>OZ010787.1:374840546-375440546 GCA_963932465.1 Maratus speciosus
ATCAAAGCGGCTTCGACGCGCTGCTTGAAGAACTTTCTAGAAAAGGACTTCCAGGGCGCCTTCAAAAGGTGGACAATTCGTTAGTAGAAATGTGCCGACGCCCAAGGGTCTTATTTTGAAGAATTTTAATTATTCGAAGCGATATCTTCAATACATATTTTTTCAAGAGTTTGGTCTCATTACTTTTTATACAAACCCTGTACTGTGTATATATGTCAGTTTTCAAGATTTTTAAATTTAATTTGCTTGGTGACTGTCATGTTAATCACTACTTTATTACTTTATCGAGCCATGTGAATAGTAAAGAATATATATGTATGTATGTATTTCTTTTCATATGGAAATTTTTTTTAATAATATTTAAAACAAATTTAAATAAAAATTATTCATTTTAGCCATAATAAATAATGGATATGTTGTATAAAAGTGTAACATTTTTTTCATGGTTTTACGATTTTTGGCAAAAGAAATAATAAATATAATATTCCGTTAAAGATTTATAAAAATATATTTTTTAGTATTAATGGTTTTATTAATACTTATTACTACGACAATAGCATTTTTCAAATCTTCCCTCAAATATAAGCATTAACAGACACTTAGTTTAACCATAACTGAACTTAATTTTATGAAGTCCCTTAACCCTTTCCGGTGCAGTGTGTCCAGTCTGGACACACCTAATTTTATTCCAACCTTGCAAATGGCACCAAGAATATTTAACAAAATTTTGATTTTACAGTGAAAGCTTAATTTAAGGGTTTTTATTTTCTAAAAGAAATCGTTTGCAATTTCCAGTGTCAGTCAATATTTTCCTCATTTTGCGAATAGAATTTGTCTGCGCCGGAAAGGGTTAAGTGTAACTTTCATAGAAATTTAGATATATCCATTTCAGTATGGCAAATCATCAAAAAATGCATTCTGAGTTTAGCAAATTTTTAAGCAATCTTTATACCACTATAGAAAGTATAACATAAAAATCCTTATAAATTTTGATATAATTATTGAAATTAAATTCGGTTTGCGTCATTTTATTCTGAAAGTTCTAAAGTATTTTTTAATTTAATAAAATAAATATTGGATATTTTTGAGACCAGGTAAACTTTGAGCAGTGGAAAGAGTGTTTAACCCTGTTTTCTGTAAACAGTTTACATAGACATATATATATGGGCGTTACCCTTAGACAAATGAATTACTTGCATTTAATAATAATAATTATTATTATATAAATAAGTAAATAAACATAAATGTTTTCAATTCGTAATTTTGGTTTTGATTAGTTAACTTTGAGTTAAATTGGTTATCTAGAGGTTGGAAAAAGGTACACAAAGAATTACACTTTCATATACAATTTTAATAGTCTAAAAGAACATTCGCTAGTAAAAAATTATAAACAATATCCCTGTAAATTTGTTCAAATAATAGCTTAAGAGTCAATAATTTTAGCCAATCTAGATTTTTCCCAAATATTCTTAACAGTACGAGAAAGAGGGTTCCATTCATTTGCTCAATATTCTGCATATACTACAAGTTTCACTTTCAAAATTTCAAAATTAAATACATACTTATAGCGGTGGAAATACAGTTTCCAAAAAATATTTTTTCACATATTTGAAACGTAACAAAATATTTTTTGACACGCATAAAAAAGGCTTCTGCATGGTTTTACATCATACATACATAAAATCTCATTCTTTCGTCCTTTGCATATCAATGAGAGATTATTCTCTAAGAAGGAAAAACATGATCCAGTTTGATTTCTCAAAAAACTAGAAGTCTGTTTTATAGAATATGTAACATGTCAGACTTATTAGAGTTACTTTCTAATAATCACAAATTAGAAAACATGCATAAAAACGTATTTTTCTTATTATTAATGTCATTTTTCTGAAGGTTTTGTCAATAATTCTGGTTCTTTTTCATATCTAAAATAATAATGCAAGATACACAAAATTTTGTTGTAATAAATATATATTAAATGTTAAAAATAATTTATCATTCCGTATACTTTTGAGGATTTTTTATACGCCTATTATTTAAACACATTTAATTGCTTCATATCTTATTGGAAGACTACCATTAATGAAACATAATCATTTTTTTTTCTTTATTTGAGCTCCCTATAATATGTAGCATAAGCACCTAAAACGGTTAGGTAGAATTCAGAGTATTTAAGGAGTTACATTCAATTGAAAGCAATCGCAGGCTGGCTGAAAAACAGGTTTATAGAACACGGTGAGACACATTTTCACGCCATCCCAGTTCTTTGCTTCGTAGGTATAAATCCATAATTCGTGGACTAACTGTAAGTTATAAAATATAATGATTTCGAGAATAATTTTCATTAAGTTGCCTAGATAATAAGCAAAAGAATATAATATTTTATTTTAATAAGATATCTCGTAGCTCGTGTAGCCATTTTTTACTTTCTGAACACATAGTGTAAGATGAGTATTGTAATGAGGGTGTATAAACTATTATCAAGATATCTTTCAAACGATACTTCCGATTGATATACCATTTGGTGGATATAGTATAAACCACTGCCGCAAGAACTATACATATTTTCGTACTAATAGGCGGCAGATCAGATATTTAAACCATTTTTAAATCATTTTAGTAACCATTCCATAGTTAAAATAACCAAACGAATGTGACACAATGTAAATAATGAATGTTTTGGCGATGTAGTCAAGCATTATTACCTTAGAGGTCAATTTCAAAATGGGTGGTCCTGTGTTCAAATTCAGCTGTTGTCATTGTGTCAAATTTTTCTGAATCTTCGGTATGCTATAAAATGTTCAGAAAATTGAGTGGAGTCACTTCCGGTTTTTAACGCTTTGTTAATCCTCTCGTTCTTTATTTTTTAAAAAATCAAAATAGGTTAAAAAATTTCTCATTAATTTTAATTCATATTTCAAAAATCTGCATATGTTTTAGAGTTAAAATATGTAAAATATTTTTGTAAAATAGTTTTTTTTTTTTTTAACATAGAATTATATCATAAAAAAAGATTGTCAGAAAACTGAATTTGAAGAATAATCATAAAAAAGCTAAATTCTGAAAATTAATCTTGGTTAAATGCTTCCACGTGGAAATCGTGAGTTCCGCAAATTTTGCTACTTTTCTGCTGCCCGTGGAAATTGCGGGATGTGCAGCGAGAGGGTTAATCACAATATTATGCAACTTTAAGAGGAGCTGATTAGACACCTCCTGTGCAAAAAATACAAGCTGAATCAGAACCACATTTTATACAACATTATTCTGAGTATGCGGTTCTGATTTCTGAAGAAAAAAAAAGGGAGTTCTTATTTTGGGAAATGGAACTGTTGGCAAGTAAATTGCTTATTTTTGAAAAGTACTTGCTACATCTTCTCTTTTAAACGAAAATCTGAAGTTATTAATAAAAAAACGGTCAAGTACGAGTATTATTCGCTCTCAGAGGGTTCCGTACAATAAATATATGAATTATTAACTGCATTGTTTAAAAAAAAAAAAACTTTGCTAAAAGAATAATAAGACTTTGTAAAAAACTATGAAACATAGGGTTGGGTATAGCTGTATAGAGGGTGCAAAGGAAAGTCTCTTTAACCTGAAAATACTTGCGAACGGAGAGAGCTACAACTATGGAAGTGGGGTAACGGTACAGTAAAGTTACTACGCCCGATTTCATGCAAACGACGGCACCGTCCCTAGTGGCGAAATTTGGAAGATAGCCATTGCAAATCGAAAACGAAAAGAGATAGAGCAAAATTTCCAGTTAGAAAGTTTTAGAGCATCAATTAATTAGTACGAAACGACATTTGGTTTACATGGATGAGATAAATCTTCGCCTGTATACCCAAAAATGTCCGAAATCGATGCATTCTATTTTGTGTAAACGTTTGAATGGAATAGCCAGAAGTATGAAGAAATACGTATAATTTATGGTACAAATACGTGCTTATCTGAATACATTTTGATAACATCACACACACACACACACACACACAAAAAAAAAAAAGACAAACTGTCGCGCAGGGATAAAAAGTTCATATTCAGTATGTTCGAAAAGTTCGCCATTGCTCAGGATACGCAACTGTATTCGTGAGAGTAATTCTACATGCACATTTCTCAGCATGGAACGTCTATTGCAAGCCTCTTCAATACAACGACATAGATTTAACCCTCTCAAGGCCGATGGCTAGACGATCTAGCCATCTAATGTTAATTCCAAAACTGACAAATGGTCTCAAGAATAATTTAATAAAATTTTGCTTTCGTAATGAAAGCGAAAATTAGCGGGTTTTATTTTCTATGAAATTCGTTTGAATATTTTGGTGTCAGTCAAATATTTCATCAGTTTACGAATAGAATTCTTCTGCCCCTGAAATTTGAAAATTATGAATGGGTATACGATAAAATTTCAAAGACATATGAAGCCTAAATTAATATCAAATATTGCTATTCTGCATAACTCTTTTTTTTTTATCTTATCCTAGTCTGTTTATGATGAACTAATTCAGTACTGAAAATAAAATTAGTTCATATCTAACCTCTTGCGCACTGGCGCTGTCTCACTAGCCACTAGTGTTACCGCATCTGGTATTTTTTTTTTTTTTTTTTTAGAAATTTTGAATTTACACCACAAAAATTTAATTGGTAATTTTCTTTTACTTTATTTATCGTAAATGGATTATTTTGTAAAGTAAAAATAGGAGTTAAACCTTTCTGATGAGAATTCGGAAAGTCTAATTAAAAAATCAGCCATATCATAACATCATTGTCGGAAAGGACCATAATAGCATGACGTACTACTGTATGTACGTGGTAGAGCGCAAGAGGTTAAACTTTATTTGGCATTTTATAAAACTAAATTCAGCGTAGAAGTAAACTTTCCTTTGTACAGTGTTGCTAAAACAAAACGCTTGTTCAAAGTTCAAGCTTGGCATTGTGCTAAGCGCACTTCGAAAGGAGGTCACAAAGGTGCAACGGCGGCTTGGTCAGTGCCGCGTTTTTCCAGATAGGTTTTCACGGGAAATTCACGAATAGAAATTCACGGGAGGACTGTTGAGAAATCCACTCAATGCATTTTTTTTCGAATCCCATAATATTTATGTGATTAATTCTAATTAAATTACTCTGTGTTTAACAATTTGAAGTTTACTGCTTTTATACTGCTACTGGGTGTAACAGCCAAAAATTACTGGGTATTGCAAACATAAATATATCATTAAAAGTTGTTATCTGGGATTTAAAAGCCGATGGCACATAGAGTAGCCCTGCCCCAGGGGTGGCCCTGTCATTATGTATGCCCAAACCGTTCTTGTCTTTAAAGGTTAATATCATAATTACCGACGATTTTTATCGAAAATCATTATCAACAATTCTTTTAAACTTCTGCAACGATGAGTACCTCAAGCACTCCTCAACAACTTTGCTGAATGCCTGCAAGTCTAAATTTGTGTGTAACGGAAAAATACGCTGTTCTCAAAGTCTAAGTGACCTACGGTAATCGCTATAATTTTCCTCCAAGTTTTACATTAACGTCTACTACTTTTTTTTTTTTTTTAGTTTTATTAGATTCGAAAATAGATGGGAGAGACATATTTTTTGCACAATATTTTCGACGATATCCCTGAAAATATTTTACCTAAAATTAAAAGAAATTTATTTTTGAGTTCAGCGTTACGAAAGGTTGGTTTGTTGGTTGTATGAGGTTTTATGGTGCACAATCCCTTAAGGGACATGCTGCGCCAAAAAAGATGAAAAAATACCAAAAAGTCAGATAGAAACAGAGTAAGCAAAATTAAAAGAGCAGTCTGGGTGGGGTATCCCATCCAGATGTTTTCACAAACGTGCAGAGAATAAAAAAAAATTTAAAGCCTAAAAGCAGAGTAAAAAGTAAACGTATTTCAAAAAATGTGCAGCCGGGATGGGGTCCCCATCCAGATGTCGTTACCAGTGCTACAAAAGCTTTTACACGATGCCTCACACGACATACAAAGAAGATATATTTTTCTCAAGTAACTTAATTAGCCCCTCCACATGTTTCCTAAACATATGTGAAGGTTTAATAATCTGTAAATATGTGGGTCAATAGTCTTTATAACTTCACCCAATTTGAACTTTCCACATTCGAGTGATTAAAAGTAAAATAACTGTAGAAGACGGACAGACATATGCAGGATGATCTTATAATGGTTCCGTTTTTATTTTTTAAGTACAGAACCCTAAAAAAATGAATTAAGGTGTTAACGAGTAATATCGTTTGCAATGAGTGTAAAAAATAAACTAACTTAATATAAACCTAAATTCATGTGCAATCACATGTTACATTATAATATCATTGCATATATACTTAGATTTTTGCTGTATCACTTGGCATTAAGAATTGCACGTGACGCACAAGATACTCAACAGCACTATGCAATTGATTTGCGTGGATAGTTGAAACAGGCTGTACAATTCTGCCTTTAACACATTTATGCCTAGCGTCCCATTTTTGGGACACTTCAAGTTTTAGTAAATGTGTATACTTCTCTTCTTTTTTATAATATGAAATTTGTATGAAATAAATATCTATAAATTTTTTTATCTGTTACCGCGAGATGACAGCATAAGATGGATATTTATTTGCTTAAATTGAAGCTTTTTTCAGTGTTTATAGATTTTTCATTTTTCAAGATGGCGAAATGTAATAAGAAAGTTTGTTTGTGTTTTTTCTATCAAGTATCCAAATAATATTACCTCATAATCTTAGCTTGCAGACTTCTTTTAAATACGTATTTTTTTAAATTGTGAAATTATATGTTCAACCCTATTTTTTATGCATTTTTGTAACGTACAAATTATAGGGCGCTAGGCACGAATGGGTACATATTTTTATTAGCCATTTAGTGGACCGTTATTTAGGTAAAGTCTTTTTGAAGATGATTATGAAATAAATCGTTTTAAACCCCAAATACGATTATTCTTAGTTTATTATTAGTACTACATATAATGTTATAAGTCTCTGTAAAGAAATAAATATATTTTTAGTAGTTCATACAAATACTAATTATAGTACATAATATACAATTTAAAAGCTTATTTTATATAAATTTAAACGAAGCGTATAATTATGGCTTTTATAATATTATCAATATTATGCATATTCCCATATTTAGTACGTTTACATTTTATGAAATAAATACCCAAAAATATTTAGCGTAATTTTTTTCGTATTTTTCCGGTCTATTTTGCAATATTTTAAAGTGATTTTACAAAGATATTTGAGGAAGCAAAAATTCAGGCACAAATGGGTAAAAGACAGCTAAGTTTGAAATATCACTTTGATAAATCCTGCTCTTTAAACAGACCTACAGCCAAACGTCACAGGGTTTAGTTGGGTGAACGAGGTGGTCCAGACGTTTGTAATTATTTTCTTATCACTCTTACGCCCGAAAATCTTTGTCACAGAAAATTTTAAACAGGCAAAGTAATGTGAGGTGGTGGTGTCAAGACAATTTTATGCTGCAGGTCATGGAATTTAAAATTTTCGGATCATGGTGATATTCCTAACACATATTCCGAGCTTGTCGCGCTTACTGTGTAAGAGAAAATTAAAACCCAATTAATCAATGAATATGTGGAATGAAGCCTCAACAAGCCGTAATTTTTAATGCAAGGAACCGAAGTCCTCAATCTTATTGCTCTACGAGATCTGACAAAAGAAAAAATTATTTATTGTCACACTTGCAAAGATCATTTAAGTAAACAATTATCCGGCATCTTTATCAACAGTGAGCTGTTCGTGCGTTTGGGATTTTACAACATCACACAAGATTCTCTACACTTTTGAATAAAGAATGTACAAATCCAGAGATAATACACATACCTTACAGATATATTGTGCATTTTTGTTGCTTGTTCAATAATTCCATTCAAAATTTCTTCAGCTCTCTGCAATCCATATGGCTTGTGGTCTTCTGCAGCTTTTACTTCAAAACCTCTAGTCTCTTCATAATCCAAATTAATTTATGATGGCTGTTAACTGTCAGAACATTTCGGCTCATACATGTAACCTGTCCAGATGTGCTGATTGCTGCAAAAGAATTTTTATTGCACTGACAAAAGGGTTTGATGGGAAACGATCGACCTGGTAAAGAGAGTATCATTGTCACTAGGACCGTTTAATCAAAAATATTAGGCTCTGTTTATATAGGCAGAAGAATTTTAATTACTTTCAATTTTATGAACATTACTAATACTGAACCGTCAATTTCTTCTTAACGGCAAAATATGAAATAATATATAAATATCAGAAATCCAAACGCATATTCAAGTATATACACCGACCTTCAAAAGTAAAGGTACAGGGACTGCATGCTTTTGATTGCACACGTTTTGTCGAATATCTACCAACATTATTGGCGAATTGTTCTTGAACTTCTAGGATGTAAAGAACATGTTTGATTTTATATTTCTCGGTGAAGATTTATCGGGGGGTACAATTAGGGGGATAATAATAAATTTAATAATAAAATAATATTTGCGATCACCTATGTAACAGAAAAGGCTGGAAATGGTTTGTCACTGTGGTAAATCACTATTTGGGTCCTGTTCAACGTTTGTATGCATTTATGTAAGCATAGCACTTATATTCGTGAAGATGTTAACGTTTTTGTGAAATATTCAAAAGTTTTTTGTTTATAGCATACAGAGTTTTCAACCAAATTTAACACAACTTTCCAAAAACCTGACAAAAAACAGTAGCAATAGTATACTGCAATTAAAACATGAATATATTGAACATTTGATGAGATATGGGCATTTGTATGAAATCATTTTTAACTGCGCATGCGTGGAAGATCCTAAAATTTTTATTATATTATTTGGTATTCAGCTATTTAGGACAACTTACATAAAACGTTCAGTCAAATATCGATTTGACTGAAACGTTTTATGTAAGTTGTCCTAATAGCTGAAACTTCACAAATAATATAATAAAATTTTAGGATCTTCCACGCATGCGCAGTTAAAAATGATTTCATACAAATGCCCAATATCTCATCAAATTTTCAATATATTGACTGACTTTTTTAATTGCAGTATACTGCTACCAAATGAAGAAATAAAAATTTTTGAAATCTTCCGGATGTGTTAAATTTGGTTGAAAACTCATATCTCATCAAATAAAAAAATTTTGAATATTTCACAAAAACGTTAACATCTTCACGAATATAAGTGCTATGCTTACACAAATGCATACAAACGTTGAACAGGACCCAAATAGTCATTTACCACAATGACAAACCATTTCCAGCCTTTTCTGTTACATAGGATGATCGCAAATATTATTTTATTATTAAATTTATTATTATCCCCCTAATTGTACCCCCCCGATAAATCTTCACCGAGAAATATAAAATCAAACATGTTCTTTACGTCCTAGAAGTTCAAGAACAATTCGCCAATAATGTTGGTAGATATTCGACAAAACGTGTGCAATCGAAAGCATGCAGTCCCTGTACCTTAACTTTTGGAGGCCAGTGTATGTATCAAGTAATATATGTGTACATTATGTAGTTGTAATCTAACGAATTGTTTTGAACAGGAGGTGCCTAAACACTTCCTGTCTAAATTAGATGACCTTATATATGCGTAAAAGCGCACGGAACACAGCTACGGGGATTAAGTGTGTAGAAATTTGCATTATGGTATAAAAAAGGGTCATTTTTATTTAAAAAAAAATATCAAAATGCTTTTATAGAAAATTTATAAAAACTGTTGACATCTCTTTGGTAAAGTGGCATAAAAACTGATTGTTTTGCGATTATTTATAATATCTTTGTTTTAAATATTGAACGATATTATAACGCAAAAATAACGCACAAAGTAAAATTCTATGTATAATTAATAATAAAACATATAAAGTTTAATAAGTGACATATGGTAGCACATAAATGCTGCATACTAAAATTTTAAATATGTTTTAATTTTCGTCAATGCATGAATTTGCGTTAACTACACACGTATGTTACCAGACCAATGGGTAAATCTGGATCACAACTCAGTCAGTATTCCCTTTCTGGTTTACATTTTGTAACACTAAAATGATTATTCTTTTTTAGAGATTGTAAAGTAAAATCAAACACATTTACCGGTTGAGTTTGCACAATGCAATCTATTGACTATAATTAGAACTATATTTTAAATTGATGTAAAAAAAAAAAAAAAAAAAAAAAAAAAGTTACCTTTTAAACGTGTCGGTAATTTCATTTGTTTATTTATTATAGTTAATAAATTATTGTATTTTGAAGGTCAAATGTCCACTTTATTCTCTGGCAAATAATTGTCAAAATTCAAATGGTCAAAAAGCAATCCTAATTACCCCTACATTCTCTAATCAACAAAAATTATATTTTTTCGTTGTAGTGGAGGAAAAGGATCGGTAAAAGCTCATATCGCTCTCCCGCAAGAAAAGTGACATATCTCAACAAAAGTAAATTTCACAAGAGAGGCAAAAGAAAATTTGCATGATTTTAATATAAAATGAAATTACAGCATTTTTCTCTACATGCAGTAATAAAGACATGCATAAAAGTATAAAACCCTTAAGAATGAAGACGTAGCGTGAGGTTTAGAGGGTTGGGTAAATTTACCTCCCCACTTAATCTACCCCTTTCTGTGTGCCACAAATGGACATGTAGCGTAATAAAGTGATTTTTCTTATAACTATATTTATGAATGTGTTTGTGTGGCAAGACACACCTATGATAGACCTATTCGTAAAATAAAATGCAAAATGAATTTTTGCGAGATGTGTCACTTTTCTTGCGGGTGAGCGATATGTTCTTAAAGAGAAAAATTTCATTTACATTGAAAGTGTTGAGGCCTAATTAGGCCTAAAACATGCAGTCAAGGCTAAAATTTGCAATAAATGCAAAATAAAATTGTAAAATAAATATTTTGCTAACACAAAATGTGCAGTAATGTAAACCAAACTAGGGGTATTACCCAGGATCTGAAAAACTGAATAATTAAAAAATGCATTCTAAACCACAATTGATTTAAATAAAAAATAAAATTTGTCATCCCAATTTCCCCATAACCCAAAAACTCTATGATCCTATTTACCCCGAAAATGCTATTTCTGGGGTAATTAGAACCATGCAGATTATTAACATTATACTTCGTTTGTTGCATTCCTCTTAAAAACAAACTTTTCCTAAATTTAAATCCATAGCTATATTATAATATTCCTACAATTTTTTATTACACAGGACCCTTTTATCTAAAACATTTTCACTTTGACGGACAATGTTTTTCTCTGTGTTCTGGGAAACAGGGATTACTTCTACAGGAACATAGATTTTTACTCCGAAAAAATTACACATGTAGAATATCAGTCAGACTTCATAAATGGTATGGTCAATTTTTTATCTTTTACGGATTGCTCATGGAGTGTCCCTGATCGCAATTACCCCTGGTCCGAATTAGCCCCTATAAGCTCCAGCAAAAAACGATTACCTTACTTTTTTTTTAAACTGAATGTCGTCACCCAATTTTGAATACATGGTTTTAAGCAAAACAAGTTTAAGATTTTACAACTGCGTTCAGTTCAACAAGCAAAAAATAATATAAGGAATTGTATATCACAATTGAAATATCATAAAACCCCTTTAGGTCAACAATTTATACACTTGAACGATGCTTAAAAACACAAAAAAGTAAGTTACAAACAAAAGACGTTTTAGAGGCAAGCTCTTATTATAATATGCTAAAAAGGGAAAAAAATGTTGAAATACGATTGATTTAAATAAATAACTTTTTCTAAAGAAGTAAATTAAATTGCTACTTATTTTTTGATCAGATAGTTTAAAAATAAAACAAAATGGATATACACTTTTAAAACGAGCTTCCTCGCAAGAAAAGAATCGATCATCGGCTTTGGAAGGATCATAGCCATATCCATTCACATCCTGCTCGGAACTGAAAGATGGAGCATTTACCAACCATGTCACGAAATGAAGTAGATAAGCGTGTACTTAATGGACAGATGTTTTTGCCCCTTAATGGGTGACGGAGACTAATTTCAAATATCTTTTTACAGAACATTTACTTGTCACCGGAAACATCTCAAACTATCAAAAATGTGGTCTATTGTAACACAGCAGTGTGTTAAAATTGGATTTCAAGATTTGAGCTGAACGAACACACAAGGGACTTTACATAAAAGCTTGTAAAAATAGAAAAAAAAATGACCCAAAGTAATAGAACCTCCCCATATCTGAAGGAAAAAAATGACTTCAAGAACATTATTTTATTTTTAAAGAAGATTATTTTTTTTAATTTGTCCTAATGAAAGTGTTAAGCAATACGTAAGTATCTTTAAAAAATGAATATTTGGAGTGTTAAAAAGTTGTCCACTTAAATTCGCGTACTTACCGTAACTGCGCCAGCAGGTGTCGACATCGTATTATTTTGTCTGCACTGTTTTGTTTATTTCAATATTTAATCGTTTATCAAAAGTATTCATAAATTTATCAGTGGATTATTGTAAAAGTCTTTTTTATTTTAATAGTTATTGAACTGTATTTATTTTGTCCTATTCATGCAAAAAATTATTTTAAAGCATAATTTTCGCATGGAAGGAAATGCCAAACAGGCGATATATAACCTTTTCTAGCCATATTTTTGAAATTCTCTTGGTTATACTTGGCAACCCTTTATGAGACGATTTTCTACTTATTTTCAAGAAAGTGCTTTGCGCTGACTATAGACGTTTAAATGTTAAATGGATCTTACAGTTTCATCCCTCGAATCGTTAGTATCATTAGATGTTGCTAAATTGTTTTGGAATGTATCCTTTAAGCATGAGGATTTACACCTAAATAAAATAAGACAGGATACAGAGCGGACGTGGGAAATTAAACTGACAGAATTCCGTGAAAAAGCGATCAACGATCTCAACACGTTTATCCAAAACAGAAAACTGCCGAGAATTTTTAGAAGTACTTTAACAGAATGTATGTTTATACTTCATAAAGCGTACTATGAGCTAATGCTGTGGAAAATAACATACGATCCATATAATACAATTAATGCATTTGAAGAGGGTATACTATACGCACCGAATTATTTTACTCTCGAAGGAGAATTTAATGATGAAATTTGGGCAAAACGTTTTGTGCTTGATACAAATTATCCAAGAGCAGATCGTTTTAATATGGCTTGTTCCTATTGGTTTGAAAATGAATGTGCAGAACTTTGGTTAGAGCTTAGTTTCGATAATATGACTGGAAATAATTTTTATTATTTCGATTACTTTTATAAAAATTGGACAATAGTTTATTATATGATTTTGCATATAAATCAACCTTTAATAACACCTGAAGGGATTGAATGGCGAACTGAAAAGAGTTTCTGGAAGAAAGTATTTGAACATGCAATTGAAATGGGATATGAACGTGCGGCCTTATACAGCTGGAATAAAATGTCTGGGTCTGAAAAATTAACCATTTTAGAGAACGATACAGTGTTTGAATCTATGAGTAAAAGTACTAAAAATTCGAATGGTTTCATTTGCTATTTTCTGTTTAATCTATTATCAAGAGAAAGAAAATTAGATTTATATTCATGGAGTATTGATGATCATAGGCTAGAGGTATGGCATACTCTGTTAGTCTCTCCGCATGCTAAAAATGATTTTGCTGAAATATTGGATTTTTATACCCATCTTCCGCTGGAAATGTATGCTGATTTACTACAGTTATTAGCGCACAGAATAAAGCAACACAACTATCCTCAAGAAAGTATAGTTTTTTCGACATCGTGGAGTATTCTTAATCCAATTGAAAAATACTATATGCTCTATAATAATTCCCTCATTATAGAAACACTGGTTAAAGCAAAGTCACTTCGAATTCTAAGTCCAATCATAAAAAGCTTGACACCCAAACTAAAAGAAGAATGTCTGTTGAATGGCTTGTATGGTGGAGGCATTAATATTCTTAATATTCTTTCCAAAGAAGGTGAACTTGATTTGTTTCTGCGTTATTTGTCTTTTTTCTTGATAGAGAATGATTCAGGATATAATCCAAATGAGCCTGGATATAACGAATATGATAGAAGATATGACGAATATCAGTCGGGATATGAGAAATACGATTATCTGCGTAAAGATGCTGTAGAATTTATTCAAAAGTTCCTTGCATCTTCCTATTTTAAAACATGGTGCTTAAATGAAGCTTCTATCGACGAACAGAGAAAAGTCACAGATCGAATACATGAATTCCAGATAAGTTTAATTGTGCTTGATGACATATGCGAAAAAGTATGTGCAGAAGTTTGTGTATCACGATCTTTGTCAAGGATTAATGTAACAAAAAGTGAAGCAATAGATCAATCTCCTTCATCAAGCCGAAAACGTAAATTCGAAGCAGAAACTATATGTGGTAAATTTTAAAAATGTGTACTCGAATAATTTTTGCCTTACTACAATATCACTTTAAATGCCATATTTCTTTTAGTATTTTAACTATAAGTACATGAAAAGCATAGTTTGAGTATGTAAATGGGTTGAACTTGCTTCGCTTGTAGAGAATTGAAATAAAAAAATGAATCTTGTTTTTTAATATGCGTGTAATACATTTTTTGGTAAAGGAGGAAAGGGAGTGTATTTATATACATATTTTAATATTTTTTATAATGTATAGCTTCCGTAAGTTCATTCTTCAAACTGAAAAAAACTTAATAACATTCATTTATCTTTAAATGTTCTTTTAAATATATCTATCTATAATTTCCTAAATTGCATCGACTGTACGACAGAAATACGTTTCTTTTTATAAATTAGGTACAGTTACATTTACAGTTGATAAACCATTGGTTTAAACCTTAAGTGGTGAGGTGTGTTTTATGTAACCCCAAAATTTGATTTCTTGTGCACTTCACTAAATTTAGCGAATTAAAATAAGAAAATTTCCTGTGAATTTTGCATTATTTACTTGCATAAAACAACTGAAAAAGTGCATATACATATATGTAAGTGTACAGTCCATCTAGTAATGTACAAGGCAGTATTTCAGAATTTGAATTTCTCTGGGGTGCAAAAAACCCCACCTCACCAGTTAAGGGGTAATCTCCTATCGGGAGAAACCGATCTGATATGCAAACTTCTTATATTTTGATAGACTAATTTTAAAATTTTTTTTCTCTAAATTGGTAAATAGGGGAGAGAGGGGCACATGTGAACATTCCATATTTCACTCAGTTAATTTGAAATAAAAAAATTAAAAAAATTACCAATTGATGGTAGTACTGGTACCATCTTTTGGCTGAATTTTCAGAACTATAGGCCATTTTGATTTCTGGTAGTTGTAATTTGTTTGTTTTAGAACGTGTGAAGTAAAAAAATCTTCTAAGTTATTGAAGTAAAAATTCATTCAAGACATTTCTTAAAGAAGAATATCAGCATTGCATTCCATAGTGGCATTAATTGGGTAAGTTTACAAACAGTTTTGTTTCCTTATTTCTATTAAAAATATATATTTTTTTATAAGTTAGGCTGAAGTTGGTAGATGGGGCACTTGTGAACAGAACATATGGGGGCAGATGTGAAGAGTTCACAAGTGTATTTTTTAAGTCTGTGAATGCAATTTTTTTTTTTAGTTTAAAATTTAATTACCTTTGTCAAAAATTGAGCTATATGTTAAATGTTTTTAGGATTGCTTCACAATTTTAATTTACTGGAAGTTAGATAACAATTAAAAGTGACTCAAAAGGAGTAGGCATATTAGTGTACAATTTTACGAATAACTTCTTGTATCTATGATGAAACATTTATTGATTGATTCGCACAACTAGAAAGAGGGCATCTAATTAGTTTATATCACAGTTTTATTCACAAAAAATTATTTTTATCATATTTATGCATGTGTTCACATGTGCCGCAGCTATGTTCACAACTACCCCTCCATCGGGGCACATGTGAACAAATTTAGACAATTTTTTGAATGATGATATAAGTTAGAAAGTCTTGATAAATGCATCCAAAGGTTTCACCAAAAGAACAAACAAATTGTAAATATTCATATAAATCAATTTTTGGTTGAATAGCTCATAACAATTTTGAGAAATAGTCAAAAATGTAAAAATTCTTCACATGTGCCCCCCTCTCCCTACTTGAAATTTCTTAAAAAGTATAAAAAAAGATAAATATTTTTCTAAATACAAATTCTTTAAGTATTTTAAAGTTTTGTTCTTAAATGTGCCCTTCAAGAGAATTGTACCCTAAAGCTTTCTTTTTAATATATTTTCAGACAAAAGTTAGGTATGTGATTTATTTCTTTAAACAACTTGATTTCATATTTTCAAAAACAAATTACCAGTAGTTTACTGTATCCGATAACTATGATTTATATCAACTTTTATTGAAAATTGTTTTTCAGTGTGTCCGAAAAAGATTGAAAAGAATTTTAAATTATCTATTGGTGATAAGTAGGTAATGTTAATTCAATTTTTTTTCTAAATAAATAAGAAAAGATCTTTAATAAATCAGTCCTCCAATTAGTTTTAAAAGCTAACATTTAAAATTTTTATGCGACCACCCCACACAAAATTGGTGTATCAGATATTTTTCTGCAACTAATCGTTAAAAACACTGAAAACTTGTCTTTAAAATTGAATGAGAATTGGTGAATTGAAAATTCACCGTTGTTAATTGGACCATATGACGAAATAGAAATGTATCCCTGTGATATGCTACAAAAATGAGGAAAAATGGGAGATAATACGTATGGAGTTGACAATAAACAAAAGCTAATCAAAGCTTTCAACACTATTGTTACCAAAGAACTCTAATATGTACACAAGAATTATCAGAAAAGCTCAATTACATTGTTGCCAATCCTCCCATTTTTTTTTAAGTACTATTTTTAAAAAGAAATATTAGCTAATATAATAGCAGATTATGTGATAAAATAAGTCTAAATTTACTATTCGAAATTTGTGCTCAAAGCAGAGGTAAGTTAGAAACTTTGTTTATGTAATGGATTGGATTATGATTTGAGATAAAACACTATACATTCATTATTTTAATTGTTTCAAGAATTTAAAACTACATTTTTCTTTTTCGATGATCTGTGCATGTATAATGCTTTATTTCTATGCATTTGTGATACTTTGTTACATATTGCGCCAACCATAAATTAACATTCGATACCCCTTCTTACTGATAAAATGGCATTTTAAGAAGTATGTAGAGGAGATTCAGGGCTGTTTTTAACATCCATTGTAATTCAGTTCATTTTACAATTTAAAAATACAAGCATTGTTTTTTTTATGATATTGTTCCTGCACAGCGTAGCGAAAAGAAAATTCGCTATTCTGCAATACTGATTTATAGGGGTCGTAGAGAAATTTAATGTTTAGCAGTTCAACAAATGAATAAGATAGCTCTTTCATTAACTTATTATTTTTGAAATTTATTTTTAACACTTCTGCAATTTACATTGCAAATTTGTCTAATACGTACAAAATTCAAGCAATTTTAATCCTTTTTGGGCCTCTCGAAGCTGGTAGACGGGAGGTGCTGGGTTCGAACCCAATCGTGCCCGTCGGCCTAATCGTTCGGAGTTTCGTGGTTTTCTTCGAACCGTGGTTTTCCATGCGTTAATACGGATTAGGTTCCCTTAGAAAGACCTGCACGGAAGGCACTCCCCCTCGGGCCTATATCCGTCGTGTAGATAATTGGCCGTCAAAAATCAACTCAACTCAACCCTTTTTGGGCCACTGTGTATATGAGGGGTGTTTGTGTCCCGTGGGATAACACTATGATTTAATTGCAATTTTCGCCTTATTTAATCGTGGAGCACCCCTGCAAATTCTTTAACATAAGGTGAAAATCATAATTTCTAAACAAGCTTCATTTTTGTTGGAAACTTAATAATGCCGGTTTAAGCAATAGGGTAACGTGGCGTAATTCCGACCACTTTCATAATTACAAACGGATTTAAAAGGCAGGTTTGTTTCTTTGTTTAGAAAGACAATTTGATTGTGCATAACATTAAACTAGGTTAATTTCAATTTTCAAGGATGTAAGAGGGTATTCAAAATTACCCAGTTAAAAAAATGTACAATTTCAACCAATAACATACAACTCAATAGTCTTTATATAAATTCATTCAAATCGAATTCTTCGAGACCGTGTTCTCCTGGGTTATTTAAAAATTCGTCCATTTTGTTGAAAATATATTTGCCACAGATGCCAACGATGTGCGCTTTTAAAAATTGTACTTTTAAGATCAAATTTTAAGGAGTGGAAAATTCAAAGTTTACAGAAATTTTTCAAATACTTAAAGTTTATGGAGACAATTGTTAAAAACTGACTGAATCCCTGACGTTTTCTATCTGATGGTGAAAGCCATATTTTAATAATTATAAGGTAATGCGTAACTTAAATATTTCGAATTTAACCTAACCATTCTAGGGTCTTATGCTACAACTATAGAGATTCGAAAAAGTAACAAAAATTCAGGAACTGTAACCAATGCTTCATCTAATGTGACTGATGAAATGTTTAGAACGATACATAAAGAGAACAACCTACTGTCCCATTCCACCCACTATCCCCTATAGATTGTCTATTAGATTTAACATTAGTATCATCAAATTTTCACTCTTTTTAACTGCATGAAGATTTCAGAAACCTGCATAAACTATTTACATTCCAGGTTGATTTATTCAATTGGATTTGGATAATGCTTCTAAAAGTGGGTGTAAAAGTGTCGTAAGATGTACAACTTTCGATGTGTAGATAGCAAGGAGGAATAACGTATGAATATAAAAGTTTGCACGTTATTCTCACTCAATTTAAATTTATCCTATTTATATAATTTTCAGAAGATTTAGAAGGGGATCACATTTTACAATGACTAAGTAGTGATATTTCAACCCTAGAATGACACACCGGAGTCTCACAAACCACAAGTGATTTTATTTTGCCAGTTCCTAGAATGGAACACTGGGGTCTCCCCAAAATTTCTGACGGCCAGTCACTCTATAATCAAAGTTTTGCTTATTGTTCAAATGTATTAAGCCCGCAGGATACGCGCCGTGAAATTTTAATCACTCATTACATAAGTTTAGACCAATGTGTGTGTGTGTGTTAAAAATCAAAATGTATGGAAAGTGCGTATCTTGCCCCCACCTACTCTAAAACATTTTTATTCACTTTAACCCGACAGGACGTGCGCCGTGAAATGTAACACACGGACGGGCATGGGGTGTCAGCACACCCCAAACATATTAAATAGCATAAATACGAAAAAAATTTAGAACTCTGTCTGTTGAAGAAATTCATGATACTCTTTCTCGTGAAAATGATAACTGAAATGTTAAATTATCGTTAATTAAAAAAATTAATAACAATAAATTAAAAGCACTCACCGGCAGCAGACCAATATTTTCGGGCGTGGGGTGTCAAAACACCACGCGCCCGCCCTGCCGTGTTAAAATATATTCGACACCAACTTCGATATCGTTTGGAATTGCTTCAAACTTTCGGATAGCTGAATGCGGCGAGTTGGAAAGACGCAAGAACTTGCTACTTAACCCATTATGACCCGATGGTTCTTTAAAGTACCATTAAAATAGTTTGTTATAAAATTCATTTAATACATCGATTAGTATTAACACAGTTTAGAATGAGTTATAGGTACTTTACTTTATCTTGTTCCAAAAGTATTATCGGTTGCACAAAACAAAAATATTTTTAAAAGGATGATTTCTTTTGCCTTTGCATCTTTTCAGCTTTCTTCACGTTGAAAGATTGGGGGTGGGGGGTGAGTTTCAGTTCAGAAATATTTCTATTGTAACATTATATTTGTATATTTTCAAATTCTACTAAATGCCAAAAAAAATATTTTTAAATAAATGATTTGAGTGGAGTTATAAATATTGCATAAAATCCCTGTAAATTCAAATGTAATTAATTTTAATTGGCAAAATCCTTCTACGATTTATTAAAGGATTGTGTAAATCTTCTAATATAGTTTCAAAAATTCACGAAAAATGCTTTACAAGATGAAATTGTCATGGATTCATAATTTGGGACATAAAGGGTTAATGCACTTTTTTTACATAGTGTTTTTTTCTTCGTCTTTTTTCCTACCGTTTAGTTTATATAAAAGCAACACAATTATGTTACCAATAAGAAAAATAGCCAAAAGACCTTTTGAGCTTTGGGGACCTCAGTGTGTCAGATTTTTTCGAAAAATGTGTGCCATTCTAGGGTTAATACTTTTTTTTCCCAGGTTTTGATTTTTTATCCTTTTTTCAATCATTCAATCTATAAAAAACTAACATAATTATGTTATTATTATTTAAAAAGAATTAAGCCAAATTTTTTTTTTTTGGAATTTGTAGATTTCTTTCCGCTCTCGAAGTGGTAGAATGTAATATGTGTAGGATGTACATCATATCAATTTATCTAACTTTGTAAAGGGCAAGTTACTCCAAAGACATAAAAATGGTGGAGTTCATTCTCAAACAACAGACTAAACTGGACTATACCAGTACCCAGCCGTATGGAAAATATGAGTAGGAATGCTGGGATACATTAACGTGCACAAAAGAACAAATAAGGCACATTGATCTAGGCCTTCTTTAACATTACAGAAGCATTACATTAACCCTTCGGAAAAAGAACAATGAGAAAATTAACCTATGGTGGGAAAATGTTAAATAATAAAGAACTGTAAAGCATTAGAAGCATAAAAGATAAGATTTTATTACAAATTATGGCAGTTGGTAAAAAAGCTTATAGGCTAAAGAACTTTTAGATGTGTTTTTGATTTGTATTGAAAAGAAAAGTGTCTCCATTTTTAAACCAGTTGTAGAACTAATTGAATCTTATCAATCGAATGAACATCAAATTCATTCGTTATATGAAAAACTTAACACCACGATATATTATCAATATAACTACTTGTATCTTTATTGCAAAAAAAAAGAAAACTTATTCAAGACAAATTTTCAAAAAAAGAGAAAATCTGTTATTAGACCTCTCCACCTTGCAACAGATAGTTTAAATTTAGTGATGCACAGAGGTAAAGTTGTAGAAAAAAACTTAATGTCCAAATTGTCATACCCCCCCCCCCCCCCCAAGAAATCAGAACTATTTCAATTTACGTTTGCAAAAAAAAAAAGTTAAGGGTAATCTTCATACAAAAATGGTACCAACCTCTGAAAATTTCACCACGAGCACATACTTAACACAATATTTGGCTTTTTCTGAATATTGTCTCTTAGAATACCAAATGGGAAACCATTTGGTCAAATAGCTTAGAAATGATGGTGGTTTAAAATTTGGAACTCCTAATGTTAAATTCATTTGTAATTGTTGCAAAACAGATTACAATGCAAGTACTCTTTTAGGTAGATTTCGTATGAAATACTACCTATTGGCGTCGTTCCTATGTTGGAATTTCTGAAAAATTTTTGCAGATCTACACCGATCATGACCCCTAGAACCCAAAACCACCATCGGTAAAAAACTTTATATATATCACTCACTTCTGGACACGATAACTTCCACAATTCTGCACAAATCTCTTCCAAATTGATACATAAAATCAAGGGGCATAAAATCTCAGTCAAGTTCGTGAATGGGCAAAATCGGACCAAGGGGATGGAAATAGGGAGGGTTTTGTGAAAACAGAAAAAACACCATAACTTCTTAATTTTTGTACATATCAAATAAGTTTAAAGTTTGTATTACTTCTAAAAATAGGACCAAAAATTTATGTATCACAGATTTTGGATAAAATTAAAAATGGGCTCGAGGGGCGCAAAAAATAGGGTTTTTTGGAGGAAAAAATTCATAACTTCGTCAACTCTCAAGATATCAAATCCAATTAATTTTATTCTACATCTCCTTAATATTATCTACAACTTTTGTATTCACATGTTTTTCATAGGAAAAATTCGTACCGCAAAAAAAAATTAAAACCAAAACAAAAAAAGGGGGGTGAAGAAGAAAAATTTCTATAACTCCGTCAATTCACAAGATATAAAATCCCCATGAATTTATCATATATCTTCTTAATATTGTCTTCAACATTTATATAGACAAGTTTTTGATAGGACCAATTCTTACAGCAAAAACAAATTAAAAATACATAGCTGTTGAAGAAAAAAAATCATCTTATTAAGAATTTATTCAAATTCAAACTGCTTATTTTCTTACTCATTTTTAAATTAATTTTTGCTCTCAAACGCGTCCAATTGACATTCTCCTCTTCAGAAACTATATAATGTAGGGGAGACCGGGCGAATGCCGCCAACTCGGGTTATGCCGCCACCCCACCTAGTTTAAAAACTAAGGGCAGTTTGAAATACTGAATGAGCCTGCACTATAGCGGCCAACAATATAAACACTGCCTAAAGTGAGAGTGACTTTGCTGTACGTCGTTCGTTTGTTGTAGTGAAAAATGTAGTTTTCATCTAGTTGCTTATTATTTTGGAGCTTCAAATGAGTAGAGATAAGCACCTTTTATTGTAACATTAGGTATTTAAGATAATATGACCCGTATACTACATGCATTCGCCGACATTTTGATGCAATGTATTGAACAAGTTCGGTTCTTCTTTCGGCTTTGCTTGGTGATTTCCGCCATATTGTCCTCTTGGGGTAATGCCGCCGCCATGCAAATCGGGTGAGGAATGGCCTCATTTTAATGTAGTGGAGCCGATTCAGCAGAGTGACTTTTCCAATATGAAGTAAATTGTAAGCTTAACCATTATTCTGCTCAATTACATTGCTTTCTAACTATTTTCAGTACGTTGTATGTTTCCTAGTATCCATTTGATGCATGTACTAGGTCATTAAAGAGTGGCGGCATTGCCCCGGTACAGTGGCGGAATTACCCCAGTGTCCTGGGTAATCCCGCCACTGTGCAGAGGTTTAAAAAATATTTTTTTATGTATGCTTACTTTACAGTTATGATTACGGTTAAATTTATACAGATACTAAATCATGATTCAGCTTTAGAATTTTTACTATTAAAAAATAAACATTTTTTCGAGGTGAAAAAATTTAAATTCCCTTAAGGTGTCGCCATTCCCCCGGTCTCCCCTACCGTAATGATCGATTTTTTGATAGAGGCAGAATATATTTCAAATAAACGGTCAAGTGCGAGCATTGCTCGCGTACAGAGGGTTCCGTAGAATAAATGTATGAATTTGTAATTGTATTATATAAAAAAAAAGGTTGCTTAAAGAATACTAAGACTTTGTAAAAAACTATACAACGTAGGGATGGGTATAACTGTATATATTAGAAAAGTGTAAATGGGTATACAATTAAAGTTCAAAGAGATATGGAACGTAAATAGTATCAAATATAGCTATTCGTATAACTCTTTTTTTAATATTATACTAATCTGTTTATGATGAAATTAATTCGGTACTGACAATAAAAGCAGTGCATAGTTAAACTTCATTTGGCATTTCATGAAACTAAATTCAGCGTAGTAATAATCTTTATTTCTACAGTGTAGCTAAAACAAAACCTTCGTTCAAAGTTTAAATTTGGCAGTGTGCTAAGCGCGCTTCGAATTGAGTTCTCAAAGTTGCAACGCACCTTGGTCAGTGCCGCGTTCTTCCAGATAGGTGTTTAATTAACTTTTAAAGTCACTCGAGGCGTATTGAGAGATACAATCAATGCAAACTATCGCGAATCCCACAGTATTTATGCGATTCATTCTAATTAAATCATTCGAGGGCGATGCCCTTAAAAAATGGACACCTAATTTTAATTCCAAAACAGACAAACAGCACCAAGAATATTTAATTAGAATTTTTCTTTTATCATGCACGTGAAAATGAGCAAGTTCGCATTTTCTAATAAATTCGTTTATAAATTCTGGTGTCAGTTCATTTTTTCATAAGTTTATAAATAGAATTACTCCGTGCCGGAAATTATTAAATTGTCGCAGGACTCTTAAAACTTCAAAATTTAAGAAATTTTAATTTTTTTAGATGTTAAACTCCTATATTTTCTGAATATTTTGACATAATTATTTCCTTGAAATTCCCATTAGAAATGAAGTTTTGGCTTTTAGAATTATACCTGCTCAATAGCTGAAGCGGCGTTTCCGAAACTTTAAAGTCATTATTTTCCAAATTGCGTTTTTGGGGCATAACGCGCAGTATACCTCAAAAACGTCTGAATATTTTTTTCATGAAATTTTCAAAACATATATTTCATGTTAGTCTGTATAAACTGAACCTAAAATTTCCTTTTTATTGTTCAAAAAAATACTTTTTTAGGTGATTTTACTGTTGAAATTTTCAAAATTCTGTATTAGCTAAATGCAACATTTCATTAAAAATATAAAAATGCTTTAAATACAAATTTATTTAAGTTCAGAGAAATTATTGCAATCCGAAGTATAACTAAGCACCAAAATTTTCATTTTAGTTGCAATATTTATTTTGTAAACCTGCGCGTAAACTGTTATGCCAATTTTTTGTTCGACAAATGTCTAACAGTTTCGAGCCCCCTATAAATACTAATTCTGTATCTTGTAATTTTTTAAATACATTAAACGAAAGAACATACTTATATCTTTCATCTCAATTAAAATTGTTTTTAAATCATATATATTTTAAGACATTAAAAGTTGTAAATGGTCTTTTTTTCATTTTTTCCACTTTTTAGAGTCCCGAGACCCCTTAAATTAATATATTTTTAACAATTTGACGTTTATTCCTTGTATACTGTTACTGGACATTACATTGCACATATATATCATTAAAAGTTGTTAACTAGGCATAGAGTACGCCGCCCCTGTCCTTGTGTATGTCCAAACTGACCGTACCTTTAAGGGCTGATATCTCGGCTAATTACCGATGATTTTTTTTCGAAAATCATTATCAACAATGCTTTTATTCTTCTGCAACGATAGGTATATTCAGCGATGCTCAGCAATTTTTCTGAAATCGAAATTTGTGTATAACAGAAAAATGCTAATTACTCAAAAACTATGTGACCTAGGGAAATCGCTATAATTTTTCGGCAAGGTTTATATTAACGTCTACTACCTCTAATTTTTTCATAATTTTAGTTTCAGAAGATTCGGAATTAGATGCGGGAAAACTTATTTTTGCTCTACATTTTCAACAAAATCTTTGAAAATATAATACCTAAAATTAAAAGGAATGTATTTTTGAGTTCAGCGTTACAAAAGCTTTCACAGGATACCCCACATGATATACAAAGAAAATATTTTTTTTAAGCAACTGAATTTGACCCTATACATTTTTACTAAGTATATTTATAAATGTTTAATAATCTGAAAATATGTGGGTGAATGGTCTTTATTACTTCCCCGAATTTGAACTTTCTTGTTCCATAGTTTACGAGTCAAATGGCTGTGACAGACGGACAGACACAGGAGTGATCTTATAATGGGTCCGTTTTTACTTTTTAAGTACGGAACCGTAAAAATGATGTCAAAGTGGGTCTTTTGAACAGAATTTCCCGAAGCTATTTTGTTAGAAACGAAAAACATTGCCCTACTGAGAAAATAATTGTTTATTAATCAAGTTTCAATTAATTGAAAGAAAAATAAAAACACATGTCGCTTATAAACATTTTCAAAAATCATGTCAGCAACTTTCGTATTTTTTCTATTAAAAATTAATCTGAAAATGTGCCAGAAAATTTCGAGTTGTTGAGCATGGAAAAGTTTTTTTTTAATACCGCCTTAATATGATTCAGATAAAACCAGCTATTATATAAAAATGAAATAAAAACTCGTCAAAAGCGGCCACATAAAACTGTAAAATTGGTTTTATATCTAATCATGATTTAGTGTTTGTGGTGCAATTAATATACTTAACTTCGAAATCTACCTCCGACTGTTGGCCGGGCCGTCAGGGATTTTTTTAAGCCTAAATCAAGAACTTCTTGGCGGAATGAGCTGTAATTTTCTATTGCAACTGAAGCTGTTAGAAATCGATTTCTGTTAATAAATTCATAAGTTATGTTTTTTTTTTTAATATTAATTCAAGATTTATATTTTTTCAAACAAATTATGAATTGTAACCTATAAATGTTTCAAAGAAAAAGGTTTGCTAAAAGCTTCAAAGAATTAGAAAATTATGGCTTATTCTGATATGTAGTTCTAGAATTATGCTTAAAAATCTACACGCATTATAATCTGTTTTGCAATGATTAAATATGAATTTAACATTAGAAGTTCGAAATTTAAAATCTTCATAATTCTTAAAACTACTTGACTGAGTGATTTCCTGTTTGGTGTCCTAGTGTAAATTTTAATGACAAAGTCAAAAATTATATCAAAATTAGGTGTTTGTATTGAAAATTTCAGACTTTGATAGAATTTGCGTTTGAAGACGAGAACTAATTTTTTTTAATTTAAAACGAAAAAATGAATAATTTCCAGTCGAAGGGTGTTTTTAGTTCTTTTTGGGGGAAGATGTAATGATTAAAATATAGGAGGTGAGTATTATTTCTTTTGGCCGACAGCGTCTTAAAACAACCAGATATACATTATTTATTTTGAAATAGGGGAATTTGAGGGATAAATGGGACATTTTCACAAAAAATATTTACTTTTAATTCTTTTTTTAAGTTATTATGAATATTGTGTATCACATTTCATACATTAGGTATTTGACTACATCTACGCACAACATTTAATCTAGATTATTATTATACAGAAAATTATTATAAAATTTAAAAAAAATTCCTCTCTGTCCCAATCATCCCTATAGCAGGGATGAATGGGGCACTAATAGGAAAGGATGGACCACAAACATTTTCCTCCCTGTATTCAATGTTACCTCATCAAAAGTTATAAACTTATATGTAATTATATTTGTAATATATGATCTTATAATATGGCTATTATATCTCAGCGTTGCTAAGCACTTCTTTTACTGCAGTTTTAACTTGTAATGTAAACTTCGACTGTCTATCTGATCCCTTTTCCCACTTCAAAGACAATTTAGATATGAAATGGAAGCGAAAAATATCTTTGAAATACGGCATAGCTAATATTTTTCATTCACAATTTATTAATTAATGTCAATTAAATGTATCTTAGATACCGTGCGCAAATGAAATTATGTTAGGGGAAGTGCGAGTCGGGATTTATTTAAACACATGTTCAAAATTCAATATAACCCCATTTTACCCCATTTGATCAATAAACATAGACTATTTTTATCTATTTTGATCAAGTTTCAATATCAATTTTTTATTATTTAACCTTTATTACAATACAATAATTAAGATTCAATATAAATTTTAATAATAAACAACCTACATAATACGAGTACTGTTTAATACTAATAATTAACATAAATCATTAATTTATTAACCTATATAATATTTTTTAGTTACTAAATAAATGTTTCAACATCTGTAGGGATGAATGAGACTGTCCCATTCATCCACATTAAAATTGTCTCGATCATCCCTATGATACATAGATTCAATTATTCGCCGTTTTTTAAGCAGAGTTTCAGAAAATGCAACTTTGCAAAACAAATGTAAACAGCCATGTGGTTTTGCTTTTTGTTCTAAAGCACACTATGGTAGTGCCATATATGACAACAGAAAGCAACTAAAAAAATGTCCATTGCCTGAAATTTTGAGAATGTCTCATCCATCCCTTGTCCCATTCATCCCCCAAGCTCTTCTACCTTTCTCTGAAGAACTGCTGAAGCATTTTGAATATTCTTTTCCCACTATAATTAGCTGTATTTCGACTGTTCGTTATTTTGGGGTAATCAATTCCTTATTGGTAAGGTTAATTTGCATTCTTTAACACATGTCTAATGTTTATCTGTATTCCGCTTGTCTGTAGTGTAACTCTCGTAAATATACTCGTATTGCCATGTAATTTATATATGTTATTGTGGTTTACTATGGGAAATGGACTATTGAAAATGCTGCGCGTAGCATTTATAGTTCATTTACAGGACACTCTAAAATCCAATTACATTACGGTCTGCGGGGAAATGGACAATTTTAAACATAATAAAGTTGATATGAAGTTCTGGTGGTCATTAAAAAATACTTTCCGTAGAAAATGGAGAGCCAAACATTTATAATTCATTTGCAGGATAGCACAAAAGTATTGGGTAGTATTACGGTCTACTGAGAAAAATTGTTTGAAGCGTATTTTAATAATGATGCGCTATTTCAAACATAATTAAATTATATACATGATTGAGGCACGCTAGAAAATACTAAATATGACGTGCATAACTTATCATTCATTTGCAGTGCCACACAAAAAATGTCTGTTACAATATGGTCTATGAGAGAAAAATGCTCGAAATGCGTTTTCAGTTTTGGTATGCGTTTTTGTGTTTAACAAATATCTTGTGTACTACATGGGGTGTATAACGTACATAGACCACATACAGGGATACACTAAATAATTCGTTAGCTTTATTAGGTATGAGCGCGAATTGCTTAAGGTTTTTTTTCAATTGAGTTATACATTTTCCTGCTCAACTATATGCAGTATACTAATAGCTGTCTGTAGAAAATAATTAAATTCATATACTGGACTATGCAAAGAACTGGATATATTGCCGCCTATGGATGTTTAATTCTGAAATTACGTTTTCATTTGATTTGTGTTTCTGTATTGTTTACATAAGATACCATCTTTCCCATTAGTTAAGAGTGAAGCTCCTTTATAATATTCTGAAAGTGTTCATAGTCTATTCTTGATGCAAGATATTCCTTTCTTGTTCAAATTTCTTGGCAAACAATTTATATTATAGCTATTGCCAAATCTATTTAAAAAAAATATGCATTTTGTTGTTTCCGAGAAAAAGTTTTTCCACAGGATTACGCAAGCGTATTTGGCCGATTAATTCAGCGCCAGGAATCCATATATAAACTATTATACTTTTATTTGTTAATGACACACTTAAAACAAAGTATTTTTTAACGTAGTGAAAGCTTCAAAAATAAGCAATATTTTTACGTTTCTCCTTGTATTTAACATATAGCACAACCTAACACAACTGTGTTTTTAGTATCATTCTCATGCTTTAGGCTGTTTTAAACAAACACAACTAACAGGCTCTGAGATCATGCTATCACCAATGTTGTTTATGAATTTATCATTAAATCCCCATAAGTACATTTGTACTCTGTAAATTGTACTGAAATTTCCAAAGTATCAATATTCAGGGCTCATACGATACTTAATTTATAATATCACATTTTAAAAAAGTAATATGTTTTCTTAATCGGAGAAGTCTCCCACCAGTGGCCGAGAGGTTTTGCTCTCGAAGCTGGTAGACGGGAGGTGCAGGGTTCGAACCCAATCACGCCCGTCGGCCCAAACGTTCGGAGTTTTCGTGGTTTTCTTCGGGCCGTGGATTTTCCATGTTTAAATATGGATTAGGTTCCCTTAGAAAGACCCCCACGGGGGGCACTTCCCCCCTGGGCCTATATCCCTCGTGTAGATAACTGGCCGTCAAAAATAACCAACCTAATAGGAGAAGCTTCCAATTAAATAAGGCAAAAATTACTTTTTCAAAACTAAGGTTGTTAATGGTAAGAAACCGTACAAACCTTATAAATAATATGTCCATGCTTAAGCAATTAATATTCTGTATAATATACTACAGCCAAATGTGTGAATCTTTCACGTTTTATACCCCAAAATTGGAGCGTTGGCTGCCATCCTCGGAACCTGTTATAATAGAATACCAAAATAATCAGTCACAAAAATCGCCAAGTCTACCCAAAAAGTCATCTGATCATCAGACTGGAAAAACTTCTATTTCGTCTGCACGGAATTTGCAGAAACCTAATAATTCCCAAACTGAAAAACCTTGAATTCAGAAAGTTGGAAAGAAATCCTCAACTAAAGACTCCTCACAGTGGAAAACTGTCAAGAAAAAGAAAAATAACAAAAGTATAAATCCATCACTTACCAGTATAAAAGATCCGAAACAGCTCCTAAATTACGTGAATCAAGTAATGAAATCAGAGTCTTATGACTCAAGTACTGATGAGGAAAATACCGTTTTTGAAGAGTTTGTTCGTACGTCATTTTAATTTGCTTTCTTTAAATTTGTGTTATTTATAATACCAATAATTGTCATTTTAGTTGTCCTTTTGTACTCTATAGATTTTAACTGTAAATATTTTGTATTTTGCACTTTTCACCTTTTAAATTGATTTTAACTTTACATTTTATCGCATTATTTTTACATAAATTCAGTTATTTTTCACACACTGTTTTTATCAGAAGTTTTACTGAATTAAAAAAAAAAAAATCAGCTCTTTTTTTCTGTCATCTTGTTATGTGTGTTATATTAACTCTTAAACTTCAATTTTTACTTATGTCCTTTTTAACCTTTTCCTTGGAGCAGCGTGTCCGAAATTGGACCTTGTGCCATTAAACCCCGTTCAACCAACCAACCAACTTTCACGTTTTAACATAATTAAAAAGTGTTTATGGATTAAGATTATCTGACCATCTGAATGACCATTTGTTCGGCAGTCTGTCTTTTCTCGCTCTAACTCGGGTAAATACTCTTGGATTGCTATGTAATTTATGTGTGTTATTGAGGTTTAATCTGGCATGTTTAGTTTTGAACAAGAAGTGTTTAATATTTATAATTCATCTACAGGGGCGCTTGAAAAATGCCATTACATTATGGTCTATAAGAAAAAAAGAAGTTTGCAATGTATTTTTCAATATTGCCCTATTCCAAATATATTAAAATTGATATACGGTACTGAAATGAACTAGAAGATGTTTATTATAAAATATGGTGTGGCTAACGTTTATCGATCATTTACATAGACACAGAGAATCGGTTACAGTAATGACTATGATCATTAATTGATGGGCGTGCGTTTTCATGTGTGGTTTCCGCCTTTAAACATAACTATTTTTTTGCATATTGGTGTGTAAAAAATCCTTGGATCATACAGGGGCTAATTCCATTCCTTAGATACAGGGCTGATTCGAACGCATTTCTGTTCAATTTTCGCAAATTGTTGAAACAGAATTTTCAACTGTGTTATGCATTTTGTAACTAAAATAAACATTAGCATACTATATAATATATATACAAATTTATAAATTATGTACAAGGCTGTAAAAAGAATTCGGATATTTTTCTGACTATAGATGACAATTTCTGAAATTGGGTTTACAAATGTGTAATTAGTTTTCCAAATTGTTTTCTTAAATATAATCTATCACCTTTCAAATCGGAAAAATTTTGTTTCATTATTCTGAATATGTTGAATTGTTAGCATATTCCATGCTTGACACATGGTTTTTCTTCATTATTAAAAAAATAAACACTGGTGCTGTCTTACTTTTCGCAATAGTGAAGAAACTATGTACACATTTTTATTTCTGATTGCGTTTTCAAATTGTAATTCCTTTGGTTTTTTACGAAATCTCTAAACAATTTAAATTTTTTATTTGAAAATTATATCACACATAAAAAAATTAAGTGTTGGACTTGAAATATATTGTAAATATTTTCTCTTTTATTTTACAGCGATGATTTTTTATAAGAAATATACAGAGTACGATTGAACGAACATTAAACTTTATCGTACAGCAAAAGAATTTCTGTTTTTATTAATATTTTAAATTATAAGTGGGGATAAAAATAACGCCAATATTCATTTAAAATACTTTATGTAAATACATATAAAACCATACTTTTATGTCGGCCTTTTTTAATACAATTTCAATAAAATCTACTTTGATATCAATCCAAACATTTTCCACAAATCCCAAAGCATATTAAATCGATCTTACTAGTAAAACATCCAATTATCATAAGTATTAAATATGTTCTATAGGAGGTTCCTGAATTCAACCTTGAAAGCACACTATTTAGAGCAAGAAATGTGCGCGCATACTAACCCGTAACTTGGAGCTTAAAAATTAAAAGCTAACAGGGAGTGTGCGGTCTCAAAGACCGCATATTTTTATAAATCTAATAGAGCTTCCTTATTTAGGAAGCGACAACACACATAAAATAGCTAAAATTATTGTATATTTTTCTCTGAAACTACTGAAGCGATTTCAAAACGTTTTGAGTAGTTTAGGCAGTAGTCGAACTAAAATGTGATCGTACAGCAAGAAAAACATTAAAACATTACACTAATTAACCCTTTATGTACTGAATTATGAATTCATGAAAATTTTAGCTTCTAAAGCATTTTTCGTGAATTGTTTAAACTACATTAGAAGATTTACATGATCCTTTAATAAATTTCAGAAGGATTTTAGAAGGATTATTTAAATTTGTATTTATAAGGTTTATGTGCAATATTTATAATCCCACTCAAATCTTTTATTTAAAATATTTTCTTAGTATTTTGTAGAATTAGGAAATATACAAATATGTTCTTACAATAGAAATGTAGAAATATTAACGAATTGAAAAATCGCGTCCCTCCCCCCCCAAAGCCAAGAAAGCTGAAAAGACGCAAAAAGCAAAATAAATCATCATTTTAAAAATATTTTTTTGTGTAATCAATAATGCTGCTGGAACAACTCATCCTAAACTGTATTACAACTAATCGATGTATTAAATTAATTTTATTACAAGTTATTTTAATGGTACTTATAAGTACAACCAATAGATAAAGTGTTAACTAATTTTGCAAAAAACGTATTACATGAAAAACAGCAAACACGGATGTACATTGTTTTTTTTTTTCGAGAACTGATGAAGCGATTTCAATACATTTGAAGAGCGATTTAGGCAGTAGATAAAATAGGGCTTGATCGTTCGGCCAAAAAATTTTTAATAGTTACGTTATTTTTAAAAAAGAACATATGCAATTTCATAAAACGAAAGTAGTAACTATATTTGTTTGTCATTTCCCGCTAAAGGGTCAATATATAGTTTATTTGCTTACAAAAGTGTTAAAAGGAAAGGTATTGAAATGTATGCAGTAGTTCTAAAACAAAAAAAAAAAAAAAAAAAACGAAAAAGCGAGTGCAAATTTGTATACCCTCAACATCCCAACGCCAGTTTGGCCTCTATTTTTATTCAAAAATTTCGAGTTCATACCAGAAACTAAAAATACAATTTTTTAATGAGGAATTTGTTAATGAGGAACGCTTCTTCATTACATAAAGTAAAAAATCTTCTCGCTGATCTTCCGGTAAGAATTTGAGTTTTCGGAATTAAAATGGAGGCCAACCTGGCAATCCTGTCCCAACGCACATGGCGATAAAAACTTTAGGCGTGGATGCTGAAATATGTATCGAGTATCTTAGCTCGATGTTATGCGCGTTTTATTGCTATTTGGATACGCTTACAAAGGTTAAACTTTTTTCCGCAGATTGCTTGATATTCATTATAGAGATACTATCTCTAATTCTGATACAGTGCGTCTCGAAAGTATATGGAAAGACGATTTTTTGAAGTAATAGTTCAAAAAATGAAGCAGTAATCACGATAAAAATAATAAGCATATGAAGTCATAACGTAGGTTTATTACAACAAAGTCATATAGTAGAAGTTTTACAGCGTTTTTGTAAAAAAAAAAAAAAAAAAAAAAAAAAAAAAAAAAAATCAAATTAAGCTATCCTAAAAATATATGGAGTTTTCGAGGATTTTGTATGTAAATTCCAATTTTACATCCATTCGTTTGATTTATCTGTAAATTCCTAACAGACATACTTCGAACTAGTGTTCGGAGAATGTGTGGCTGTACAGCGAACCATCTCTGCTCTTCTTGTTTCTGTAATTCCTGAATAGTCCAATACTGACGACCATGTACATATGCCTCTTGTTCAAGTACTCACCTAAATGTTTTCAATTAGATTCAGGTCGGAGCTGATGGCTGGCCAATCTATAACATTTACTGGATTCTGCGTAAATCAAGCTGTTGGGTGGAAGGTGTGAATCGACGCGTTTTCCTGTTAGATTTTCCAGTTTTACACTCCTAAGATGTTTGTAATTGGAAGCAGATTACTTCTGAGGTTATTTTGATAACCCTCAGAGCACTGTCGACCAATAAGAAAAGCTATACCCGTTGTTTCGTTGAAACAGAACGCGTCCTACACTATGAGGATAATGTCAGACGAACGTCTTTTTGCATGCTTTTTCCCTACATATCATCCCTACACATGCTAGCGAAATATGTAGGGAAAAAAGCGTGCAAAAAAGACTACGTTCGTCTGACATTAGCCTGAGAGAATCCCCTCCTAGTTATCAAGTAAAGAACTCGCAAGATTCTTGTCGTAGATCATGCCAATAGTGCAGCGTCTAGACTAAATAATATGGAAATCTACTATCTAAACATTGCTAAAAATTTAAATCCCTTAAATGTACAACGATGCTGAAATAAAAAGAGCCGATCGCAGAGACACCTGCGTAATATTTTCAAATTATCAAATTTCAATGTAAAAATCGTATTACAGCGTCTAGACTGGCAATCGCATTGCTGTTTTCGAAAATATCCTACAGCTACAAACGACTCTTTGGATTTCAGCATTGGTGGACATTTAAAGGATTCAATATTTTAGAAATTTAAGTATTATTTCATTGCGATAGACGATTTCCGCACTATTTATTCCCGACGGTACACACATAGTATGACCATTCACATTGAAATTGTTTCGTCACTGAAGAAAACATTTAACCATTCATCCGACCAATGCATGTGCTTTTAGCACAAAGAATGCGTACCTTTCTATGATGCAATTTCATCATAGGTGTCAAACACATTCTGAGATATTTATGAAATTTGCTTGCTGTATGAGACTGTGAAAAATAGATCTCGAAATAGGAAACGCTAAAGTCCTCGGAATTTTAAGAATATACTTATTTTCGCTTAAAACGGTTCGCAAAATCTCTAGGGGAGACCGGTTGAATGGCGACACATTTAAGGGAATTTAAATTTTTTCACCTCAAAAAAATGTTTATTTTTTTAATAATAAAAATTCCAAAGCTGAATCATTACCTTTAGTATCGGTATAAATTTAAACGTAATCATATCTGTAAAGTAAGCACACATAAAGAAATTTTCTTTCAAACTCTGTATAGTGGCGGGATTACCCAGGATACTGGGGTAATTCCGCCACTGTATCGGGGTAATGACGCCACTCTTTAATGACCCAGAAAATACATAAAATGAATATTAGGAGACACATAACCTACTGAAAATATTTAGAATGCAATAATTTAGCAAATAATGAATAATTACAATGTTCCTTAGCCCCTTCGGGACGAGCGTCTTTTACAGAATTTTTAATCTTTAGTCACCGGATTTTTAAAACAGAATTTTTTGCAGAATTGAATCGGGAAAATGGCTGATTAAATAAGGCAAAATTTACAATACAATTTTACTGGTGAGAATAATCCCCGATTCTGAGCAACTTATGCGGCACGAATACCGGTCGCTCGTCCCCAAGGGGTTAAACTAGATTTATTAATGTTAAGCTTAATAATTAATAATAAATAATTAATAAGTAATAATAAGCTTAATGTTAAGCTTAAGTTAAAATTAATAATGCAAAGCTTACAATTTAACTCAAATTGAAAAAATCGCACTTTGCCATGGTGGCGTCATTACGCCGAGAGGACAATATAGCGGAAATCCCCCAGCAAAGCTAAAAGAAGAACCGAACTTGTTCAACAAATTGCATCAAAATGTCCGCGAATGCATGTAGATTACGGATAATATTATCTTAAGTACCTAATGTTACAATAAAAGGTACTTACCTCTACTCATCTGAAGCTCAAAGATAAGAAGCAACTAGATGAAAACTACATTTTTCACTAAAACAAACGAATAACGTACAACAAAATCAATCTCACTCTAGGCACGGTTTCGATTGTTGGCCGCTATAGTGCAGGTGGATTCACTATCTCAAAATGCCGTTAGTTTTTAAACTAGGCGGAGTGGCGGCATGACCCCGAGTGGTGCCATTTCCCCGGTCTCCCCTATATTGTCACCGAGATGTTTTTCTTGGTCGACCTGAACTTTTTTTTTTTTTTTTTTTTTGCAATCGCATTGTCAACTTTCGATAAAATTTCATAAATTACACATCTGCTTCGCTTCATTAGTTTAGCAATATCAGAAACTTTAATATTTTGAGCGTTTAAAGGCCAAATTTTAGTTATATTAGCTGCGGAAAATTGAACGTTGCGAGGCATTTTCCAACTATTCCAGAAATAACGAACGAACAGCGATTTTTATATTTCAAAGTCATTACGTCACATGAACAGTCGTATAATAAAAAGAAAACACCCCCCTATTAACTCTGCAATAAATTATTGTAGAAGAAAGTTACTGCTACAAAAAGATTAGAAATAAAATCTACTTTTAATTGTATATAAAATTTTCTTTGGGGGTCGTCTACATATAAAAACAAACCCAAACATTGTATTTTTTAATAGCAATACACAAGTTTGTCACCATAAATAAGCTCTACACCCTTCAATTAACATAAAAATTTTCATAAAATTCGTACGATAAGTTTTAGAGAAATTGTTTTAAAACGAGCTTGTTTTAGGGCCTGTATCCAAATTGAAGTTCGGTACTCGATTGATGAAATGGTACAAAATGACTATGTCGCTTCTATTAAAGTATTATTTCTTGCCAATATGACCATTTCATTCGCTTAATATGTCTGGACTCTTGCCAGCCCAAATGTTTCAATAAAATGGGCAAAATATATATTTTTTGTAAAAATATACTTTTCTACACATCATAGACACACATACACATCCATCATTTTGATGTTTTTAAATCATAATTCGAAAACTGCTAGGGAGAAAAATTTGAAATTGTGAACTCGCTTAAAGCAGGATATAATAAATATAAATCTATCAAAAATTGTAGGTTACAATTCATATTTTTTTCAAAAAATAATTTCATAATTCCTATTATATAACTTTTAAAATTACAAATAAAATGTATTTATGTTTGGATTTTTTAGTTTTATAACCGAATACAAATTTATCACATAAGGATTATAATTTCAGGAGATATTAATAAAAATATAAAATGTAATTTATCATTAGAAGCTCTAAATTTTGAATGTTTATAATTCAAACACGTATGATTGAAATGACTTGAAATTTTGTCTTTAAGCAAAGTTTGAAACGAAGATTGTGAATTATATTGTCACAATTTGATGTTGCCATTGAAAAAAAACTAAGTTTGGTTTGGATTTGATATGTAGATGGCCTCCTAAGAAAATTTTATGTACATAACTTAAAAGTAGCCTTTATTTCCAATCGTTTGGTACCAGTAACTTTCTTCTACTATAATTAGTTGCAAAGTTAGTAGGGGGTTTTTTTTTTTTCCACTGTACGGAACGCGACTGTGCAGACCGCAGAATAAACATTTTTTTTTTTTTTTCCGCAGATAATAAAAGCGAATCTTTCTATTGTCCGTATACTTTTGGGACAGCTTATTTTGAATTTAATATTTTTACAAACAATCTGTGATATAAGCATGATATTTCTATACGGTTGTAAAGTTATGATTCAATATGCTAATTTTTTTTTCGTGATTATTGCTGCAATTTTTAAACTGTTATTTGAAAAAATTGCCTATCCATATACATTTGATACGCACTGTAGTATTAAAATAAGAATACACCTATGAAAGAATGATGAAATGATGACCCTGGAATATTGCTGCATCTTTCTAGTATTATTTGTGCGTCCTGTAATATACCCAATCGTATTTTTTCTTTCCTTTAGAGTTGTATTTAAAACTTTAAAATGTAAATAAAAGGTGTGTCGGAATATTATAAAAAGAAGTACATCAATAGAAAACATTTTCGTTAGCTGTATAATTTATTTTATCTTCCTCATTTTTTAAGCTATCGAAAAGATTCAATAAGCAACCGGACTCATGAAAATGCATCCATTAGTGTTAAGATGAATAATTTAATGTTTTATATGCAGTTACAATAAATAATTGATTTTACCGAATTACATTAGAAGAAAATAATAATGATACATTTATTTAAAATGCTATGTTTGTTCTTTGTACTGATTAACTTACTCTGGAATAAACGGGAACGATTATTTATTATATTTAGCCAAACATCTTTTCTTTTTTTATTTAATTTTCCCAAAATAATAGATTTATTTTTTGTATGTAGTTTTTTTCAGCACTGATTTCTACGACATTCATTTTATGACATGCATTGGTAATACAGCATTACGGTAGTACCCCAAATTCAATAATAAAATCATTGGAATGGTTAAGTTCTTGTTTTTCATTATTTATCCTAATTAATTATAATTATTTTAAGTAAATATGATAGCAGTTCAGAAAAAGTTTGTGCCTATATTAATACAATATTTAATAATAAAAAGATTGTAAACATTTTGTAGTGTACCTCGGTAATTATTTTTAATTTTATTATGTTTTAAATATCGTAATATCAATAAAATACATTGCAATAGATTTTTCTCCATGGATCATAATGTAATCGATTTTTTTTTTTTTTTTTTTTTTTTTTTTTTTTTTTTTTTGCGTTTCCTTGTAAACAATCTACGAACTCGATGCACTCCGATTTAAAGATCGAACATTCTACAGTAAACATAATACATTTATAAATATTACATGCCAGTCCCAGTATATTTATGAGAGTTAGATCACGCACAGATGTCTAGGTGGACAGGAGGCTAAACAGATGACAAACAAACAGATTTAATAAACACTTTTCATTTATTTTGAAAAGTGTTAAATGTGTCAGCAAATTGAAGAAATTATGGGGGAAATTAGGGTTACGCCGCTCAGCGGGTAATCGCGTTCACTCAAATATCTCTAAGTAGAATAGAATTGAAAACATGAGATCGGTTCCGGCACCCTACACTGTTAAAAATATCATAAAAAATTACCTCTGTTTATAAAGGCTATCTATTTTCTGACCAATGAAAACGCTACATAAACGCCTATGGATCGTTCTCATTGGTCAGAAAATAGATAGCCTTTAAAAGCAGAGGAAATTTTTCACAATATTTTTAACAGTGTAGCGAACTTCATCGTAAGTTCCCAGTAAGGATATAGTAACCGTCGGAAGGAAATCATTTTTTTGTCCTCACATTATTAGTTTGCAGTTGTTTTATTATAAAATTCTACAACATCTAACTTGAAGGTAAGTGTGCATTCTTATTTTCAATTGTTAATTCACTCATTATGTCTACAAAATATATACATTTAGCTGTACGTTTATGCGTTTATTTATTTTTGTTGTGCTTTGTTACGCCAAATATAATGCATTAAAACCAACATGGCTATGTAGGGTAATGACGCTCACGTGAAATTCCAGAAGCAGTTTTTCCAGTGTACTACTTTTCTTAAATTCAAATTTCTTGATTGGCACCACTTTTTTAAAATGGTAAAATGCCCCTTGTTATCGCCTTAATTAATATGTAATTAAATGAGGCGAATTTTTGAATTTAAAAAAGTGGTGACAGTAAAAAAACCTGAATTTTAAAACAGTAGCCCACTGGTAACACTGTCCAGAGATGATACAGGATGAAAACCTCTAACAAATGCTTAGCGGCATTTCTAATTCCACTAGACTTCTGTTCTAGCGTCCTTCAGAGCCGTGCTGATTGGTCAGTACGCTCCAGATAAAGTGGCCAGCCGTCCGAGCATCGTTTGCGCATATTCGAATATTTCTTTTCAGTTACTATTTCGTTTCTGATGCTACATAAGTTTGATTAGAATAAATTATTTTCCATTTTTAGATGATGAAACTGCTGTTTTCTACTTGAAAGTATTCAAAAATACCTGTATAAAACGCAATTCCGTCATTTCCATACTAAAACAGTTTTTTTTAATCACTTAAGATAAAGTCATAAAGACTGTTTCATAAATTTTAAATGTTATTTGTATTAAAAATTATTAAAAAATATATAATTTATATTAAAAACCCTTTTTCACTTATAAAACGCCGCAGTTGCAGGGAGAATTTGCATATCTAAATCATGAAAAAATATAAAATCAGAAACTTTTTTTTTTGGGGGGGGGGGTGGGGGGGTGGAATACCGCCTTGGCCTAACTGTCCCCTGAATTTGCAACTGAATCCTCCAATACCTCCATGAAACATATTTAAAAATTCCATATTCAGTGCTAAAAAAAGAATACTTTTCAGGGTTATTTTTATTATCAGTGTTACAAATATAAATAGATCAAAAATAACCCTGGTTTTATATCTTTTTTCATGGTTTAGGTATGAATATTCCCCATGCAATTGTGCAGCGGTTTAAAGTGACAAAGCATTTTTAATATAAATTATATATTTTTTTTTTATAATTTTTAATATAAATAACATTTAAAATTTATGAAACGGTCTTTAAGTTGAAATGTTTGGAAAAAAAAAACAGTTTTAGTATGGAAATGATGGAGGTTTGTTTTATACGGGTATTTTTGAAAATTTTCAAGTAAAAAATAACAGTTTCATCATCTAAAAATGGAAAAAAAATTATTCAAATCAAACTCATGTAGTATCAGAAACGAAATAGCTGAAAACAAACATCCGAATATGTGCAAACGGTGCTCGAACGTCTAGCCACTTCATCTGAATCGGACCAGCCAATCAGAACGGCTCTAAGGATGCTAGAACAGTTTCTGAAGTACGCTAGAACAGAAGTCTAGTGGAAATAGAAATGTCGCAAATGCTTAGCTATTTAACCCTTTCCGGCATGGTGGGTCATGGTTTCGCTGTACAATATCTGTAAAGTGGTCACATAATGACTGCTGTGGTGTGAATAGCCCACACAACTACATATGTGAATTTTCTGGTACTTAAATGTTGTATTCAAATTTTGAGCTCTATTACCCTACCATATCGGGCATTACCGCTCAGTCGATGGGACGTTTCGCTGCTTCAAGTAAACAACGGAAAGTTCTAAAAAATGTGGGCTTCTTATTGGTCAAGCCCCTTTAGCTAACAGCGAAAATCTATTTGGATCCCGGGTTACAGCGCCTAGAAGATACAGTGTGGAAAACGGCTATTCCTATAATGCTTTAAAAAGTGCTAAAAACTTGTATCCCATAAATCTCCAACAATGCTCAGCGGCAATATGCTGATACGAGGGGCATCTCGTAACTCTTTTCAATATAAACCCTGTGTTTTCAAAAATTATAGAATGTTAAATATCGGAAACTATAAATATAAGATATTTTAGTCTGTTATAAGCTAGCGGTTTCCACATTATATCCTTTACACACTATAGCAGAAATGTACGCGTTGGTGACCACAGATAAAATATTTTGCACAGATATGACAGAGGAGCAAAAACTCGTACCAGCGCGATTCTAGCGCCACTACTCAGAACAGGCAGGAACAAATGCGCGGAGCTTGTAAACAAACTGTCAGACTTGTACTATCACTGTCACGTTTACCTGTTGTAATTTTTTTTTGTACGATACTGAAAGCTATTTGACAGCTAAATCTTTAAGAAGAAATGTGTAAGTACATATTTTAGGTGATTATTTGTAAAATTCTTAGTATCTGCTTGATAAAATAAAACACGTTTTATGTTTTTAAGAACAACAAACGTAAACAAATGCCGAAATCGCTCGCTAGCGACGCATCTAAAAAAGAGATAGATACTATACAAATAAGATGAGTAACAACTACTTGTTGCGAGCTGCCCGAAACGTTTGCGACTGTTGTCACTAGAGGCTCTGAAGTTGCGATTTGGTTACCATTGAGCTTATGGAAGAGTCATATCTGTATGAGATATTTAATCTGTGTTGGTGACTAACCGATATCACGCGATCCGTTACGTACCTTCACGTATAGAATCGAACTGCAAGTAGCCAGTGAGATCGTTTACTTTGGTTAAGGCTCGTTTACACGAAGCTAGTTTACTAGCTACAAGCCGGCGAGAAAAATAGCGAGCGAGTCAGCTAGCAAGATAGTGATCGTTTACACACGAACTTGTTTGCTCGCTCAGTAGCCAACTCGCTATTGCGTCACTTGCTGCGTTCTAAAGCTTTCTTTTAGGGTTTTTTTCTGAAAACAGTATTTGTTTTTATGTTAAATGCCGAGTTTTCCTGTCTGTTTCTTTTATATATATATATATGTGTGTGTCCTTGGAAAATTAAAGTGGAACGCAAATGATATTGCCGAGTTTTTAAATGTATACCAAGAGTGTTATAAAAAATAAAACACACAGATTACTTCAATACGAAATTAAAAGATGAAATTTGAATTTTATATTCTAATGATCATTTATAATATTTCATTAATTTTTAAGGTTTTAAGACCCTTGTCCATTATTGTAACGTTTAATTAATCTATTTTCAGTAATGGACACCCCATATAATCGTTGCTAAAACTGCAATTTCACTGATGTTTAATAGGAACAACAAAATTTTATAAATAGTGCTGCTTTTAATTAATTTCATGTGGTTAATAAAATTTTCAATATTTTAATCACATAATTTTTTTTATAACTCTGCCTTGTTTAGTTTACCTGCCAATCAATGAAACAAACCAGGAAGTAAAGCATATTGTTTAAGGGCATATGGAAAAGAGAGGCTCATAGGGCTCAGCCCCTCCCTATTTAAATAAAAACTAAAGCGCGTAATCTCGCGTCCATCTGCCGCACCTCGGATAACTCAATTTCCTTTCAGAGTTTATTTTAAATAAAATATGACTTGCTTCTGCTTGTCACTTATTTGACTTCATTTTTTCAATAAAATTTCCGGTCTGAAAAGACTTAACGAAGCCGTAGCGGATACGCGGGAAATTACGGTAAACTATTATTTTAACACAATCAAACTGATTGCTAAAGCTATCATACGAATTGAATATTTCCAACTGAGCGAAAAAATGCCCAGGCCAGGAATCGAACACAGATCCTTGGCTTGCAGATATGCTCACCGGTTGTCGGCCCAGTTAGCTTAAACGGTAGAGCATTAGCCCTGTAAGCCAATGATCTGTGTTTGATTCCTGGACTGGGCATTTTTTCGCTCAGTTAGAAATATTAAATTTGTAAAAAAAAAAAAAAAAAAAAAAAATAAGTTACTGAAGTTGTTAAAAATCTATTATTATCTGTCTTAAACATTTTTACTTATTCATCTCTCACAAAAAATGATTGAAATATTAATAAAATCTATGGTAATAACTGAACTAGTAAATCTGCAGATCAGTAGCCTCAAACTCGATCATAGTTCTGCAGTTTTATTTTGAAATTATTTTATTTAGTATTTAAAACATTCAACCCTCAGTATCATTCCTATCATATTTGTAATACTAATTACTAAAAGTACTTTCAGGTAGTTTAACTGAGAAAAATAGTGGAAAATATACGAATCTATTCACTAATACGCCAAAACTTTTTTTTTTTCGATTTTTTTTTTCAATTATTCCCTCTAAACCCTGTACAGTCTCAATAATTTGATAACTGCAATTCCCCCACATTAGTATTTTCAACTATCTATCTAAAATAATTAAAATATTCACCTTGTGATAATTACGGTAGTTATTTCAAACAGTGAATAATTCTCAAAAATATTTTAATTATTGGTATCCTAATTGTTAAGTTTATTCGAAATATATATTTTGTTCATTCACGCCGACACGAACTGCTTCAGTTGACATTATTTACATTTACAGAACCCCGAACCACCGAATACTCGCAGCGATTTCACTAGCAACAACGTTTACACACAGCGAGTTTACTAGCCAGATAGCTGACACGCCAGTGAGTAGCGAGAAAAGTAGCCGAGCTTTCAACTTTTTTCGCACTCGCTGAGCTGCCAGATAGTTTGCTAGCCAATGTGTTTATTAGCAGCTAGTGAATTCGCCGGCTTGTAGCTAGTAAACTCGCTCCGTGTAAACGACGCTTTAGCTCCACTGTACGCACACAATCAACGCTCCCTCGATTGAAGAAAATCTTGACACATGTCATTAAAACGTCGCACAAAGCAGGCAAAACAAAGAAATAAAAATCAAACAACTTGCATGTTTTGATTTCGTCGGATCTTGGAAGTATTAATTCTTATTGTCTAATAATAATCGATAATTCCACGAATCAAAGATATCGAAACATTGAATTTGTTTAATTTTCTTTCTTTGTTTTCCTGCTTTGTGTGAAGTTTTCTTGACGTGTGTTAAGCCTTTCTCCTATCTAGAGGGCTTTGACACAAAGCACCATGCGTTCCGCAGGCTTTTCACGCCAAACCACTTGGCTACTCAGTTTTTCGCAAGTATGTTTGGACCTCAAGGGTGTAGGATTTTAGGTCTGTCCAGCTGATTTACATGGAATTTTTCAAATGTTGTCGCCTTTATTATTAATAAAAACATTTTCACAGGAAAAACGTCATATGCGGTCTCTGAAATAGTGCCTCCTCGATTGCATGTTAACTCTATTCAATTAGAAGAACTTTCACTGAATGGTTTATAGATAAAAGAATATTACGAAACCAGGATCTTTTCTAATTCTGGTACCGATTAAAATGCAGACTATAAGACCAATGTCAGACGGACGTCTTTTTTGCTGCTTTTTTGCTTGCGTGTTATCCATTCGCAATGCTGGCATTGTGAATGATAACACGCAAGCAAAAAAGCAGCAAAAAAGACGCCCGTCTGACATTGGTCTAAAAATAAACACAAAAAATATTTCTACTTTAGATAGGAACATTTCGTGAGATTCAAAGGTTTATTTTTACCCTGTTAAAATATTTTCTGTGAAATAAAGGAAAATCTACCTGTATTGATGCATCATATGTAAATTTACAGAAATTTTTAAAGAGATTTTGTTAGAAATCTGATAAATAATTATGAAAATTTACCGTTGACTATAAAATTTAAATTATAAAAATACAGAAAATTATGTAATCTTGCATAATTAAGATCACAAAAACAGTTTCGTTATTCGCAATGTGACTGAATTATAAAGCATTTTATGCGTGAGCATCTTAGCGGTGTATTATAAAATACGCAAGCAACATTTGGCTGAATGCAGAGCTCACACTTGGTCAGTTTTTTGAAAACCCCGTTTATTTAAAGAAAAATTTTCTTTATAAATTTCGTAGCAACCTACCGGTAAGCGCGTTTTTCTTGCAATTGTTGCAGAAACCCTCCGCGAAATTCTTTCAAAAAAATATTGCTTTTCAAAAAACGGACCAGTGGGAGGCCTGAGAATGTGAAAAACTCATTGTCGCAAAACTCGCAATAAATCGAAATCTTCTATAGCTTGAAAAAGAAACTAATTTGATAACACCACCACCATCCTCTGTAGAAAATGCCCAGTACAAGCATTAATTTTTTCCCCATTCGGTAAGAAACTGATGAAAAGTAGTCAAGAATATTTGTCAAATATCTTTTACTAAGAATTAGTGAAAATTTTTATTTATTTTTCATTTTCTCTAAAGAAATCATTAACTATCTACAAATAAAATACCTAGATTTAACAAATAGCTTTATTTGATGTTTTAAAAATATTACTGCTTATATTTAATGCAGGAATTAAAGTCTCCTTTTTAAGAAGATACTGTAATTTTTAAATGCTAAAAGCAATTTAAATCAATGTTATTTTAAAAATAAAAGTAATGTATGCTGTAAACTTTAAGACAGGAGTTTAAAGAGTGATCAATATATGAATACAAAAACGGTATATTTTCAATAAATAAACAGCAAAAATTTTAAATTGTGAACTTAAATTATTCTATGGCATTTAATGGTAAATATACAAAATAGTTATGGTGATTAATGCTAAAGCACGAGTGGGATGCCAGATATAATATACATAACATAACCTTTTCTGGCACACTCACGCTGCATTACATGTCGCTCTAATTGAATATTTTATAACTCTTATTAAGATAAGTTGCTTCTACCTGAAGATAAGCTGTTGATTGGTTTTAAAATTTGTTAATGTTTGAAATATAAAATAACTTTAACAATTCAATCACTACAAAGAATTATGTTTTTATCTTGCAACTTTCTGGAATGCATCTTTTAAATATGAAGAGCTACAATTATTTGACATAGAAAATGATACAGAACGAAATTGGGTAGTTCGATTGATAAACTATCGTGAGAAAGTAATCTGTAGTTTGTATGCTTTTGCTGAAAAGAGAAAATATCCCTCATTTCTTAAAACAATTTTAACCGATGGGGAATTCAATGATGTTGCTTGGACTAAACGTTTTGTACTTCATTCAAACTATCCAACGGCACGACGTTTAAGTGTGGCTTCTTTTTATTGGTTTAAAAATGAATGTTGTATTCTTTGGGAGCAACTTGAAAACTTGGAGGACATTCCGTTTGAAGATGAATTTGATTTTTTAGGTCTCTTCAAAAACAATTTTCGGCAGCTTAAAACTATGTTTGAACATCTAAAGAGCCAATTAATAATACATTAATCGAGTTATGAACATATCTTCAGATCAGTGGCGTGGCGTCCGGTCATCGCTGGATGCGGCGATGACCAAGCAATATTTTAAAACTCTTTATAAGCTTTTAAATCTCTACGATCCAGTTTTAGCAAAACATTTGGAGTTCATGTGTAAGTGAAGGTAAGATTTAAAGTTTCTTTTTTGAACATTCAACCATTGAATTTTAGAGTTAATAATTTTTCACCACAAACTTAAATAATTGCGATGACCACCGAAAATTTTCACGCCACGCCACTGCTTCAAATGTCAAACCAGTTACTTATTTCGAAAGGGATTTGCATGCAGTTTATTCTTTCTGTCAAAAGATGTCAGAAACACAAAAATTAAACATTATTTTGAACGACATTTATTTTGATTTCATAAGCAGAGGTTTTGAATATCAAACAGCTAAAATCGGTAATTTTTTATACTCTCAACTATCAGAAAAGAGAAAAGAGATTTTTTTTACAATGGTCTATTCAATATTATGTATCAGACGTATGGCTTACTCTTTTTTTTTCCTCCTTTTATAAAAGAAGTACACTCTGAAATACTCAAATTCATTGAAACTGCGGATTTATATGCTTTCTAATCTACTCCATTTATTATCACACAGAATAAAACCACTGAAATTTCCCCTTGACGTTGAAATAATTCAGGTATTATTGCGCAAACTCTCTTCAGGTGAAAAACATTATGTTCTACAATGTGGTACATTTCTTATTGAAAATATGGTTAAAGCAAAATCATTTTAGAATCTGGGATATATTTTAAAATATTTGTCTCTCAAGGAAAAAGAAAACTGTTTGTTAAATGGGTGGTGCAGTGCAGGTATTGATAGCCTTGACTTTCTATGTAGTGAAGGCGAGTTTGATTTATTACAAAAATATCTGTCATATTTCTTATTCGACATGGATTTATATACTAAAAAACAAATCTTGCGTAAAGATGCTATTTCACTTTTACAACATTTTATCAATTGTCCTGAATTTTTAAGATGGTGCAATAACGAACTTTCTGAATTTTAACGGAAAGAAGTGTGTGTGTGTGTGGGGGGGGGGGGTCGAACAGAAGTTCTCCAGACAAGTGCATTTTTACTTCATGAACTTTGTGACAAAATCAGTGAGTCAATTGGGATATCGCCAACTTCGTGAATAATTTCTGTTTAAGAAATTTATTCTATTACAAAAAGGAGAAACATTATTGATTATCTATAACTCATCATCCGAAAACAGTAATTTTGAAGAAGAAATTTCAAAATTAATAAAAATGTAGTTTTGTTTGTTAAATTTTATTCCTGATATCTTAATTATTAAAATGCAAAGTTTAATGTTTGTTTTGGACTATAAATGCTTGTGTATTATCTTTTAAAACTTCTAATCGATTAAACTGTCTGCATTTACTGGAAGCAAAAATAAATCGGTGTATTTTGATCATGTAATGAATACGCAATTAGTTGTTTAAATTTTGAATTTATTTCAGAGCACTTTTTAAATAAGTCTATTTACAGTGTATTGTTCGTACGATTCCTTTTATTGTCAGAAATCTGAGATTTGTAACATCGTGCATTAATATCTTCAAGTCATCTCTATGCAAAAGTAGAACAGTTTCTATTTCCATAAATTTAATCCAAAAATGTATACTGGAATACATTATTTCGTTTACAATATATTATAACCCTCTTAAATTTATACTCAATTACCTGTCAAAGTAATAAGTCATCTCTGTTTACCCATACACGGAATCTATTGTTAATTTTATCTTCTTTTCGTCTCATCTGCTTTAATAGACACATCTCTATGGTTTATTGACAGACAAAATATATTTTCATTTGTTTTTTGTAAGAAAGTCTTTCCATATTAAACTACAATTTTAGCTTTTAGATCATTATAAGTTATAGACAAATACGAGATATAATTTTGATTAATAAAAAGTATTTTATAAAATAATGGTACTGTTGCATATATTAGGATTGAAGTTATATATATTTTTAAATATTGTACCGAGCGAAAGATTAAATTTTGATCATAAATTTTACACTTATTTTTTAACTTATTTTTTTAAATACAGTATATTTTTATACTTTGAGTAATTAAACTATTGCAGTAATATTTTATCAAGTCATTTTACATAGGTGCAAAGTAATAAGATTTTGAATACAAGATTGGAGGCATGCTTTTTATTTTTCTCTTTTTTTCAATAAAGATGTATTCTGAAATACAATTTATTTATGAACTACTGATTAATCCTCAACTTCTTTGACATAGTAAATTGTTGCATAGCTACTGAGAGCGGTCTCCGAAACCGCTTTATTGGAAGATGAGTAAAATGATCGATTAACTCATCGGATACTGTTTCTGCACTAAACTTTATGAACAGGACTATTAAAATTAAACTTTTCAGATATATCTAGCTATAATACTACGGCGCTAGATAAAACAAAATTTCACTAGTATATTTAGTTAAACTGAAAAATTCAAGTTAAACTCTGAAAACTAAAACAAGAAGCTGTCTTTGATACACCTAACGGCTGTTAAGACTTAATGTGTTTTTTAATCTACTTCATCCATTGTCACACAGAATAAGTCGATGGAACAGCCTTTTGAAGTTGAAATATTTCAGGTTTGTGGAGTAAACCTTTTTCGAATAAAAATCTGTTCTACAAAGTGGTTCATTTCTTATCAAAAATATGGATAAGGCAAAATCTTTTTGTTATCTGGGATTCAATTTAAAATGTGTAGAAGATTAAAATGTATTTCCAAATATAAATAATTGCATTTAAAAAAGGCACAAATTACTATTCGGAAATAGTAATATTAAACATCAATAATCTTTGGCACATCAGAAATTATCACCTTCAAGAGAACAAGAGGTGAAATGCACATGTGCGAGTACCGTAATAAATCTCTCGCTCAACGTCGTGTCGTAAAAGTTACAGCATGTTCGAGATCGAGGGTCAATGTAAACTACTACTTTTAATCTATTTTAAAGGTTATATGTTAGAAAAGTCGTAAATACACACATAATAATAGTATAAATATACATGTTATTAATGAATTAATTTAAGCTATAAAATCATCAGCCTCCATAGACAGTCTATATAAATTATGATTTATAGCATGTTATTCATGTAAAATTTAAAGAAAGTTGATTGTTTTATTCAAAATCCTGCTACCATTTTAAACAATGTGAACTATCACCATCAAACATTTAAAAATATATATACAAAGTGAACACGTTAAAAACATACTTCTATGATTATTTTGAAAAATGAACTTCTTTTTCAAACATTAAAAAAAAATTCACCTGATTTTTTTCTTTAGTGTTTGTCATTATCGTTTCAAAGAATACATCAAATGACGTAATTTACGCCAGACGGAATAGAAAGTTAGAATAAGTAAAAATTTTCTAATATTTTGTTACAAATATTTTGAACACTAATGGATTTGAGAAATATGCTTTTATTTACATAATCAACATTTTTGACAAACTTTTGTTTGATTTAAAAATTTAGAAGACATTGATATAGGTTAACATAGCTACCAACCTACAATTTTTATGTCAAACATATTTGATCCCAAAAATATTTTCAATAAAATGATGCTTCTTTCTGCACGTTATTTGATTTCATTTTTAAGTAAAATTTCTGGTTAAAAATATGTTTCACATTAAAAGTCAAGAAGTTTAGGAAGCATTATATAACATTTTTTGATTATTGGGGAAACTTTTCTTATAAGATATAACTTGAGCTAGAAATCAGATGTTTGAATTTACCTAACCAAGACTCCCTTAAAAGTCGCGGGGCCCATAAACAATTGCTTAATGCCTACTCTGCCTATTGAGTAATTTAAAATTGAAAGACTCTGACGTACTATTAGTTTGAGAGTAGTGCAAAGACCAGTTATGGGATTGAAGAGACACAGAATCTGACTAATGAGACAGAACAGTCAATAACAAACGATATAACGGATTGTACCCAGACGGAGAAAATACGAAACGATGTTAACCCTGCACTGTTAAAAATATCGTGAAAAATTACCTCTGTTTTTAAAGGCTATCTATTTTCTGACCAATGAGAATGCTCCATAGGTATTTATGCAGTGTTCTCATTGGTCCGAAAATAGGTAGCCTTTAAAAACGGAGATAATTTTTCACGATATTTTTAACAGTGTGCACTGTTAAAAATATCGCGAAAAATTACCTCTGTTTGTCAAGACTATCTATTTTCTGACCAGCGTTCTCATTGGTCAAAAAATAGAGAGCCTTTAAAAGCAGAGGTAATTTTTCATGATATTTTTAAAAGTGTGTATTACCAACCCTACGTCAATTCGACGTCCTGTAAAGCTTTTGAAGTTCCTTTGTTATCTTAATAAAATTTTTAATTTTTTTTACAATAACATTAATTTTTTTTCTCAACTTAGAATATTACAGTAGAAATAGCAACTTTTTTGAGTATACGTCGATTTGACGTGTTATTGGTAATAAGCGATGGATTCCAACGGTAGTAATCCAGGGTTAAAACAGGCAAGAGAGCGATATTTATATGAAAATAAGATAAAAGTAAAAAATAAATATAAGTAAAAAATCAATGAAATGATCCATTTGTTCCATGAATTCTTTTTCGAGACTCATTTCATTTTATAAATACAAGTTTTTTTTTCTTGTTATCAAATTATTTTTAATGACAACATCGTGATTTATACACATAAAAATCGTACAACGATGAATTTGAGATACAGGAGATTTTCGAACAGCTTTATAAATAGTGCACGTGCACGTTGTTTCATTAAAAAAAATATTAAACACTTATCAGCAAATAATCTCAAAAATTACAGTTTAAAAGCCGCGCATGAGTCTACTGCTCTATTTTTAATGCCTCAGGACACTTTGACATTATTAAATTTTTGGTTGTTTTTTCTCTTGAAGTAAATAGGTGGGCAAATAGCATAGTCAACTGACATGAAAATGCATGGGACAACACCAAATCTTAATAAGAGTTAATGCAGAAAACAATGACTAAGTGTTATAGTGGAATAATTTTAAAATAAGTCGCAAAATAAATAGGCGTTGTTTTACATTTTGTGCATCTAACATATGTGAAAAATAAACAACATTAGTACCGTTTCAACTTTTGAATACCACTATTTAATAGTAGCATTCATGTAATTTTTTAATCGAAAATTTCTGTTTTAAAATAAGACGAATATTACTTTCCGAAATGAGTGGTGTTAACCATAAAAATTTTCCCTTGTAGGGGAAATCCTGCAAGAGGAAAAAATGGGCTAAAAATACCGACAAGAAAAGGTGGAAAGTGAAAGCTATAAATATATATAATTACTACAGAAAGGTGACAAAATTACAAAGGGTAAGAGAAAAGAGAAAGAACACGTCAAGTTGCATAAAGTTATGATGAATGAAATAAATAAAATCATTAGATTAACCCTTAACCGTTGTGACAGAAATTTTCACAAAACTACTGTGAACGATCATTGAGACCGCTTGATCGGAAGATGAATAAAGGTTCGATTAACTCATAAGGTTCTGTTCCTGTACTAAATATTATGTAAACGACTAACATGATTAAACCTTAACCGATGTCAGCGGTCTCGCAGACCACTGCTTTTTTCAATTTTCATAGTTTAACCTGTAACTGAGCGCTGGAGATACCTATCGTCGCAGAAGTATAAAATGATTGTTGATAATGATTTATGAAAAAAAAAATTGTCGGCAATTAGCCGAGATATTAACCCTTAACGAGAAAGGCGGTATGGACTTACATAAAGACACGGGCGGAGTACTCTATGCGCCATTGGCTTTTAAAGCCTAGATAACAACTTTCAATGATATATTTGTGTAATGCAATACCCAGTAGCAGTATAAAAGCAATAAACGTCTCTCAATACGCTACTCGTATCTTTAAATGTTAAGAATAAACATATCTGGGAAAACGCAGCACTAACTAAGGCGGCGTTGCAACTTTGCAACCTCCTTTCGAAGTGCACTTCGCACAATTCCAAGTTTAAACATTGAACAAAGATTTTGTTTTAGGTACGCTGTAAAAATAATGCAACCGCGGCAGGTACTTGTAGTGTGACCATAATGCTCATATTTAAAGCAACGGAGAGGGTTAGGAATATAAGGTCGGAATGGACAGCTCATGTACGCAAAATTAATTCTAGTTGGAAATATAGGGCTATTGAAAGTGACAATAATGTGCCTCGTAGATAGCACTTTCCCTTTCCTACGGATAGTAATACTTCAAGCATCTGTGACACCGTGGTTTTTTAAATATTGTAGGAGTTCTTACTTTGTAAAGAGTAAAATTTCTGGTTCTGATATGACACCGCGACTTGTATTCAAAGTTTGACGTACTTGGACCGAAACAGAAAAGGAAACTATTTTTGTGCTATTTTACAGAAATTGTGAAGGGCTGGCTGAAGAAACCTCAACCAGCAAATCGACTTATTGCAATTTTTTGAGTCAATGTCCATCGCCCAAAACAGACAGGAATGTTTTCGAAATACGGAAAGGTGAAGTTTACTTAAAATAACTATCAGACTCGCTATCATAGAGTTTGATGAAAAATAAACGTGTGAATAAATTAGTCTGTACAGTTTGATACTCTCCACATGGGAGAGATATAGAAGAAAGTGAATTACTTCCATGCATATTAGAAAGAAATATAATTCAGATCCCCGGTCTCACCACCCACTACCGATCCCAACAAGACGATGCACATTCATGCACCAGTGCTAAACAGGGCCTATACGTTCAAAAGGCACTCCTATGGCAGTCTCAACCCTTAACAAGATGGCTACTGAGTTCTGCTATTTGATCCCCAGGTGACAAAGTCAGCTGACCAGCCGATTGATGCATACTGTGCCAGTATGCATCTACCGTCTACCTGAAGTAGAGGCAAAAACAGCATGTTGGTTTCCCTCAACTGCCAGGATCCCCCTTTCCAGGGACACGAGTAGCCACGCACAGCAAACACGTGGGTGTTTTACAATTTTCCATAAGTCGATGTAGACAGGATAATTTCCGCACATGCAGAATTGCCCTGACCTCCAAAAAGGCAACCACAATGACAGTGAAACAAAGAAGAAAGAATAGGCAAGAGAAAGGAGAGGAAAAGTAAAAGATCAAGATCGCTGAGGTGCCTGGGGTTACAAAGCCCGTAAATACCTGAAGAAGTATCCCCCTGGGACGCACCCCTTCAAAGAAAACAACACATTATTTTTATATGGAAATCAGTGGCGTGGCGTGAAAATTTTCGGTGGTCATCGCAATTATTTAAGTTTGTGGTGAAAAATTATTAACTCTAAAATTCAATGGTTGAATGTTCAAAAAAGAAACTTTAAATCTTACATTCACTTATACATGAACTCCAAATGTTCTGCTAAAACTGGATCGTAGAGTTTTAAAAGCTTATTAAGAGTTTTAAAATATTGCTTGGTCATCGCCGCATCCAGCGATGACCGGACGCCACGCCACGCCACTGATGGAAATACATATCAGTATAAAAAATTTGCTTAATTATGATTAATTACATTATGTATAAATTACATCCTAGTACAATTTGTAAAATAGCACTGCTGATGAATATCCTGTTATCAATTTAGTACTACCTCTTCATTTTATGTTATTTAGCTTAATTTTTGTTATTTTAATTTCGACTAAATAAATGTCCTTATTTTTATATTAGTTTATATCTTAGTTAAGCAACTGAGCTAATTAAATTTTGCATTGCAGGGTTGCAGTAGGCTTATTGCCATTAAACTCTTTTGTCTCCATTAAGGAGGATTGTAAACAACATTTTTTTTAAAAAAGGGCCACTCCAGGGCAACACTAGATACCGGGCTTGCTCATTCATTAACATAACATCACAAATGGTGGTTGGCTGCTACCAACGACACACAGTGAATGGCACAAACCAATGGGTGCGCCGCTTTGTACCAATCGCCGTGTAAAGATTATCCACTCCATGTGACGTTTTAAACGTTATGAATCGACTGTGTATTTCGTTGGTCGCGGCCAGCAACCGTTTGTGACGTCATGATAATGAATGAGCAAGCCCAATATCTAGTATTGTCCTGACCGCCCGGCCCTGCTCGTGGGCCGTTGTGTCTTTGGGTGGCAGTAGAGGTTTTTCACCGGAGAAAGGGTCCATAAACCGTATAGGTTATCGTCCCGAATCATTGTCCACTGTGACCCCACCGGGCGTTCTATCTAAATCGATTGCTGTATCCATCCCTGAACTATAGTAAACTGTCTAAGACGGACTCTGCGTAAGACCAAAATATCTCAAACACAGATCATATTGTCCCACAGACGATTGTCCGGAACAAATTTCTGTCAAATACGGAATAATTTCTACGACGGAACTTTTTCTCTCTCTCGATCGATTCCTCTTTAATTTACTATAATTTGTTATAGGATAACTACTAATAGAATATTCAGAATATTGTTAAACATTTTAATGCACTGAATTGATAAACAGGAAAAGTATATTTCCTTAGTCTTTCTGCTTAGATGAAGCTTTCTAATTTATAACACTTTTAAAAACTATTAAATCTAATACACATAAAACAATTTAAATATTAAAATTAAAGCAGTTTTTTTAAAATTAAAATTAAAAGTAGGGTGCAGCTTACTATAAGTTTACCGCTATTAATAATCACGAAATTTATAATAAAGTGTTATACACTAATGTATAATAAAATTTGCAGAAAAATTATAATCACATAATAGGTCATTGAAACAGATCTACTGTTCATAAATTTATTTGGCGCATTAAACATTGCTAGTAAGATTGTAAATATTTTTGCAGTGAGTTCCAAATTTAATAACGAATTTTATTAATTGAAATATCAATTAACTTATAACTAAAGAGGTGTAAAAGTGTTACATAAAAGGGATTTGTGGTCTCAGAGCTCAAATTTATTTATGGATAAATTAAATCCTTGTTACTGAATTATTAGTGTGACATCTGGGATAGCCCGGACGAATTAGGTGGATCTAATTCCCTTTAGCTAAACATATCGACTATAACATCTGGCCTGATATCTGAATCCGCTCGACATAATAAATTGAAGGTAATGAAACTCCAGAAAATGCTAGATACGTAATTAGACTACAATAATTTTAAGACAAGTATTTTAATTGGTAAATAAATCATATGAGATGTAAATTTCCAAGTGGGCGAAAAATTTCCTGACCAGGATTCGAACCAAGGATCTCTTTGTCTGAACAAATTAAAATAAATGAGTTAAAATTAATCTATTGTAATTACATATCCAGCGTTTTCTGGTATTCCATTACCTTATTACTATTATCATTACTTACTACTCCATTACTTACAGTTCCATTACTATTACTTATTCTGTTGAGCTGATTCAGACATCAGACCAGCTGTTATAATCAATAAGGTTAGTTGGGTGAATTAGATCAACGAGATTCGCCGGGAATAACTCAGATGGCAAAGCATTAGCTTGGCTTCAGTCAAGAGATCCCTGGTTCGATTTTTGGTCCGGACATTTTTCGAACAGTTGGAAATTTACATCTCATATGATTTATTTAACAATTAAAATAATTGGGTTAAAATTAATCTAGTGTATTAGTGTGACATTTGAAAAAAGTGCAGTTTAGACATTTGAGTTACGTCCGAATCTAAAAAAAAAATACTTTTACATAAATTCTGCACAGAAGATATTTTTCAACCATAAGTCTTCTTACTAAAAAAATCTCATTAGAATTAGTCCCCTCTGTTGGAATCTTCTTTATGTATACCCGGGCTTTGTAATCTCTTTCACCTGAGCGATCCTTCTCGTTTCTCTCATGTATTCTATTTCCTCCATATTTCACTCTCGTTGTAGTTTCTTCTTCGAAGGTAAGGGCAAGAATCCATAAGGGCATCGTCCTATCTATATCGACTTATGGAAAAATGTAAACCACCCATGTGTTTGTCGTGCGCGGAGACCTGTGTTCCTTTTAAGGAGAATACTGGCAGTTGAAGGAAAAACAACACGCACTTTTGCTGTCTGCTTCAGGCAGACGGGAGGTGCACATTTGTTCCGTATGCATCAATCGGTTGGGTAGCGGACATGTCACTGGCAAGGAATCAAGTGAACGGTCAATTACTAGTCATTGAGTCACATAGGACATAGTGTCTTGCGTGCAGCTCTGTTTGGACTGGTGCATGATTCTGCATCCTCTTGTTGGGCTGATAACGGATGATAAGGCCGGTATCTGAATTGATTTCTTTTTTATTATGGATTGAAGTCGCTTACTTTCTTCCATTTCTCTTCCATGGGGAGAGCAACACACTGTACAGAACATTTCTTTCACATGTTTCTGCATTATTCATCGCACCAATGGAATTTCTATCAGTTCATTCAATAAAACTTCCCCTTTTCTCATAACAAAAACCTTGCATTCAATTCTTAGTGATGTTCAATGTAATATAAAACAACACCTTGATGGCCTGCTGGTGGAGGCTTCATCAGCCAATTAAAAAGAATTACTCTTAATTGCAAAGATTTCGTCCCTTTCTCTATTTCAGTTCAGGTCCATTCAACTCTCAATGCTAGCCGTCGTGTAATATGTAAACCTGAACATTTATACTCAACTAACAACGAACTCCTGGACAATTTAAATGATCAAAATATTATTGACGTACACCGAATCCTCCTTTCCCCCCAAGGGGATACCTTCTTTAGGTATTTACGGGCATCGAAACCCCGGGCACCCGAGCGATGTTTCTCTTTTCGTTTTCTTCTTATTTCTCTTGTCTTTCTTTCCTCTTTGTTTCACTGTCGTTGCGTTTTCCTCTTCGGAGGTGAGAGCAATTCTGTATGAGCCGATATCAACCTGTCTATATTGACTCATGGGGAATTGTAAACCACCCACGTGTTTGCCGTGCGTGGTGACCCGTGTCCCTGGAAAGGGGGATCCTGGCAGTTGAGAGAAACCAACACACTGCTTTGGCTTCTGCTACAAGTAGACGGGAGGTGCATATTGGTCCCGTATGCATCAATCGGCTGGTCAGCTGATGTCGCTGGCTAAGGGATCAAGTGAGCAGGCAGTTACTAGTCATCTCGTTAACGGTGGAGTCTGGCCCTGGTTGGCACTGGTGCACGTATGTGCATTCCCTTGTTGGGATCGGTAGTGGGTGATGCGGCCGGGGTCTGAAATATTATTTTTCTACTATGGATGGAAAGTCTTCCTTTCCTTCTATCTCTCTCCCTTGTGGAGAGCAACAAACTGTACAGAATGAATTATTTATACTTTTCTTTATAATAAAACACACTAATAACTTATCCGATAGTTCATTTAAAAGAATTTCGCCTTTTCTAATTGCTAAAACATTACAATCTGTATTCGGACAGGATTGTAAACTTAAAAAGATACAGTCTGGGGATATATTGGTGGTTGTCACTTCAATCAAAAATTCAGAATTTCTCTTAAATTGCAGAATTATAGGTTCCTTTTCAGTTTCTGTTCAAGTACATCAAACATTAAATACAATCCGTGGAGTAATATCTTAACCAGAACTAACTTCTATTCACTACAAAGGAAGAACTTCTAACAAATTTAAAAAAAACAAAATATCATAGATGTGCGCCGTATTACTATCCGCCGGAATGGACAAATGCTTCTAACAAAGCACATTATTCTAGCATTATATAGCCTTATTTTACCAACTAGAATTAAATATATCTAAGCTGTCGAGACAGGCTTTATATCTCAAACCCTCTGCGTTGTTATAAATGCCAGTTTTATGGCATACTAACACTGCGTATCGTGGATCTGTTACCTGCGCACGTTGTGCAGAGGTCGGAAACATTTTTCCTAAATGGATCTGTGACAAAGAAATTCTTACTGTGAAAATTACTCAAAAACGTTCTTACCCTGATACTCGGAAACTTGTTGAAACCATAAACCCATCTGTTGGAATTTCTTACTCTAGCTTATTCAAGCATAAATCAAAATCCGTAAGACACATAAGCAGCCAAACTGAATCCTCCTTTCCACCAAGTTGTTCAACTGAGAAACCATCATCTAGCACTCTAAAAAGAAAACCCGTTATGCATACTCTACTGCTAGTACAAGACTTATGCCAAATTTGGAACTCATCATCAGAACCTGTAAAAATTGAACACATTCATAGTCGGTCAAAAAAATCATCAGTTCAATCTGAAATATCAACCGAACCTGAGACCAAACAAACGTCAGTTTCAGGTAAATGTAAATTAATTGGTGAAACCTATTGTTTGTCCAACTCGGAAGCCAAGCGAACGGAAACCTGAGAAAATTTGAATTCTGCGGGTAAGATGCAAAAACTTAATGTTTCCCCAACACAAAAAGCAAACCAAAAATCATATGTACAGAATGAAATATCCTGAAATTCCCCAGCACTAGCCTCTTCACAGCGTAAAAACTGAAGAAAAAACAGAGAAAATAATGTCATAGCCCATCTGTTACTAATTTGAAAGATCCCAAACAGTTGCATAATTATGTGGAAGAGGCTATGGAATCAGCATCTTATGACTGGAGTGCAGGCGAGGAGAATACTGTTTTTGAAGAGTTTGTGCCTAATTGCTTTTACGTTTTTAATTCTGTGATTTTTAAACTTGTCTTTATGTAGTATTTGTACAACATCTTATACTTCGTTTATATTTTAATAATTATTACTTTATAACATTTACAGTTTTTAATTATAATAATTTGTGTCTTTTAATTAAGATCTTTGGACTGTTTTATTTGTTTTTAATTATATATGTCATTACTGTTTTTCATTTAGTTACTTTTTTTTCATCTCGTTCTTAGTCATTTTTTACTCATACTTTTTATTCTCATTTTGACTTTGTCTTGGTGCAGCATGTCCCTAAAGGGACTTTGAGCCGTAAAACCCCATGCAACCAATCATCCAACCGAATTCTCTTTGGTCGAAATGATAAAATATATATAACGCACACACAATTCTGGCATTCAAAAGCTCTAATTTACCCACTAGAATCAAAACAGCTTACATAAGTTCACAGGTTCCGACGTATATCCCTAACATCCTACGCTGTTTTTACAGCATTATTGCCATAGAAAAAATTCTTGACGTGGTTCCTTTACCTGAACTCGTTGTGCAGAAATCGGCCACGGCAATACAAAATGTGAAAAATTTGAATACTGTGCCATCTGTTAATTTAATCACGCAGCATATTTCCGTTCTCGCCCAAATTGTATCCGAGGATAAAAGGTTACTGTTAAAATTATTCGAAATATGTCAGATTTTGAAGAACGCAAACGTTTAGAATCCAGAACTCCATCTTCTTGGTTAGCTGATATATGTGCCACATTATCATGTGTTACTTTTTTTTTGGTGGGGGGGGGGGGGATTTGTGATATGTTCTCTTGTTGCAGGCCAAAAAATATATCATTATTAAAACTCTTGCCGCACTCGTAACAGGCCGTCAAAACAGAATACTTTGATTCTTACAAACGTTCTATATTACGATCATCATCTAACCTTTTCAGAACAGATTCATGTAAGGTTCACACAAAACAATCTTCTGTTTCGTCGGCAATTAAACTGGTAAAACCTGATGTTTCTCTAATACAGCAAGGAAACTGAAAGTCATGTGCATAAAAAAAGAAAACTTCATTTCAAGAATGTTCACAGTGGAAACCCTTAAAGAGAAAGTTACGAAATCACGCCTTGGATCATTATTAGAGAACGTTATTAATTCTAAACACCTTCTACGCTGTTGCGGAAGAATCTATAGCATCAGAGTTTATTACTCAGATTCAAATCAGCTTTCTATTTTTGAAAAAAATGAGTCTACGTGATTCTGTTTTTTTTCTTTTATTCTTTTCGCTTTTCTTTTATTAATCTATGGTTAGTATAAACCTGTTTACGCTACATAATTTGATCTTTTTATACGTCACATTTCGACTTAAAGATAAAAGAAATCGTCCTTTTAAAAAATATTTTTGTTTTGTGTAACCAATAACGCTTTCGGAATGAGATAAAGTAATGTATCTATAACTCATTCTAAATTCTTTTACAACTGATTGATGCATTAAATGAATTTTATAACAAGTTATTTTAATGGTACTTATAAGTACCGTCAGTAGATGAAGGGTTAAACTATTTTTTTGGCGCAGCATGTCCCTAAAAGAACTTTGGGACATTAATATTTATTCACAAACCAACTGTTAGGCTTAGTCAAAAAAGTGCGGTCTTAGGAACATTTTTTTTTTCTAATACAGGGAAATTAATTTATCCTGGCAGATCCTGGTTAACACAGAGGCAGTCAACACTATTTCCGAATTGTAATTTTCGCCTTATTCAATCGCAAAAATTATAACATGCACACAGCCTACATCATATTTAATCGCAGAATATCTGTGTTTCTGTAAGGCGATAGTTACTATTCGGATCACGGTAATCAGGTATACTATAACAGGAAAGATTCAGCATAACAGTTCATGTAGTTCAGAGACCGCATTTATTTATGAATCCATTAAAGCATTCTTATGTATATATTAACATAAAATATTGCACAGATGGTTATTTTGAAGTTTTAACATACGACAGGAAAACCCTCCAAAAACTAGTTTTCATAGAAATAAATTTTTCTACTAAAAACATTTCTAAAACATTGAATTTTACTCATTAAAATATACCGGGTGTCCCAAAAAGGACTGACTGATTTTAAAATTCAATAACTTGCAAACGGTGACAGATATTTAAAAAATTCTTGCAGGAGGGTTATGCATAAGGTCAAAAGTTTTATTACAGTGATTTTCGATTTTAGTTCGAATTACAAACAATAGATGGCGTTGTAAGCAATAGTCGCTAAATACAGGCTCGATTTCTGGTCCTTTCTCTAGTTCCATGCTGAAAAAGGAGATGGAAATGTATTATCCGGGCCACGAAGTATCAAAAATCGAGCCTGAATCCAGCGTCTATTGATCGCAGCGCCATCTATTGTTTGTAATTCGAACTAAAATTGAAAATCACTGTAAAAAAACTTTTGACCTTATGCATAACCCTCCTGCAAGAATTTTTTAAATATCTGTCACCGTTTTCAAGTTATTGAATTTTGAAATCAGTCAGTCCTTTTTGGGACACCCGGTATATTCACAGTGCTGTCCTCACAGACTGACCCTCTAGAGCTACCTGTTAACACTTTATGCAGTTAACACGTTCTTATTTTTTTCTAATCCTTTACAATAGGGGTGCAAAGCCTTTTTAAGAGAAGGGCCACTTACAAAAATGTTTGGGTTATCGAGGGCCACATCAGTTACACAGAGAGAATTCTATATCGGAAGGGGGGGGGGGGTAATAACTGTATATTCTTGATCATTAATGATTTTTTTATACAAAAAAATAAACAAATTGAAATAAATAATTGCATGCAGGTATTTTTACTTCTGTATGAATAACCATACCACACTTTATGAAGAGTAACTGTTCCTTCTTGATAAATAGAAACTTAAAGAAAAAAAATGACACAAAATTTCTAAAAAAATTTAACGTTATTGAAAAATATAATTTTTTTATAGAAGAATAATTTCATTTTAAAAAAGGGGAAACTTATTTTTGAAATAACAAAGCATGATGGACTAATTATGCGATTTTTTCTGCAACCGATTAAAAAAATTCTTTTTTTTTTCTTTTTATCAATAAAGCACGAGCGATTGACGAAATTCGCGATTTTTTCTCAACGACGGATTGACAGATTTCGTGGTAATTTTCCATTTCCAATTGGCAAAATTTGCAATCTATTCAAACAACCAATTTGCTATGCCTGCGATAAATTGACGAAATTCATGGTTTCTTTCAACCAAAATTTTCAAAATTTGCGATATTTTTTTCCACATCGGATCAACTAAATTTGCGATTTTTTCAGTTCCTGATCGAATTATTTCCGACTTTTATGTTCTTCGACTCTTCCCGCAATAAATTCATGAATATCGCGATTTTTTCCCGCGCACGATTGACGACATTTGCGATTTTTTCTTGCGACCAATGGATTACTATTTAACGATATTTTTTGCGACTGACATACAAAATTTGTAATTTTCTTACAAGAGCGGTTTACGAAATTTGTGAACTTTTGACAAAATTCACGATATTTTTCCACGAGCGATTGGTGAATTTTGCGATACTCATATGACCAATTGACAAAATTTGTAATTTTTTCCATCAATTGTGGAAATTCGTGATTTTTTTACTGCGTAATATTGACAAAATTCGCGATTTTTTCTCGCGATAACCTGAGGAAACTCGCGATTTTTCCGCAGCCGATCAAGTAGATTTGCAATTTTTCCGCAAGCCATCGACAAATTTCGACGTTTTTTGGGGCTCTATTAACGGAATTTGAGATTTTTTAGCACCGAATCGACATAATTCGAGACTTTTCCGCATTCGATCAACGAAATTCGCGATTTTTCCGCACTCGATCGACGAAATTAACTATTCTTAACTGACTCTGACGTATTTTTAATTTATCCCGCGAAATGGACGAAACTCGCGATTTTTTTCTCACGATAATCTGACGAAACTCGCGATTTTTCCGCAGCCGATCAACGAAATTTGAGATTTTTTCGCTCCCGATTAAAGAAATTCATGATTCCTAACTGACTGGCGAAATTTGTATTTGCAATTCTTCCTGATTTCAGCGACAAAATTCACTATTTTTCTGTGGCTGGTTAAAGAAATTCTGGATTTTCCCGCACTCTAGCAATGAAATTCGCGATTTTTTCGCACTCGATTAACGAAATTCGAGATTTTTCCGCACTCGATTAACGAAATTCGATATCCTTAACAGACTCTGACGATATTTTCAATTTTCCTGCGGGAAATTGACGAAATTCGCGAATTTTTCTCGCGATAAACTGACGAAACTCACAATGTTTCAGCAGCCGGTCAACGAAATTTGCGATTTTCCCGCTCCCGATTAATGAAATTCATCATTCTTAACAGACTGACGAAATTTGTATTTTTAATTTTTCCGCACCTCAAAGACAAAATTCGCGATTTTTTGTGGCCAATTTAACGAAATGCGGGAATTTTCCGGACTCTATCAACAAAATTAGCGATTTTTCCTCGCCTGATCAACGAAATTCGCGATTCTTATCTGACTCTGATGAAATTTGTAATTTTACCCGCGGCAAATTGAAGAAATTCGCGCTTTTTTTCTCGCCATAAACTAACGAAGCTCGCTATTTTTTCGAACCCAATCAAAGAAATTTGCGATTCTTAACTGACTGACGAAATTTGCAATTTTTTCCGCGACCAAATGACGAAATTCGAGATTTTTTCCAGCGACATATGGACAAAATTTGCGACTTTTCCAGTTATAAATTGACAAAATTCGTGATCCACAAGTTATAACATCACGGGCCACAGGTTGTGCATCCCTGCTTTACAATATAGTTCATTGAGGTACTATTAATAAAAAAATATTTTTTAACTTAGCGATTGGTTGTAATACAGTTTAGGATATATCAAGCAGGACGGTAGTTCTGCCAAGCCAAGCTGAAAAAAAATGCTAACATCGCCAAACAAACAAACGCCAAGAATAAAACGCAAGACACCGTAACTGCTTATTATACTGAAGCCAACTTCTCCATGTTAAATCGACCAAACATGCCAGCGTAAAATTTCTCATATCAAAAGAGCCAATCATCGCAGAAAAATAAAAACAAAACCAGAAGGACCTAATGGAAAAGATCTTCAATTTGAGACCAAATGCATCCTCATAAATTAATTATAAATAGAGATATAGATTTTTTAAAATAACGTCGAGATACTGAAAATGACCGATTTATTTTCTTCGTCACACCTTATGCTTCAATCGAGGTAGAGACTAAAATAATGGACATAAAAAAGTAAGGATTGCATTTTTGGACAGATATTTACTCAATCTGGATCCCGGCATATGTCATAAAAGTTTTGAGTCTTTTTCTTAGTGCCATGGATGAAGTACAATGTTTACAGAAATCTAGGTTGGGATACAGATAGATTTTTCGCTGTTAGCGAAACGAGATTCACCAATCAATAGCCTGCATTGCTGCAAACAGCGAAAAGTTCGCAAAAGTGCAAGCTTCTGATTGATGAATGTCGTTTCGCTAACAGCGAAAAATCTATCCAGATTGCGGCCAATTATGTTGAACACAAGTTTGCATTTCCACATCCAGGAAGGGTATTAATGTCATAAAAACAGTGCATATTCGAAACTATTTAAGGCATTGATTCTGAACTCATTTGCTATACATTTCAATGTTAAAGAAGCTGTTGTTTCAATAGTTTTAGTACTTTTCTCTATTGCTCACCCTAAAACACAAATATCGTAATTTAACCAACAGCGCTCAGAAACTATAGCACCTAGAATATATAGTGTTGAAATCGGCTATCCCTGTAATACTTAAAAAAGCGCTAAAAGATTGTATCCCTTAAATGTGCAATGATACTGCTGCAATATGCAGATCGCAGCGACATCTGCAGGATATTTTCTACAACTGCATGAAATTGCTAGTCTATACAATGTAATAATAGTAATACGAAAATCCCGCAGATGTCGCTGCGATCGACACTTGAAATTATAGCAGTATCGTCGCACATTTAAGGAATACAAATTTTTAGAACTGTTTGGATAGCATATTTCCACACTAGGTATTCTACACTGTTAAAAATATCGTGAAAAATTACCTCTGTTTTTGAAGGCTATCTATTTTCTGACCAATGAGAACGACCCGTAGGCGTTTATGTAGCGTTCTCATTGGGCAGAAAATAGATAGCCTTTATAAACAGAGGTAATTTTTCACGATATTTTTAACAGTGTAGGTACAGCGCCTAGAAGATACAGTGTGGAAAACGGCTATATTTTAGTCTGTTATAAACTAATTTAGTTAAGGAATGACGTGAAATATGTTAAAGAGTCTCTTTTAGAATGACTATCGTTTTTAAATCACTACGATTGCGCTACGATCGACATCTTGTTATTCAGCATCGTTGTACATTTATGGGATTCAATTTTTTAGCACTATTTTGTAGCCGTTTTCCACACTGTATCTTCTAGGTGCTATAGTGTAGGCGCTGTATCAGAAACAACGCCATAACAGATAGCCTTTACACATAAGAGTGGTGATATATGCACAGGAGGCATGCTCATTTCAAGTTTTTGTCGAAAGTACGGCAATCCGCTTTCTTGAATAGAGGATATTCAATCTACGTTATGATCACATGGTCAAGGCAAGAACGTCTAGCGTAAAGAATGGAAGTCTCCGTCTACGTAATGTAAATCCCCGCTAGCCAATGAAACAGTTCATTGGAGAAAGCAGTAGTACACTGTTAAAAATATGGTGAAAAATTACCTCTGTTTTTAAAGGCTATCTGTAATCTGACAAATGAGAACGCTTCATAAGCGTTTATGTAGCGTTCTCATTGGTCAGAAAATAGAGAACCTTTAAGAACAGAGGTAATTTTTCACGATATTTTTAACAGTGTAGTTGCCTGTTTCCCTTCTTACCAGTTAGAAATTCTTTGGGTAAATTACCGGTACCACGTGGCTTTTCAGCCTCAAAACCATATTTGAAATATCCTCCATTAGAAGATACGCGCATGGACGATCTCTATTGGACTAGGGAAATAATTCAACATGCATTAGCCTGACAATAATGGCATGCTTGCAAAGAACTTTAACGATTACTTTTTATAAATTTTACCAATAAGCATTTATTGGCCGTATGTTGCTACTTCGTTATAGAAACACACTTGTTCTTAATTAGATCCCGGCCTTAATGTATCAAAATACGGAGTTTGATTTCTGTATTATTCCTGAGCTCAGTTATAGTGTGTAGAAATATAGGCCGGGATCCCGGTACATTTTTGCAAACAGTGAAAAGTTAGCAAAAATTCTGGCTTCTGATTGGTCAGTCTGGTTGTGATATTAGAGAAAAATCTACCTAGATCACGGTCATAGTGTGGAAACCGACTATCCCAGTAATGCTTTAAAAAGTGCTAAAAATTGAATCCCATAAATATTGAAAAATACTGAATGACAAATGTCGATAGGAGCAACATTTTCTAGATCTTCTCTGAGCGAAACATTTTCTTTTGAAATAGTTACGTTGGAATTACCATATGTCGCTGTAATCGACATTCGTCGTTCAGCCTCGTTCAACATTTATGGGATACAATTTCTTAGCACCTTTTTAATAAGCCGATTTTTAAACTATATCTTCTAGAAACTATAACTCTGTTATAGCGTCTAGATTATATGTTGTAGAAATCGACTATCCCAGCAATACTTAAAAAACCGCGGAAGTATTGAATCCCTTAAATGTACAACGATGTCGAATTCCAAACAGTCATTTGTATCGACATCTGCAGGATATTTTTTAAAGAAAGAGACATGTGTAATGCTCCGCTACAGCGTCTAGAATACATAATGTGGAAATTTGCTATCCAAGAACCGCTAAAAAGTGTATGTCTTAAATGTGCACTGACGCTGAAATCCAGGGAAATGATCGCAGCGACATCTGCGATATATTTTCAAATTTCAAAGTAAACATCGTATTATTACTGCGCCTAGAAGATACAGTGTGGAAAACGGCTATTCCTGTAATGCTTTAAGAAGTGCTAAAAACTTGTATCCCATAAATCTCCAACAATGCTCAGCGGCAATATGCTGATACGAGCGCCATCTCGTAACTCTTTTCAATATAAACACTGTGTTTTCAAAAATTATAGAATGTTAAATATCGGAAATTATAAATATCAGCTATTTTGGTCTGTTATAAGCTAATTTAGTTAACGAATGACGTGAAATAGGTTAAAGAGTCTCTTTTAGAATGACTATCGTTTTTAAATCACTACGATGGCGCTAAGATCGACATCTTGTTATTCAGCATCGTTGTACATTTATGGGATTCAATTTCTTAGCACTATTTTGTAGCCGTTTTCCATACTGTATCTTCTAGGCGCTGTACAGCGGGTTTGAAGCCAAGCACACAGGTCAGATGTATGTTAATAAAACGTAAAAGAAAAAAAAAAATGTTACAGCGTCTAGACCAAATTGTCTTAAAGTTTTGGGAAATATCATGCAGATAGCGCTGTGATCGACTGATTGAATTTCTACACAATATATTCTATAGTTGGGGCACGTTTAACTTGTCAATGGGTACTATGCTACGCCAGCCTTTTTACTAACTTTGGCGTTGTAGAATCTTCGGATTTGGCTGTTTATCGTTATTTGGGGGAATAAATTTGAGCGAATTCATGTTACCAATTCTTTTGTTTTTTTTTCAAGTTCCACGCAGATTGTTTCGTATTCCTAAAAGAATTTCGATTCCATTGTTTTAGCCTAATGTACTAAATTTTGTCATCTGTGATTTCTGAATTTTTAGCGATTCTTATGCGATTCTTTTTTGTTTTTGTTTTTCGCGGCGATTTTCTACATTATCAAAAATACATCCAATTGTTAACTTTTAGTCCAATACAATAAATTTTATCCTTTTTTTCAATGAAGTTTATTTGGAATTCGCGTACAGCAATTTTTGTCGGTTTTTTTGGGGGGGTTTGCGCGACGGTTTCTCAACATTCGCAAATTGAATCTAGGGGTCGATCCAGGCAAAATTTTGGGCCAATTTAGGGCCCTTTCACAAAAATCTATTTAATAAAATGGGCCCCTTCACAAAAATAAATTTAATAAAATGGGCCCCTTCACAAAAATAAATTTAATAAAATGGGCCCCTTCACAAAAATAAATTTAATAAACTGGGCCCCTTCACAAAAATAAATTTAATAAACAGGGCCTCTTCACAAAAATGAATTTAATAAAATGGGCCTCATCCCAAAAATGAACTTAATGAAACAGGCCTCTTCACAAAAATGAATTTAATAAAACAGGCCCCTTCACAAAATTCCTTTTAATAAAATAGGCCAGGCCCCTTTCGTAATAATATTTTTCTTAAAAACTGTTTTAAAATATGTAATTTGTAAATAAAACCAGGTCACGAAAAGCAAAAACTTTTTAGCAAGGGGATTTAAAGAAGTTTTTGTTCATAAATTCTTGGTTCGAATTTGAGTAACTGGATTTCAACTTTTATTACAAAATGGTATTTTTCACAAAAATATTATAAAATTCACAAAAATAACTTTTACTTTTCACAAAATGGGCCCCAAGAATAAAAACCTGCATCGATCCCTGGAATCCTATTTTTTTCCAATATAGAAATTTTTTTATCCTGCAATTTTTGAAATTTTAGTCATTTATAATGCTATTTTCAGCGTTTTTTCGCGAAGATATAAAATTAACGATGATTTAATGTACACAAATATTCAGAAAGAACTAATTTATAAGAGAAAAATTGTGTTTTAGTTCAGACACCCTCCCACCCAACCAGAAAAAAAAGGACAGGAAATTTTATTTTAAAAGTGCGCGAACAAAAATCATATCATATAAAATTAGCTTGCAAGAAGCTATATCATATTAAATTAAACAATTTTTTTAATACATTCAATATAGAATTTATTGTAAATCACATGAAACGTGTATAAAGTAAAAATTGTTTTCCCCCTTATTTTTATAATAAAAATAAATGGTCTTCACTGATTTGTTTGTAATAGAAATCTTCTTCGGAAAATCATAAAAGAAAACAGGAATTAATATTTTTAGCTTTTCTTTTCTAAATCAATTATTATTTAGTCCCAGATTTGAAAGCTTTCATTACAATAATAACAATAAATAAATCTACCTGTGTAATAAACTCATAGTAATGAATGCTAAAATTCAAAAGCTGTGCAGTGTTTTATTATGAAGCCGAATAAAAATGTTATTGATATATATGTTAACATTTTAAATAAAGATAAAATTCTTATTATTTAGCATTCAATTTTTATGTTTAAAACAAAAGAAAAAATTGAAAATAATCTAATTATATCCTTACAAATTTTATTCCAATTTCATATTCAATATAAATTTCATCCTAAAAATTATTATAATATCACTTTTTTCAAACTTATCTATTAAAATAGAAGGAAACACACATACACACCCTCTCACAATGTTCGTACAACACTTTACTCACAATTTTTTTTCTCACAATGCTTACAAACAAATGCACATTTTTAGTAGCATTGAGGAAATTGTTTTAAACTAATCCAATATATTTAGATATTTTGCAATTTCGTTTCCAGTTAATTGATTTATGTCAAATTAAATTATAATTTAACTTATCGAATCAAATTAACTTACATTTATGTATAAAAATATAGTATGCATTATGGTGAATATAGTATACTGGTGAATTTTTTCTTGTTTTTGTGTCTAAAATACTGTTAAATATTGAATTTATATCATTGTTTAAAAGACAAATTAATTTAATTTCTGATCAATTCTTACTAAGTAAAATAAGAATAGTTTAAACTTCTGTATGCGGAGGGATGGAAATTATATCGGGAATGTACTTAAGAAAAGCCGCATTAAAAAAAAAAAAAAGAGGTTCGTTTTAATTCACACAAAAAGAAAATTCTTGTTATTTTACATATTCTTTCCATATGCTTCATATTTATTTAAGGTGAAATTGTCTAATCCACCAAAATTTTCTATTCAACGCGATTGTCCAGTAAATTAGATAAATAAATAAAAATCCATTCTTAGACAACAATTGCTTGTAATTAATTTACCAGAAACTAAGAAAAACTGTTCGATTTCAAATCCCTTCAAATATCATGCCTGCAAGTATCCTGTTTTTACATTTAAAAAAGAGCCTTAAAATATAAAGTTTCCAGTTCTTGAGCGGGGAAAAATAATTTTTTTTTGAGAACAGCCTTACAATAAATAGCTTCTTTTATTCGTTTTAATTTGCAAAAGAAAATTTTCTTTGTTATTTTAAATGTTTCATCCATATGTTGGGTATGTACTTGGGGTGAAATTTTCCGAAAAATTCGAATCCACCAAAAATTTTTCTCTATGTGTAATAGCTTAAAAAAAGAAACTTTTGATTGGACATCAAAAATCTACAATCTCTGATAATAAAAAGAGGCAATATCTATTGACCATCACCCGGCACAGCTCTGTTGGGGGTCTAAGGTTGCTAGTTATTTGCGAGCACCGCGCCAAGTACTCGCCAAAAACCTTCCTTGCGAATAAATACATTTCCTTGATTATTATTAGATATTTATCATAAAAATGAATATATGCTAAGCTCAATCGATTTCGATTAATGAGTCAATCATTTTTCCTGTGAAAATGAAGAAAAAAAAGAGATTTAATATGCCATTTCTTTCATATTCAGTACAGAACTATTTATTGTCGCGGACTTACACTCCTCTCTAGTATAATCACCATTGACAACTTAGGTCTTCCTTAGGTATAGACGCTGTAGCACCGCGGTAGCCTGTCTTTTTCGTTTGCCTCGAAGTAGATATAAATGAATTCATTTGAAGCTGTTCCTAAAGTGTGGCCAGCTCATCACGTCACACGGAGTTGATTATCTGTACACGGCAATGGACACAAAAAAAATCGGCGCCCCGCTTACTACTAATCATCGTGTAAAGATGATCCAACTCCGTGTGACTTTTAAACGTCATGAACTGGCCTATTATGTCATTGGTCACGCTAACACCCTCCCCTTGCGTTCGCCATATATAGCGGCATCTTGCACTGGAGACTGCTAAATAAGCTGCTATCAGTCAAAATCAAGAGAGAAAAGGGCAGAAGAGGGGGAAAGAATTCGTTTTTTTATGTAGTTTTTCACACGGGAAGATTGACATGTCTGCTCCTCTCCTTTCATAGCTTCATGATGGTGAAATAAACCAACGCACCCTAGATATTTGAGAAAGTCTTGACACGCGTCACGAAAACATCACACAAAGAGCGCGTTCAGAGACCGAAACACGGGTAATTCGGAAAAATGGGGACTGACGTCATACTGGTTTCTCGGTGTAAGGTTGGTTAAAAAAGGTTGGTTAAAACTTTCCGGTAAAATTGCGGGATTTTTTTATTTACATTTACAAACATGGCGGCAGCTGCACTTTCGACAGTGCAAATAGAATCAATTATCACTTTTTTTAGATGGGAAACTGTTCCATCAGTGTTAAAATTATCGTGAAAAATTACCTCTGTTTTTAAAGGCTATCTTTTTTTTGACCAATGAGAACGCTTCATAGGTATTAATGTAGCGTTCTCATTGGTCAGAAAATAGAGAGTCTTTAAAAACAGAGGTAATTTTTCACGATATTTTTAACAGTACAAGTTAATTTTTATGTGGAATACTATCGCAACAAATATGTATCACAGGTTTTGCTAGCCATTTCAGGCTGAATCGGAGATTCATTCATTAGATGGAAAATATGGTAAGTTCAAATTATTATGCGTTAAAATTATTGTATGTCAAATTATTATTTTTGTAATATGAAAAAACAGAAACAGTGTGCGATAAAACTGATCAAAGCAGTGATTCCGATTAACAGTCACAGTTAAGCTATAAAATGGTAAACAAATCAGATTTCCCAACAACGTGATCACTTTACCCAACAAAATTTTTCAGGTAATGTGGGTTCCCCGAAATCTGGGTAATCTCCGGCTCTGAACGCTGCGGGAAACTCGGAAAAAGTCACGTGATGCCGGCTCTGAACGCTTCGGGTTCCCCACGGGGAAACCTGGGGAACCCAGAGTGCGGTCCGTGAACGCGCTCAAAGCAAGAAAAGCAAAGGAACAAAATCATTCATTGGCTCGTGGATATGAACGAGCGAATGAATGATTTTTCTTCTTTGTTTTGCCTGCTTTGTGTGATATTTTCCTGACGCGTGTCAAGGCTTTCTCGAATATTTAAAGAGCGTTAAATAGGCCGGGATCAAGATACATTTCACGCTATTAGCGAGATGAGATTGATCAATCAGAAGCTTGCATTTTTGAAAACATTTTTATGTTTGCAGTAAACACCGAAAAGCCTGCAAGATGGAGGCTACTGATTGGTCAATCTAATTTTACTAACAGAGAAAAATTTATCTGGATCCCGGACATTACCTTTGGTTGGTTAAGACGATTTTGAATAAAATCAAATCAGAAAGCCAATGTTTTTTAACTTTTCTGGTTAGTTTAATCGAAATCTTCCACGTCTATTACTGAAAACTGTTACTGTACTTTGGACAAAAACTTGAATATGAGTACACGACTTGTGCATATGTAACCACTCTTACATATAAATGTACTCTATTATGAGCATGATTCTAAGCGCAGCTTGTTAAATTTGAGTATCTGGGTATTAGAGAAAGCAATAGTGGCCCACCGTGGCTGAGTGGATAAGACACCACGCCGCTAATCGCTTGAGAGCGTAGGTGGGGGCGGGTTCGAATCCCGCCGTGATCCCCCACGTGATCTGATATATATGCGACTATGAAACAAACAAGCAATAGTGAAAGGTACAGTTGCCATGGAAACAACGACTTCTTTAATTCGTATAGAAAATGAATGAATAGTTGTAAATGACTTAAGTTTAAAATGTAGCACATGCTCTGAAAATATCAATGGCTCCCATCTAGTATTTTACAAAAGTAATTTAATATATTCACATGATGTATAAGTTAATGCAACTTTTAGCTAATGAAAATTCTGCAACAAGACTTATGTAGGTAGATCTTTTCAATGATTAATTTAGAATTTTAAGAACAAAACGAAGTTCTTAAGCGCTCTTCCTCTCCCCTCCCCCCCCTCAAGAATTGGATACGATAGAAAGATATAAGTATTTGGATAGCTGCAGTACTTCTGTGATCTTTTGTCAGAGTTTAGAAAAGGTGTCTGGGTATTAAAAAAATAATAATAATAAAACAAATTTGATGAACGATAAGACTATAGATTTCAGGCAATTTTTAACTGGAAAAAATTTAATTCTAATGTTTATGCGGCTTTAATAATAGACTATTAAAGATAATCAATTTACGGGAATTTTTATACGAAATTATATTCTCACATTTATGCAAATAGGTATGGATAAACAGACTTGAGTAAATCTACATATTTATTCTTTCTTCTCCATAACACGATCTAAATGAAGATGAAGTTATATGTACAGTATACATCTTTAAATTTTTAAATTTTTCTTATCAAAAATGTTTCATCATCATTTCTAGAATTGCTAGATTTACTTCTTTAGACAGATCTTCGATTCTTTAGATGCCTTCGGGGCTTCATTCTCGGATTCTCCGTAGGTATTTGTAAAGGTAAATTTATTTTGCAAAACCGTCAGCAAAAAAAAGTTAGAACAAACAATTAACTGACAGAATAACTGTAAATATATATTTTATTTTGATTCTATTTAATTTTTACTAAATTTTCACCCTTCACAGAAAATTTTAAGGAAAATTAATTGAGAAAGACTGGTAAATTGAGAAAAAGTTGAGTATAAATTGAGAACGACTGGTACTTTGAAAGAAGAAATTGACTTTCCTTACTTTTAAATTATAAATTACTCTAAAAAATGAATGATAGGTAAACAAAATGTATACTATTGTGTTTGTTCCCTGCTTATAAAGGCTATACAAGGACTAATTTTAGCGAGTAGAATTATTTCAATTATATATAATCTGTTTTAAAAAAAAAGAACTGATATCTACTAAAAAACAACTTTTCAAAAGTAAAAAAAAAAAGTCAAGCAAAAAAAAAAAAGAAAAGAAAAGAAAAAGGGGAAAGTTGTGGCTAAAAAATAGTGTGATATCAAATTTCCAAACTTATATTATGCTACTTATTTAACATTTTTTATTAAAAATTTACCACGTAAGTCGAGTACCTAAGTCTGCGTTGATAGAAAGCCTTTTCTCTTTTACTAAATACATCATAATGTGTTTCTGAAAATTAATTTTATTTAAATTATACATGATGGGCTTGGCGGCCATCTTTCCATATTTTACACAAATTTCTAAGCAGACGAGCTCGTAATATGTTTGCATTATTAAGAATTTTGAACTTCTAGTTTTGGCTACAGACAGATAAATTAAGAAAGTCTTTTATTTTGAAAATAAATTATTTTTACTGCTTTAACTAATTAATTAACCCCCTCCGAAAAAAAGAATCATAAGATGAAACCTGAAGTTACTTCAACTTTATTTTAAGAAACAAATTTCTAGGCACTCATTTCCATAAATTAAAAGCATAAAATGTTTGCTTTAGCAACAATTTCGAATTTCCGATCTTAACAATGTACTTGTGTGCTTAGAAATTTGTGTAAAATATGGGAAGATGGCCGCCAAGCCTATCATGCATAATTTAAAAAAAATTATTTTTCAGAAAAACGTTATGATGTATTTAGTAAAGGAGAAAAGGCTTTCTATCAATGCATACTTAGGTACTCGACTTACGTATGGTAAATTTTTAATAAAAAATGTTAAATAAGTACCATAATATAAGCTTGGAAATTTGATATCACACTATATTTTAGCCAGAACTTTCCCCTTTTTCCTTTTCTTTTCTTTTTTTTTTTTTTTTTTTTTGCTTGGCTTTTTTTTTTACTTTTGAAAAGTTGTTTTTTAGTAGATTATAGATACTTTACTATGTTCCAAAAGAAATATTCGTTGTACAAAGCAAAATTATTTTAAAAATAACATCCTTTTGCAAATGTAACTGTTTAACTTTCATGATGCTAAGTGGCATTTGGTGAAGTGTTAGTTCTGAATTTTTTCTATATGAGGTTGATTTCTATAGGATTAGGTTTGTTTCTATAGAAATCAACCTAATACAATCATTTCATTTATATAGCGACCGATATATAATTCACATTTTTTTTCATCACGATAACGTCCGAAATACTGAAAAAATTAGATTATAGTTAGGACATTGTTTTGATCCCTCAAGTATCTTGGATGAGTTCGTTAATTAAATTTGTAGCTCTTTTTGTTTAATTACTGGGATACGATAGTTTTCGATAACTTTTACTGAATGGCTCTAGTATGAACGCGTAGTATCACAGGGCACCGGTCACAGGGACAATAGAAATTTCACCATCTCTAAATTCCTCTTAAGCTGCAACCCATGAGTAGGGTAACTCTATTAAGCAGTTTATCTCTCGTTTGGTTAAATGAATATTATTTACTGTACAAAAAATAAGCACCGTTTAGAACTGGTTCCGGATGAACACAAAAAGAGAAAAAAAATCTCAAACAAAATAAATATTTATTTTTTTAATTGTGCTTTCTCTCTATTAATAAATATTTCATCTTTATAAATATACTGAGCAAGAACAAGTTCTAAAGAAGTTTTATTTAAGATAATCTACAATTAAAAAATATTATTGTTTAGATGTACTTGGGGTTACATGATATAGAATTGTACGCAACAAGTAAAATACAAGTACATTGATTATGATTTTATTAAAATGAATATTATAGTTTTCTGTTTTGAAAATTTCATACATCACAAATTTATAATATGCATATGTGTGTGTGTGTATTTACTATTGAGAAGATAATAGAGAAAAGATACATAAATTATTTTAAAAACATAACCTTCTATTCGTTTTGTTTTTGAAAAAAAATTTCAACTTCTGATTTTTGTAACATATAGTTATATAGACTTTTCTGCATACCTGATAAGAAAATTATACTTAAAATTTGAATATGTCAAGTAATTTTGTAAATTTTAATAACTTTTAGCAATTTTGTTTTTAAATATTACCTTTATTCTTTTAATGTTTCATAATAAATTATTTAATCAATTTTTTTTCCACATTTAGTACGAAAGTATGTAAAAATTAAGTGCTTTAATAATTATTTAATATTTCTAGGGTTAAAATATGCATTTTTCTTCCAGGAGGAGGTCTTCCAGTCTTCTATTGATATAGTTTTTTTTAACCGCGTTTGAGAGTCGGTGTTATTTATGACGGTCGATTATCGGCAACGAGGGATATAGGCCCGAGGGGGAGTCTTTCTAAGGGAACCTAACCCGTACTTACGCAACGTTTGCGAGTCGGAGATATTATATTCTACGTGCGATTATTTAAATATAATTTAAAAATATTTTCACAATTTTTTATATAACTGCCTCGTATTCATTCAATTACATTTGATAAGCCAAAATAAAAATTTCCCTGAAAATTATCCTTTTTGCCAAAATAGCAAACTTAAGGAGCGAGACAAAACTGTGGCATTTGTATTAACCCTTAACAGTTGTTAGCTGTTTCACAGACCACTGTTTTTTTCAATTTTCACAGTTTAACTTTTAATTTTCAGTTTGGCTATAGATACTGTCGAAATTTTGTTTCGTTTGGAGCCGTAGTACAATCGCTAATAGATGAATTTTAATTACAACATAAAGTTTACGACGGAAGAAGTACCCTATCGAGCCTTTTATTTATCTTTTGATCCAGTGATCTCAGAGATCGCTAACAGTTGCTAATTAATAATTTCCGTTGCAGTCATATTTGATGTACGTACTTTATAAAAAAAAAAACAATAAAATCTACCTATTCTACCAACTGAACGAAAGGACTTGTTTATAAGTATGGCAATTATATTTGTACATTTTCTGTTTCTATATAATACTAATAGCAATATTTTAATGAAGGGATATGAGTATAATTATAAATATTCCACAAATGCTCACATTTAATTTATTAGGGGAGAGTTGCTCACATTGGGACACGGTAAGGGAGACCGGGGGAATGCCGCCACACCGCCTAGCTTAAAAACTAAGGGCAGTTTCAGATAGTGAATGTGCCTGCATTATAGCGGCCAACAGTATAAACAGTGCCTAAAGTTCGAGTGATTTTGCTACACGTCGTTCGTTTGTTCTAGTGAAAAATTTAGTTTTCATCTAGTTGCTTCTTATTTTGGAGCTTCAGATGAGTAGAGATAACTACCTTTTATTGTAACATTAGGTATTTAAGATAATATTACCCGTAATCTACATGCATTCGCCGACATTTTTATGCAATGTGTTGAACAAGTTCGGTTCTTCTTTCGGCTTTGCTTGGGAATTTCTTCCATATTCTCCTCTCGGGGTAATGCCGCCAACATGCAAATTGGGTGAGAAATGGCCTCATTTGAATGGAGTGGAGCCGATTCAGCAGAAATTTATATTTGACTTTTTCAATTTGTTTTAAATTGTAACTGATAAACTACTTTTGCTTTCTAAATTGCTTTCTAAATATTTTCAGTAGGTTATGTGTTTCCTAGTGTCCATTTGATGTATTTACTAGGTCATTAAAAAGTGGCGTCATTACCTTGATACAGTGGAGGAACTACCCCAGTATCCTGGGTAATCGCGCCACTGTGCAGAGGTTGAAAGAAGTTTTTTTTATGGATGCTTATGTTACAGATATAATTACGGTTAAATTTATACATATACTAAAGATCATGATTCAGCTTTAGAATTTTTACTGTTTAAAAATAAACCTTTTTTAGGGGTGAAGAAATTTAAATTCCCTTAAGGTGTCGCCATTCCCCCGGTCCCCCCTATACCTCGGCACAGATTTATTTGTTGCCCTAGATTTTAAATTAACTCTTAGCTCTTGCAGATGCATATAGATAGCAGCACAATCTAACTTTCAGACGTGTTTTGATTCCATTAAGGAAGCAGACAATTTATTAACCCGGGAGAACGCGCGCATACCCAGGAAATGAATGGTTTTTAATTTGACACCAATAAAAACAAATAATAATCGTCACCTTATTTAATCGGAGAGAATTTTGAGATAAAAGAAGTTGAAGATTACTTTTTAAAAGATAGTGGTGACAATTATAAAATACGTACGCACTCCGGGTCTATCAGGCCTGACGCGCATCCTCCCGGATTATGATTTTTTTTTTTTTTTATGAAAACATGTCTAGTAACTTTCATGTAAAAGTTTGATAAGTCGGAAAGTGGAATTTGATTGAAAATATTTTGAAATAAAAGGTAATATAATTAAATTTAAAGCTTTCTCTTCTAAACTGATGTATAATAATAGTTCTAGTGCTAAGCATAACAGCATGACATTCTAAAATTACCCAATGGATATATGGTGCACCTTGGGACACAATATATGCCTAGCTATATTGCTAGCGAAATATTTCAACGAAAAGGTATCGTGTTTAATTTTTTTTAAATTAATCTACATAACATGTATTTATTAATAGTTATTATTTCTTCTTTTAGGAAGTCATTAGTCTTATCAATTTTAAGGATTTGTAAAATATGCAGCAATTCGTGCTGACAATATTCAGAAAGCTGCTTCAAAAATTTTATCAGGTGAAATGTTTTTTAGGAAATCTCCTGCAGTCTACAATGTTGGTAAGACCACTCTGAATCGTCATGTTAGTACTTTTTAAAAAAGTGAACAGTCAAATTTTATCATCAAGTATATATTAAAGATACAAAGTCGAAAAATATTCACCGATGATGAGGAAGGAAATTTGGTAGAAAAAATTTTACAAGCTTCGAAATATCATTATGGACTAACAATTTATTGCGTTCCCTTGCTTATGAATATGCTTCATCGAGCAAAAAGAACATTCCTTCAAATTAGGAGCATGAAAAAAAAAACTGGAAAGGAATACCAAAATCAATCGAATATTCGTTGCATCTCTAACATTTAGAAAATTTACAATAGCTATCTTTTCTTCATCAGTTTAAATAAATTTCTTTTCCTGAACAAACAATTCCATGTACAATGTAATTAAATTATTGAACCTTTCACATCTATTTTTAACTGTCCCAAGGTGCCCCACCAGGTAATACACCTTGGGACAAAGCACAAGTTTAGTAAATACATATATATTTAATTTTTTTTAATGGATATAAGATCAAAAGCTATTTTATAATGTAAGCAAAGTTTAAAAGGATGAATACCACGTAAAATTTTGACAATTGATCAATATAAAAAAAATGAAAAAAGAAAGAAAAAAAGTGTCCCAAGGTGAGCCACTTTCCCCTAATTTTAGAAAAAAAATCTTTCTAAAATTTCTCTCATGATTGTAAAAATCTTATCTTAGTTTGCAAAATTCAGGGAAATTGTTTTAGAATAAGATAGGGGAGACCGGGGGAATGGCGACACCTTAAGGGAATTTAAATTTTTTCACCTCGAAAAACTGTTTATTTTTTAATAGTAAAAATTCTAAAGCTGAAGCATGATCTTTAGTATCTGTATAAATTTAACCGTAATCATAACTGTAAAGTAAGCATACACAAAAAAATACTTTTTAAACCTCTGCACAGTGGCGGGATTACCCAGGACACTAGGGTAATTCCGCCACTGTACCGGGGTAATGCCGCCACTCTTTAATGACTTACTACATGCATCAAATGAATACTAGGAAACACACAACCTACTGAAAATAGTTAGAAAGCAATGTAATTGAGCAGTATAATGGTTAAGCTTACAATTTACTTCATATTGCAAAAGTCATTCTGCTAAATCGGCTCCACTACATTAAAATGAGGCCATTTCTCACCCGATATGCATGGCGGCGGTATTACCCCGAGAGGACAATATGGCGGAAATCCCCAAGCAAAGCCGAAAGAAGAACCGAACTTGTTCAACACATTGCATCAAAATGTCGGCGAATGCATGTAGATTACGGGTCATATTATCTTAATACCTAATGTTACAATAAAAGGTGCTTATCTCTACTCATTTGAAGCTCCAAAATAATAAGCAACTAGATGAAAACTACATTTTTCACTAGAACAAACGAACGACGTACAGCAAAGTCACTCTCACTTTAGGCACTGTTTATATTGTTGGCCACTATAGTGCAGGCACATTCACTATCTCAAACTGCCCTTAGTTTTTAAACTAGGTGGGGTGGCGGCATAACCCGGGTTGGCGGCATTCCCCCGGTCTCCCCTATATTCATGTATTCATAACTTCAAAAATAAAGGGTTAAACTGAGAAATTAATATGATTTATGGATGGAATATCATGCCAAGCGGACGATTTCTAGCCTTTCATTTTCTAATTTGGCTCTTTTCCAGGGAAAACTCAAGAGTATATTTGGAAACCCTAAATTTGAGACCATTTTCTCAATATTCTTTCAAGAAAAGTTTAACACCGGTGATAGAAACTGGTGCTTGCTTTTTAATATGAAATGGCTTTTAATGTTTTACCACTGCAATCATTAGTGTCTTTTGAGGTTGCTAAAATGTTTTGGAACGCATCTTTTAATATTGAAAATTTACATGTAGATGATTTAAATCAAGTGTTAGTGCCGAATTGGGATATTAAACTAACAGAATGCAGCAAAAAAGCAATCGACCATCTGAATGTTTTTATTAGAAATAGAATGTTACCCCAAGCTTTTAAAACTCCTTTAAAAGAAAATATAACTTTATTCCAAAAAGCTTATTATAAGCTTCTTCTGTGGAGAGTGACGTACGACCCGCATAGTAATATAAATTTATTTTAAGAAGGTGATCTTTACGCGCCAAATTATTTTACTAAAGAAGGCGAATTCAATGATGTCGTTTGGGCTCAAAGGTTTGCACTTAATCCAAACTGTGATATAATGGAACGATTTAGTATAGCTTGTTCGTTTTGGTTCGAAAATGAATGTGAAAATCTATTGAGTGAAGTGAAAGAGTTTCATGGGATTTCTTTTGGAGAGAATATTAATTTATATCGGGAGGATTCTTTTAATCACTTTGGGCACAATTCGTCACAAGTTCGACTTTTGTTTTTACTGCTGGAGAATAATAGGTTTAATTCACCTGATCAAGACGTAGCAGTTAGACAGAGTTTCTGGCAGATAGCGTTCATTCACACTGTTGACAAAGGATATGAACATGCAGTTTATTTCACCTGGCAAAAGTTGTCGGATTTTCAGAAGCATAGAATTACGCACGGGGACAGAATCTTTCAATTAATATGTCTGGATACAATATATCCCAAAGATAATATTAGCTATTTTTTATTCTCTCAACTTTCAGAAGATAGAAAAAATGATTTCTTACGTTGGTCTGTTATAGCTTATAGACAAATAGATGACAGGTGTACAACAGAAACTTGGCTTTCTTTGTTAGTACCCCGATATGGAACCGCGATGCACTTCGAAATACTAAAATTCATTTATCAACTGCCGATTGTTATGTTTTCTGTTTTACTCGAATCATTATCAAACAGGATAAAGAAATTTAATCTTCCTCTTGATGCTTACGCATTTCAAGTGTTGTGGAGTAAACTTTCTTCAGAAAGAAGGCACGAGGTTTTAAAAAAGGGTATATTTATTTTTGAAAACTTAGTTAAAGCAAAATCTTTGTACAACCTAGGCTTCATTATAAAAGGTTTATCATTTGAGCAAAAAGAAAAATGTCTGATAGATGGATTGTATGGAGCAGGTGTGGATAGCCTTAATATTTTGAAAAATGAACGTGAATATGATTCGCTGCAAAAATACTTGTCATTTTTCTTGATTGACATGGATTCATACACACAAACACACACCTTGAGCAGAGATTCCATTTCACTTTTACAAAAGTTTATCCATTCTTCTGCTTTTAAAAGATGGTGTAAAGTTGGTGGAGGATTAGAGAAGTTAGTTATGGATCGAATAGATACTCTGCTAATAAGTGCAACTTTACTTGATGAACTTTGTGAGAGAGTGTGTGAAGAAGTCAGCATTTCGCAATCCCCGTCAAGGGTTTCTGATCTTAAAACGCGCCGCTCAGAGGAAAGTGAATTTACTCCCTCATCTTCATTAAGCCATAAACGCAAATTGGATTAATAAACTACACCTGCTAAATGTAAAAAACTGTAGTTTATTCGAGGAAATTTACCACCAACACTGCAATGGCAGCTGCGTAAAATCTTTTTAACTAAGTATATGAGTAGCATATTCTGTGTATGTTATGTTTTTAGCTGTTTGACAATAATTAAATAATGAGTTTTACATACTTTAGGATTATTAATCTTGTTTTTTATTTTGTGCATTTTAAATCATTTTATAACAAATGTTTTCTTTAACATTTTTGTACTACCAGCAAATTGAACCATTTTGAACAGCGCGTGTAATATCTTGAAAAGCCATTTCTCGTTTAATTGTAAGTACTTCCAATTTTTCTCATAGCCATTTGTACTTAACTTATTTTTATCAATCATTTATATGTAATAACCTTGACATGAACTAATTGACCCTTAATCTGTACATCGTGCCGTTAATTTTTCGTTCACTGTAAGATAAATAAAGCAACTGAATCCTGGGACATAACGACGAGTATTAGGGGAAAGTAGGATAATGACGCTCAGAAGGGTAATCCCGCTCACCAAATATCTATAAACAGAATAGAATTGAAAACGTGTGATCGGCACCTGCACCTAGCTAACTTCATCCTAAGTTCCCACAAAGGGTTTAGCGCACGTCGGGAGGAAAGTATCTTTGTGTCCTCACGTTATTAGTTTGAAGTTGTTTTATTATAAAATTCTACAACATCTAACTTGAAGATAAGTGTACACTCTCAGTTTCAAATATTAATTTACTCATTATGTCTACAAAATATATACATTTAGCTGTACTTTCATGCTTTTATTTATTTTTTGTAGTGCGTTATTACGCCAATTATAATGCAATAAAACCCAACATGGCGATAACTGGTAATGGCGCTCGCGTGGAATTCCAGAAGTGTTGCCAGTGGAAACATTTTTTAAATACAAATTTGTTGATTGACACCACTTTTTTGAAATGGTAAAATTTCCCTGTTTTCGCCTTTATTAATATGTCATTAAACAAGGAGAATTTTAAGATTTCAAAAAAGTTGTGAAAATCAAAAAATCTAAATTTAAAAAAAGTAGCCCACCGCATGTGCAACACAATATGTGTAAAGTGGTCGCAAAAAGATAAGTGTACTCTTATTTTCAAATATTAATTTACTCATTATGCCTACAAAATATATATATTTAGCTGTAGGGGAGACCGGGGGAATGGCGACACCTTAAAGGAATTTAAATTTATTCACCTCGAAAAAATGTTTATTTTTTAATAGTAAAAATTCTAAAGCTGAATCATGATCTTTAGTATCTGCATAAATTTAACTGTAATCATAACTGTAAAGTAAGCATACATAAAAAAATATTTTTTAAATTTCTGCACAGTGGCGGGATTACCGAGGACACTGGGGTAATTCCGCCACTGTACCGGGGTAATGCCGCCACTCTTTAATGACCTAGTACATGCATCAAATGGATACTACCCGTAAGGCATGGTGACGTCACGGCGACGTCGTTGTGAAGTCACACTGTGATTTTGTGACCGTCGATGTGACGTCGATGTGACGTCATAGTGACTAGAATGCGAGGTCGTTATGGCCGTTTTAGAGGTCGTTTGTGACGTCACATTGTGACCACTCTGTGAAGTCACGGTGTGACAAATTTGTGAAAAGTGTGTCATTTGTGACTATTTTGGCATTAACTTTGTGACAAATCTGTGACGAAAGCGACAATGCTTTGAAGTCACACTGTGACCAATTTGTGAAATATGTGTCATTTGTGACGAACTTGTCATAAACACTGTGATTTCAAATGAAAATCAAGTTTCAAATTAATTGCTTAAAAGACGCAAATAGTGAAAAAGATTCCATGCTGGGACTCGAACCCGGGCCATTAGTACAGCGCACTGACATTCTACCGACTAAATCACATGGAACGATACCCAGGCTGGAAAATTTCTCACTATTACATGATGGCGAGGCTACAAACTCAGCACAAGATGGAATATTTAGCGTGAGCCACCAACATGATGCAAACACGAAACTTAATTAAATCCAGCATCGATTGAAATTATATTAATACTTGGAAATTTTTCCAGAGAGAACCATTCGCCTTGCATACAATATTTCCAATGAAAATCAAATTTCAAATTAATTGCTTAAAAGGCAATTTTAATTTGAAATGTTGTATGCAAGGCGAATGTTTCTCCCTGGAAAAATTTCCAATTATTAATATAGTTTCAATCGATGCTGGATTTCATTAAGTTTCGAGTTTACCCCATGTCGGTGGCTCACGATAAATATTCCATCTTGTGCTGCGTTTGTAGCCTTGCCAACCTGTAATAGTGAGAAATTTTACAGACTGGGCGTTGTTCCATGTGGTTTAGTCGGTAGAATGTCAGTGTGCTATACTGATGGCCCGGGTTCGAGTCCCGACATGGAATCTTTATCACTATGTTGGCCTTTGCGCCTTTTAAGCAATTAATTTGATATTTGATTTTCATTTGAAATATTGTATATAAGGCGAAGGATTCTCTCTGGAAAATTTCTAAGTATTAATGCAGCGATGAATTTTGAAATAACCTTTTGCTGTAAATATAAAATCTTATCTTTTTACCGTACTTTTTAGCAAAATATCGCTATTTTGGAGTCCTATTCTTCTAAAACATTTTTAAATTTTTCCACTTAAAAAACAATGCTTATCAACTGACATATTTATTTTATTCAGTTCTATGCTTGATATTGAGTTCAAGCTTGATATTTAGAATGTGTAAATTTTTTAATTTGTTGTGATTTGTCATTGTTTTATTAAATACGAACATGGAGACTAACGGATATTAATACAACTATTATTTATAGAGCGGCATGATAAGCGATATTTATTTAAATTTTTTATTCCCGTGTATATTGTATTTTGTGAATATGAGCTAAATAGATTTGGTATGTTTTATAGGAAAAGACTGATCTGGGAAATAGAAAAAAAAACGAGTAAGAAAAATCATGCGTTAATCATAGATTATAAAATACTTTCCAACACTTTCTGAATGCTTTAACAATACATCGTAATTTAGGGAAATGACGTAAATAAGATAACTAAGTAAACATTTTAGAAAACTCATAAAACATTTGAAAAATTGATTTCAGCAGTTACCGTCCATAGCCAAATAATTTTTCCAATTCTTTTGAACAGCCCTGTATTTGATCTGTAGGTTGATACATTGAGAAAAATGAAGTACTCAAAAATAAGTAAACGGACGTACTCATATCGAATTGAATATTTTTGGATCAAAAATGAACCCATGCTTTCTCTATTTTGAAACATCACATGTTATCAAACCCAAACAAACGAATAGTTTTGTACCCTGTAATGGTTCATTTCATTTATGGCGGCATAAATGATGTTTATTAATGTAAATATTAAATTATGCACAGCATTTTAAAAATAATTTAAAAGTGCTTGGAAATGATGCTCTTGTCATAAAAATATTCGATTTGAGTATCTTGTTAAGAATTTTGCTATTTTTCTTAATAAATAATCAATTAAAAATTTCTTGTTAAGAACTTTGAACGGGAAATAAATGTCAGTACATTTTTACTTTAAATTTTAGGTTTTTCTTTTTTTTTTTTGGGGGGGGGGGTGGCAGTACATAACGATTCATATTTGATCACAACCAATGAATAAAAAATGAGTACATGTGTTTCTCAACTTTGAGTACATTTGGATCGGAGCTATTTTGAGTATGTGACGCATTTAAAATTGAGTACTTTTTACTCAATTTTGACTTCCCATTTTTTTAAGTGTATATATACTATATAATGGGAAAATCTAGTTTAGCAAGAAAACGCCTAACAGGTTGAAATTCTTTTTCAGCAATTTATACTAATGTATGGAAACATACTTGAATACTTTTGTACAACCCTGTAGTTTACCTAAAATCTTTATTACACGCCACTATTTAGTTAAAATTTAATTCAAACTAAGACACTCTTAAAACTGCTGAAATCACATTTCCAGAAATTACAATTTATAGACGGCCATGTATCCAATTCTTTACGTGACCCTGTATATCATTTTATCTATATTCTACAAACATTTCTTGGTAAATTAAATGCAGTTCAGCAAAAAAAAAAGCATAACTCATTTAAAAACAACTTTTAAGCAATTTGCGCCCATACCCAGTAATCCTTAAGAATACTTTTGTGCAGCCTTGTATAGGAATTATAGCATTTATATACACCATATACTATGCATAAATATAGTGAATCATAAAAGCGCATATCATAATTAAAAATACATTTCCAGCAATCATCGCTAATGAACAGTACTTCGGATACAATATAGTATCTGAAATATTTTGTGTGTCCCTGTAAATGCTATATACGTATTATTCGTATTATACATGAAATAATTTATAGTATGTAAACCTCAGCGACATATATCAATTTCATTATATATGAAATAGATTAACATAATTAAAGTATGCCGCAAACAATTCCCTCCACCCCTATATCATTATGTATTTGAATTCCCTTTTTAGCCCTGTAAATGAACAATAACTATTCTTTGCATCGCATAGTCAACAGAATGTATATTTTAGTGCACTTCATAAATGCATATAAATTTTATTCTGTTTGAAATCGTGCGTAAAATCATAAAAAATCATTTGAAACTATTTTTTCTCATAGGCTGTAATGTAACGGAAAACTTTTGGCTGTCCCTGTAAATGAACAAAGCATGCTACAAACTTCATTACAAATAGGTACCGTGCTATGGTAAACGTCAATAACATCCAAAAATTTCAGGGCAATCCGAGTATATTTTCGAGAGTTAGAGTGCGGACAGACTGCTAGACGGACAGACGGAGAGACAAACCGAAGTCATAAGCACTTTTCAACTTGTGTCCTATATTATGTATCCTGTATGATATGAACTTTTAAAAAATATATACTAAAGCAGTTTAATCTATAACTTCCCATCAGGCATGAAAAACACTTTGTTTAAATGCTTAAATATCATATTTTACTTTTTAGTGCCAATAATTACGCGTATCATAAACGTAGAAAATGAATTTACAATTGAAGAAAATTTAATAACCGATTCAGAATGTCTATAATTAAATGTTTGATTAAAATCACAAACAGAAAAAATGCTTACATACAATTTAAAAAATAAATATACCAATTTGAAAAACACTAAAAATAATAATTAGTATTTATAATTGTACTATTAAACAACAGCAAACTCAATAGATAAATGCATTATTAGTTTTAACAATATCTCAAAAATATTTCCATATGGTATAAGGAATTCCTATTATTTTATAATTTCGGCAAATGTTAAATCTGAAAACATTGGTTTGAAGATTTAGGATTTTGAAAGATAATTTTAAATATTATTAGCACTAAAAGAAAATTCTTTCAAATGTTTCACTACTGTAATATGTAAAAAATACATTTTTCCAGTATAATGGTAATTTCTAGTCTGAAACAGTTTCGTAATCTCATGATAATCGAACTTCATATTTAACCCCAAAATAATAATAACTATAAGTGTTAGTAATCACAAAATAGTAAGAAGCCGATAAAATAATTCCAAATCATTGTCGTTCCATACATTTTCAATCACAAGTAAGAGTAAATTAATGTTTATATTAATTCCAGTATGAATGTAGGCATGCACATGCGCAGTTTTTTTTTTCAAGCGATGGCAGATTAAGATATTTTTATTTACAGTTATAGAATTTGAAAATATAGCTTCTGACAGTTAAAGATCAGTCTCTTACAAATATAACATAAAACTATTTAACTCATAATATACAAATCAGGAACAAAATATTTAAATTAAATAAAACTTACATATACGTTCTATTAATATCCGTGTATCCTAAAATGGTCATTTCCTTATCTTAAAGTGATGTAGACGTGGTGAAGGTGATGTTCTAAAAACAGTGAACTATTTATTTCCCGCGTCTTCTCGTGTTTATTTTTTTGTGGGCAGACGATTTTCAAGCAGATGGTCTGGTACAGATTATTTGTTTTTGCATGCAAGAGATATGAAACTTGAATGCGCAGTAATTTTCTGAAAGTATGGTTAATTAAAATTTTGTATTTGAAGAAATGTCCAATGTATTTAACCTTTTCTTTTATCCGTACCAAATAATACAAGTTAAAATGTATTGTAAAGTTCCTTTTTTCTAAATAATTATAATAATAATATTCATAATTAGAGTTTATTAGATATACCATTGTTTAAATTTTCAAAAGGTGTAAAAATAAATTTAATGGTAATAACGAGTCCCCCTTTTTTTTTCTTTTTTTTTTTAAGTAAAGTTTGTTTTGCACAAATTTTGTATATTTCTTTTATTTTCGGAAAATGCTAATTTTATTTAAAAAGTCTGAAAGAAGTAGAATTTATGACTTGAATACAAATTATAAAAATATTCTAAAGCAAGAAATGCATAGATGACTAAACTCTGAAGACTCTTTCTATGTGCTCATTAAAAGGTGCAGATTTAACTGTAATAGAAATTTTTTATTTTGAAACAACAGAGGTGTTTCGAATAATCCTGGTCGGTAAAAAAAAAAAAATAAATAAATAAATAAATTTCCTCCCAGCAAACTAAATATATAAAGTGTATAAATTTAATATTCCTAATTCTAAATATATTATCCAAATTAAAATAATAAAACTTTGTAAAAAATCACCATAAAATTAAAACAAAACACAGGACGCGTTTCGAGCTAAAAACATAACAGCTCGTCATCAGCTAAGCATACACGTGTCCGAAAACGAACAAGTTTTTTTGAACTTGTTCGTTTTCGGACACGTGTATGCTTAGCTGATGACGAGCTGTTATGTTTTTAGCTCGAAACGCGTCCTGTGTTTTGTTTTAATTTTATGGTGATTTTTTACAAAGTTTTATTATTTTAATTGCTTCATATCGCCAGTTTTCGGTGCTGTTTCGCTATATTATCCAAATGCTAGATAAAATTGAAATCATGAAAAAGTATACATTCACTATCTTAGATATCAAATTGATAAAATATAGCCTGAAAGTTTAGTTTATTAATGCTTGTATCGTGCACTTTATTTATTATGCCCCCCCCCCTCCCCTTTAGTGACAGAATTTACCATTTGCTATTCACTAATATAGTTTATTCCTTATGCCATGTAACTCGTGACTGTTTAAAATATTTCTCTTCATTTTCAAAGATTTTTGAAGTTCATATTTTTGTCACACTGTGACTTACAATATGGTGGTTTTTTTGTCACATATGTGACGCGACGTACGTTACATAGCAGTGACATAACAGTGACCTCACAATTTTTTTTTTATTGCCAGAAAAACATAATTTTACAGTAAATAACATTGAGTGGTGGCATTTTGGTCACAGATTTGACGTGACCACAGTGACTTACAGTGACGTCACAACGACGTCACCATGCATGCTATGAGGGTAGGAAACACACAACCTACTGAAAATAGTTAGAAAGCAATGTAATTGAGCAGAATAATGGTTAAGCTTACAATTTACTTCATATTGCAAAAGTCACTCTTCTGAATCTGCTCCACTACATTGAAATGAGGCCATTTCTCATCCGATTTGCATGGCGGCGGCATTACTCCGATAGGACAATATGCGGAAATCCCCAAGCAAAGCCGAAAGAAGAACCGAACTTATTCAACACATTGCGTCAAAATGTCGGCGAATGCATGTAGATTACGGGTCATATTATCTTAAATACCTAATGTTGCATTAAAAGGTGCTTATCTCTACTCATTTTAAGTTCCAAAATAATAAGCAACTAGATGAAAACTACATTTTTCACTAGAACAAACGAACGACGTACAGCAAAGTCACTCTCACTTTAGGCACTGTTTATATTGTTAGCCGCTATAGTGCAGGCGCATTCACTATCTCAAACTGCCCTTAGTTTATAAACTAGGTGGGGTGGCGGCATAACAAGGGTTGGCGGCATTCCCCCAGTCTCCCCTACTTTCATGCTTTTATTTATTTTTGTAGTAGGGGAGACCGGGGGAATGGCGACACCTTAAGGGAATTTAAATTTTTTCACCTCAAAAAAATGTTTATTTTTTAATAGTAAAAATTCTAAAGCTGAATCATGATCTTTAGTATCTGTATAAATTTAACCGTAATCATAACTGTAAAGTAAGCATACATAAAAAAATATTTTTTAAACCTCTGCACAGTGGCGGGATTACCCAGGATACTGGGGTAATTCCGCCACTCTTTAATGACCTAGTACATGCATTAAATGGATACTAGGAAATACATAACCTACTGAAAATAGTTAGAAAGCAATGTAATTGAGTAGAATAATGGTTAAGGTTACAATTTACTTCATATTGCAAAAGTCACTCTGCTGAATCTGCTCCACTACATTCAAATGAGGCCATTTCTCACCCGATTTGCATGGTGGCGGCATTACCCCGAGAGGACAATATGGCCGAAATCCCCAAGTAAAGCCGAAAGAAGAACCGAACTTGTTCAACACATTGCATCAAAATATCGGCGAATGCATGTAGATTACGGGTTATATTGTTTTAAATACCTAATGTTAAAATAAAAGGTGCTTATCTCTACTCATTTGAAGCTCCAAAATAATAAGCAACTAGATGAAAACTACATTTTTCACTAGAACAAACGAACGATGTACAGCAAAGTCACTCTCACTTTAGGCACTGTTTCTATTGTTTGCCGTTATAGTACAGGCACATTCACTATCTCAAACTGCCGTTAGTTTTTAAACTAGATGGGGTGGCGGCATAACCCGGGTTGGCGGCATTCCCCCGGTCTCCCCTACGTTGTTACGCCAATTATAATGCATTAAAACTCAACATGGCGATAACGGGTAATGGCGCTCGCGTGGAATTGACACCACTTTCTTGAAATGGAAAAATCTGCTGTTTTCACCTTAATTAATATGTCATTAAATAACGAGAATTTTACGATTAAAAAAAAATGGTGAAAAAAAATTAAATATAAAAAAAGTAGCTTACTATATGTCTAACAAAATGTGTGTGCACTATGTGTAATGTGATTTCAAAAAGTCTGCAGTGGTGTGAACAGCCCATACAACTACGTATGTGACTTTTGTCTTACTTAAATGTTGTATTCAAACTCCGAGCGCAATTACAATACCATGTCGGGCATTACCGCTCAATTGATGGTCATTTAAATGAAACGATAAAAAAAATTGCTAAAACTTTTATGAAAATTTGTTGATTGTAAACTGTTCCTTATGCTTTGGAGTTATACTTAGTTAATAAAATATTGATTTCTTTGTCTAAATTTGACTAGCTATTGATGTTTTCCCTTAAGTGAGCGCCATTCCCCTACTTTCCCCTACTCTCTGCCGGACACGACTGATTCAGTAATAACATCTGATGTTTTATAGTTAAACTGATGTATAATTTTCTTAAGCAATACTACTAGTCGTTCTTTATCCAATACCTAAATAACTTTAGTTTGGAAATCAATTAATTTAGTGTAAAAGAATTGAAAGTTCTTTAAATACTTTTTAGAATTTAAGTTCATAAAAATTGTAATTTTTATTGTTGTGGATTCTAAATATTAGTCCATCGAAAAAATATTCCTTTTTTAAAGGCATTTCGTATAAGCACGCGTACACTGACCACTTTACGACAAAATACAATACATCTTCAGGAGTTAAACAAATTACCAACTAATTATTGTAAATTAAAACAGTATATCCATATCATTTTCCAATTAAACGTCAGTACATTGTCTAGTCACACTGTTTTCATTAATATCAAATTGCTAAACAGTTGCGCAGATAAACATTGATTCTCGTCCCTCCAACAGGATAAAAAAAAATCTTCCAAAACAATGTAATTCTTTTAACTTAGGACCTATACATATTGCCTCTCCAATTTTTGTTTCAGAATTGTTTTAATGTATCATACGGGATCAAAAATATAGTTACTTAGCAAATTCTAATTCAAACTTTTCCCGTATTTTCAAGTTTTTCTATAAGAGGTTCTGATAACACCATCATAGTTTTTACATATGTTAATATATGAAAAATAAAAGAATGTATGTGCAATTAACTACGACGGCGCCATGAGCTATCCGTAACGAAAAAAAAAAAAAATCAGCAAAGAAATTTAATACAATTTCCATAATAAACCTGTTTCTAATCTTGTTACGCAGGTGCCAATCTCCAACTAATCTTCCATAATATGTGCTGACCCATGTTTGATACGTTTGGAACCATTTTTTTTTTTTTTAAATATATATTAAATAGTTTCTTGAAAAAACTTGTACGTAGAAACTTCAAATTAAAGATTTATTAATTTCTCGTTCGAAACTTGGTTAACCTGAGTCAAATTAATATACCTATTACGGAAGATTAGTGGGAGCTTCGAAGTTAGGCTACCATACCATATTTAAACAAGCTTCAAACAAAAACCAGAGAGGCAGTAAATATAAATCTCAAATAATTATAACCAATCGTAAATAAAAAAGGCCAGCTTCGGGACCAAAATTTAAGGCTTATCAACTCATGTCGTTTGTATATTAAATTTAAAAGGTAATTCAAGTGCTATGCTAAAATATTCCCTGTGATTTTATGTATCGTAATTATACTTCTTTGAGTTGAGAATGATAAAAATGAACATTTTAGAGCCCTATGGAAATAGCTCATTTTTCTTGCAGAAAATATTTTAACTTTCCGAAGGTAAAAAAAGTGTTGTTCCACCCCCCACGAGCACAGCACAGTTACCTAACTAAAAATGCAATAAACATGTTACCAGCGTAAGATTAAATTGTATAAACAAATAAAAATTTTTAAGACTTTTTTTAAATGCAACAAACTGTGGCATATACCAAAATACAAATAAATTACAAAGAAAGAAAATATAAAAGCTGATATTTTACAAATATCCTGAATACTACTAGATCTTGGAGAAATTTCTAAGATGTTAAAGGGATAACAGCATTTCCGAGATTCTATGGAAAAAAAAGCTGATATTGAAGTGCTATTTTTTCGGAAACTACTGAAGGGAAGCTAAAAAAAATTGTTCCTTCGTAAGTAGGGGAGACCGGGGGAATGACGCCACTCGGGGTTATGCCGCCACTCCGTCTAGTTTAAAAACTAACGGCAGTTAGAGATAGTGAATGCGCCTGCACTATAGCGGCTAACAATAGAAACAGTGACTAGAATGAGAGTGATTTTGTTGTACGTCGTTCGTTTGCTCTAGTGAAAAAAATTTTCATTTAGTTGCTTCTTATTTTGGAGCTTGCTCACTGAAAATGAAACTTGCTGACGTGATTTTTAAAGACATTTATAAGCAACCTATGTTTTTATTTTTCGTTCAATTAATTAGAACTTGATTTATGAATAATTATTTTCTCAGTAGGACAATATTTTTCGTTTCCAACACAATCGCATTGGGAAATTCGGTTCAAAATGCCCACTTTGACAACATTTTTAAAAATATATTTTTCCTCTATCAAAGAATCGACCAATACGGCACATTACATAGTTTCTGAATAAGATAACTTGCCAATTGGATGCGTTTGAAAGCAAAAATGAATTTAAAAATGAGTCAGAAAATAAGCAGTTTGGATTTGAGTACATCCTTAATACGATATTTTATTCTTCAATGTCTATGTATTTTTAATTTGTTTTTGCTTTAAGAATTGGTCCTATCAAAAACTTGTCAATATAAAATCTGTAGATAATATTAAGAAGATTTATAATAAATTTAATTCGCTTTTATATCTTGAGCATTGACGAAATTATGAATTGTTTCTCCCCAAAACCCTATTTTTCGCCCCTTGAGCCCATTTTTAGTTTTATTAAAAATCTGTCATACATAAATTTTTGGCCCATTTCTTAGAAGCAATAGTAACTTTAAACTAATTCGATATGTATTATAATTAAGAAGTTATGGGTTTTTTTCTTTTTTCATAAAACCCCTTCCTTTTTCCACCCCCCATGATCCGATTTTGTCAGTTAACCTTCTAACCGCCGCGAACTCATATATCCGTTCACTAAGCTTCAGGTTTCACTGCAATAGAGGCATTATTTAAATAAATATAATTCTACAAATATAATGCATTTTTAAAACATTTTGTTATGAATAATACTCTCAAGGCCTATATTCCTATATATAATTGAATTTTTTATGTCATGTTGGAAAAATCGATTTTATTTACATTTTAAAAACAATTACAGAGAAAACAATATTACAATTTTGCCCATTTGCCCATTGTCAGGGGGTTAACGAACTTGACCGAGATTTTACGCCCCTTGATTTTATGTATCAGTTTGGAAAAGATTTCTGTAGAATTATGGAAGTTATCGTGTTCATAAAAAAGTGATACATATAGATATAGATAGATACATAGATTTTTACTGGGGGATTGTTTTGTGTTCATGATCGGTGTAGATGTGCAAAAATGTTTCCGGAATTCGAACATAGATAGCTTTACATACGAAATCTACCTAAAATGAGAAACGGGGTGACGGTTGATAGAGTGATGTATAATCGGAAGTTTACTGTCTAATGAATGTGAAGAAAACCTTTTTACTTATTTTGAAATAAATTGTTCGTGTACTTTTCTTCCTGGTATCATTCAATCACTTCACAATTTTAACAACATAAGTATTTCAACCTGAAATGTTAATAGAGCGTTTGAGAAAAGCAAAAATATTTTTTCAAACCTGAGAAGATTTTGTCTTTTTTTCGTCAGCAGTTAGCTCTATCAGAAAATGATAGTAGTTAACAGGTCAAAAACAAGGCTTGGACAATAAATCAATAATAAAGTACGAAATAGCTTACGGTATCTGTATACATTTAAAGCGTCAATTTTAATCAAAATTTTAATTTTCTGTTTTTTAAATTAATATAAAATTAAATTTTTGTTTCTTAGACCTTTTTAAATATTTATATTCCGGATCCTAGCTATCTCGTGATCTTGCTTCATTTGGGTATAAATAAATAAATAAATAAATTATATAAAATATATTTTCTAAATATGTGTTCCAAAAATTGACATAGCTCAAATAATAGTTCAATTACCACGAAATGTTTAATTTATGTTTTAAATATATGTTCATAGGAAGTAGACTATTCAGATATTGATTTATTGAAAATTTATCAGTTTTAATTTAGTTTTTTTTCAGGAATTATCAGCGCTGTTTTTTCTTTTATACTTATAATTTTTAACATATTCATGTTGTTGTGAAAAAAGACTGTATAACATAATAATTAGGAAATCATAAAATATATATTCATTAATTTTAAATTTAAATAGTTTAACACGTTCACGCCGGCGCCTATATTCATGTTTTTCGCTGTGAGGCGGCTCTTGAATTCATCTTTTGCTTCATCTGGCGGCGCGGCACTTTCGCTTATTCAGACACTGTATGTAATGACACGCCCACCTCATATTTATTACATTGAACTCAAATATAACAAGCAGAGTTGATTGTGAATGTCTGAAAGTCCGTAAGGAGTAAGCAAATTAATTAGAGACATGATTTTATTGACTGCATATGTACGAATTTAATATAAAATGTCTTAAAATCTAAAGAAATATGGGCAACATCATATAAATGCATTTTCTGTAAGGTAGAAGCCACGCCCTTAGTTAATGATATCTTTTGAATGAAAACGAGAATTCTCGTTTCCCGTCGTGAATGTATAAGATTTATAATACTGAATTGTTTTTACTACTTAATTTTCGAATATTCAAGTGTGATCCACCTGTAGTGCACGCCGTCTATGGCATAGTCGAGTGTGACCCACCTGTAGTACACGCCTTCTATGGAACAGTGGAGTGTGACCCACCGGTGATGCACGCCGACCGATGCGGCACTCAAGCGTGACCCACCGGTGATGCACGCCGGCGTGAATGTGTTAAAGGAAATAGCAATTTTTACGGTTAATTTTATACTATTTAAACCTTTATCTACTGACGGTACTTATATGTACCATTAAAATAACTTGTTATAAAATTAAGTTAATGCATCGATTAGTAGTAATACAGTTTAGAATGAGTTACAGATGCATTACTTTATCTTATTCTAAAAGCATTATTGCTTACACAAAACAAAAGTTGTTTTAAAAGGATGATTTTTCACCTTTTCAGCTTCCTTGGCGTTGGGGGGTGGGAGGAATTTTTCAATTCGGAAATATTTCTGCATTTCTATTGTAAGAACATTATATTTGTAAATTTCCTAACTGTACAAAATACTAAGAAAAATATTTAAAATAAAAGATTTGATTGTGGTTATAAATATTGCACAAAATCCCTATAAATTCAAATTTAATTAATCCTTCTAGATCATTCAATCCTTCTCAAATTTATTAAATGATTATATAAATCTTCTAATGTAGTTTCAAAAATTCACGGAAAATCCTTTAGAAGACAAAATTTTCATAAATTCATAATTTAGTACATAAAGGTTTAAAAAGATGCATATTTGTATGTTTGTCATTTTTATTATAATTTTATGAATAATTAGTAAATTTTAAACTTAAAATTTACAAATTCTAAAAAGGATGTTCCGAAGGCATATAGATACCTTAAAAATAGTTGGAAACTTTGAAACAAGTAATTTTTACAAATTCTTGCTTACGTAAGAGAAATGTATGTGCAGTACCATACATGCTTTTGTATTTAAAAAATATGAATGCTAAAATTAACCCTTTATGTACTGAATTATGAATCCATGAAAATTTTATCTTCTAAAGCATTTTTCGTGAATTGTTTAAACTGCATGAGAAGATTTACATAATCATTTACTAAATTTTAGAAGCATTAATTAAATTTGAATTTATAGGGATTTTGTGCAATATTTATAACCTCACTCAAATCTTTTATTTTAAATATTTTTCACAGTATTTTGTAGAATTAGGAAACGTACAAATATAATGTTCTTACGATAGAAATATAAAAATATTTCCGAATTGAAAAATCTCCCCTCCCCCCCCCCCCCAAACGCCAAGAAAATAGAAAAGATGCAAAGGCAAAAGAAATCATCCTTCTAAAAATATTTTTCTTTTGTGTAACCAATAATGCTCTTGGAACTAGATGAACTAATGTATATATAACTAATTCTAAACTGTATTACAACTAATCGATGTATTAAATGAATTTTGTAACAAGTTATTTTAAGGGTACTTATAAGGTACCCTCAGTAGATAAAGGGTTAAACTGCCATGACGAGGCACCACTGAAAAGAAAATTTTAGTAAGTACACAAAAAAAGTTGTGTGTAATTTTCTTTTATCTAAAGTTAATTTTACATTTAGAATTTTATACCATCTTTAAGGTTACTAATTAAAAGTTCCTGGTACTTTTATCTGTGATATATTAAATTTATTTTTCTGAATTTATCGATAGACAACCATACATTTTTTTATAACTGTGCGATATTAAAAAGAAAAATATAAACAAGGTACATTTCTAGGCTACTTTGGTCCAAGAACTTCAAATATGAAATACGTTTATTCCTGTTTAAAAAGATAAAGTTGATATAATTTTTAATGTTTAGATAGCCTCCAAACTTTTATCGATACATAAAATTTCATAATACATGTTATTAAAAATTAGTTTTTACAAGTATCATGTTTATAGCCCAGTGACGTAGTGGTAAGTGCGTCTGTCACCCAAGAGGTCCAGAGTTCATCTCCGGAATGGGCAAAGTTCACTCGGCCTCTCACCTCTTTGCTGTCAATAAAATTAGTACGAAAATTGTTTGGCAACTAAACACTGAGGGTCCCGCGTTAGGCTGACCACCAGATCGGGACACATCCTGTACTGTACCTCAGGGCCCTCGGCCAAGAAAACAGGGTTGCTCACTGCAGGACTTGATCCTTAATGGATCGTATCGGGAGGTGTGTAGTAACTTTTTTCCATAGATCTACATTGCCATTAATATTTAAATTTAATATAGTGGGTCATTTCAATTTTCCAAGCGGGTTTCCTCTTTTTACAAAAGTCACAAATAACTGTTACAATATTTGCAATTTGTAGTTGTATAAAGCTTAAAGTGTTGCAAATGCGCTGAATGTTATTTAAGATAGCAGACCTGTTGAAAAATGCCAAGGTTTACAAATTTGCAACCTCTGTTACCGAACACAAAGATGCAATTATCATACTTCTAAGAACAAACAGCCAAACAATTTTCTTTATCAATGTCCTTAGCTAAGTTATTGCTGCATATTGGCTAAAATCTGTTTAAAGAGAATGAATAAAAGAATGACCATGTAACCTCTGTAACCAAATTACTAATTTTAGAGTTAAAACTTTTTCAAAACTACTTTAAAAATTACGCTAGATCAAAATGAGTATTTAGTGATTGTGTGGCCACATATTGAGTAAATAAATATACTGATTTCAAAATAATCAAAATAGAAAAATTTCAGAAACTAATTACTACTTGTAACAGAGATTACATGAGGTAACAGAAATTACAAAAAAGTAACAGATCAAAAGTAACAACCAACACCAACTTAATTTAGGGGTCCTCCCACGTCAAATCAACACAGACTTTTCCCTCACCATCTCCGAATTTTACAAAATTCGGGGAACTAGTTAGACTGGTTGAGAAAGTAAAAAATCGGCAATTTCAGATTTCTAGGGCTATTAGTTTTTTAATTATAGCCAATTAAAGATGGCCGACTAAGACAAATTTACAGTCAGATGGCAACACTAAAATCATCATAACTCCTGTTCTAATCCATGTACAGACATGGGCCTGGTATCATTTTAAAGCATTTGAAATGACCTTTAATATGATACCAAACACAAGATGTTTTTGAAAAAAAAAGTTACAAGGTCATGGCACTTGGCCATTGACCTTGAATTACTAAAAAACGAATTATTCAATTTTCATAATTTTTTTTTCTGAATGCTAAAATGCCTTATCGAGATGTGTACAAAGTTTCAGAATGGGTTGACAATGGGATCATATATAAAAAAATAAATAAATAACAAAATACGAAATGTTCGCATCTAAATTATGTATTCATATATAATGAGTTCACGAACTCATGCTATAAGTATATAAAAATGGATTTTTGTTAAAATTCTTAATATTTGTGCACCTATGCCAGCTTTTATTAATGAGATCATGCAAAGTAAAATTATTGACAAAAAAAATTTTTTTATCATTTAGCGATTAGTGCACCTGACATTTAAGATGATAGAAGTGATGTTTTTAATAATGCCAGGCAGGTTTGGGGAATTAAATGTTATACAGTTAACATACAGATATTACTATGAGCTTTGAATATTTTATAAAAATTGTATTGTCTATTTATTTTTAATAAACTTACATGACAAAATATACCAAGTATAATCAGTTCTGAAATTTCTTGTTATATTATATGCATATAGCAATATGGTTTTAATTATTTAAATTTTAGATTAACTTCACTGATATACATAACCTTACTACCTTAGAATAAATTACAAACCAAAAGTAAAAAAATCACTTTAGGTTTTGATTAGAGCTGATTGGTTGTTTCAGATAGTTTTGGTTTGAGTTTAGATTATAATTATAGTTGATTGTTTGATTAAGATGGTTTTGGTATTTGGTTTAATTTTTATTCAGTAGCTTGGAAAACAGTAATTTAGGTTTCAATATAGAAGTTGATGTACACATTGGCTGTATATTATCACTTATTTCAGAGATACTTAATAAATTTTCTCAAAAGTAAGATGTTTCCAACGATAGTTAAAAAGATATTTTACTTTTTGGATGAGCAGCAGCACATAACAAAAACCGAAAGAATTTTATAAATCTCTGTTATCACGAAGAAGATTTTGGCATATCTGCTGAATGGCACTTCCCTGCGACAGCACATGGGAAAAGAGCTTGTGATGGGATTGGAGGAACTTTGAAAAGATCAGGTGCCCGTGCTAGCCTTCAAAAGCCATACGATGAACAGATTGTGACCCCTGAACAGTTGTACGAGTGGGCAGCCCTTAATATTCCTTCTGTATCATTCAAATACAGCACAATAAATGACTATTTGATGGAAGAGCAAACAATTAAAGAACGATTCGAACAATCTCGTATAATTGTTGGTACTCAAAAGCTTCACTCCTTCATTCCAATAGCAAAAAGTATAATTTGCACTAAAGTGTAATCTGCTACACCTTTTTCAAGTGTAGAACTAAATTAAAAGGCGAACTTTCAATCGGTGATATCAAAGGATTTGTCACTGCTATATACGATAAAAAGTGGTAGATAGCTTTGTGTGATTGATACTGATGAAGAAAATGCGCAAGTTAAATTAAGCTTTCTTCATCCATCAGGACCTTCTCTATCATACAGCTTTCCAAGTAAGCCAGATATACTTTTAGTGCCCATATACGATATATTAACAGTTGTTAATCCAACAACAGCAACAGGTAGATTTTATAATATCACCGAAAAAAGAAACTACAGCAATAAATGTTAAACTGAATGTACGGAAACTGCCTTAACAATTTACATGATCTATGATGTAAAATATTATGTACATATGTTAACAATTCCATTATGTATAATTGTTATCACACACATATATTCATGTGTAAAATTCTGTATATTTTAATTTCTATTGTGTTATTTATTCAAATTAATTTGTATTATATATTTACTTTTTATTTCAATTTGTATTTGTGTATATTGATAAAATTACATGAGTTCACGAACTCATTAATAAATGAATACATAATTTAAATGCGAACATTTCGTATTTTGTTATTTATTTTTTTATATATATATGATCCCATTTTAATCCCATTTTGAAACTTTGTACACATCTAGTTAAGGCATTTTAGCATTCAGACAAAAAAATTATGAAAATTGAAGAATTCGTTTTTTAGTGATCCAAGGTCTAATGTCAAGTGCCATGATCTTATAACTTTTTTTTCAAAAACATCTTGTGTTTGGTATCATATTAAAGGTCATTTCAAATGCTTTAAAATGATACCAGGCCCATGTCTGTACATGAATTAGAACAGGCGTTATGATGATTTTAGTGTTGCCATTTGACAGTAAATTTGTCTTACAAGGAGAGGGCCAACCTTGTTAATCACAGATTTTGATTATTTTAACATATGTTGTAGGGTAGAGACCCCTTAGTCTCAGGTTCAACGGATTTTATCCAACGCTCCCTAGTTCTTGAGAAACCGGGGGTCTAATAGTAGTAAACAACTTAAATACTTACTTTGTAACAAGAAGAATAGGTTGATCGTAGCTCAGTTGGTACGGCGTGTGCTATCTGATCTGCGGGCCCGGGTTCAGTACCCGAACGCGCTGCATTTGTTTTTCTCATTTTTTGTTTTATAAATATACTTGTAATATAATTTAATAATTTAAATTAAAAATTTCAATATCATACATTAATTACATTAATTATAATGTTAACAAACGTAAATTTATCTTTTTTTTATTTTTAAACTATTATTTCTCATCCTTTAAAGAGGTTTAAAAAGAAATTGGATCTATTATTGAAAGATGAAAATTCCAAAATTGTGACAAAACCTGTTGTGGCTCCATCTAGTTATGATAAAATAAAAGACTATTCAAATAAAATAAAAATAAAAGCAGAAAGGAGATAACGGGGAAAGCAAAATAATTGAAACTGCAATCATACGTATTACAAATTTAAAAATCTTTAATATGCAAAAAATCGGTTGTAATTTAATTCTGATGCTAATTTTTAATATAATTATGCTTGTTACTTTAAAAACAGAATAATAGTATTATCGCATTGACTTTATAGCATTATAGCAATGCGTAAATGATGTTTCTTTAAAATCACGGATTGACACAATTGCTCAATATCATTGCATCGATAAAGAATATATGAAATGCATTTTAAAAGTGATTTTAAAAAAATAACAGTTTTATGATGTTTTATACAACTATTTAGTTAAAAGAAAAAATTAAATATGTTAAAATTAGAATTGATATGCAATATTATAAATTTTAATTGACAATGGGATTATTAAGTTATACTTACGAATATATTTATAAAACAAAAAATGAGAAAAACAAGTAGCACGCCCCGGTATCGAACCCGGGCCCGCGGATCAGCTGGCAAACGCCATGCCAACTCAGCTACGACCAACCTATCCTTTTAGTTAGGGGCTATGCATATATAACGTTATCATTATAGGGGGGAGGGGGGTCCGGCACATGATATCGTAAGTATCTCTAGGGGGAGGGGGGGGTTGTGTTTTCATATCGTTATCATTTTTGATCGAACCACAATTTTCTCTTCTTATTTTTAACTTTGTCTTTACATCAAAATAGTATGTTATATTTCTTAGTATGTTATCTAATTTCCTGAAAATACAAAAGTTATTATTTAAATCCTTAAATGATTATAAAATTATTCAGTTCCAAAATATGGAATACTCCAACGTGTATGCATATATAATCCGTTGTTCAACAAAGTATAATGCGGAGTATGATTGAAATTATACTTGTATTTAACAAGTAAATAAAAGAGAATGTTGTCCGCCTGTTTTGTTGATAAGAAGTTCTGTCTTCCCCACCCCATGAGGGACAAGTTCAAAAAAACATTATTACTTTTGAATGCAGTATGCAACGACAAGCAATTATTAAATACTTTTAAACAGTCTGTTTCTTTTAAGTGTTATTTGAGATAAAGTTGTTTCATATATAAACTGATATTTTATTGACTTCTCTTCATTTGAATCACTAAAGTATAAAAAAAAAAAAAAATGTAACATATTTGTATATCACTCCAAACAAAAGAAAAAAATTCCAAAAATCTAAAGAATTTTTATACATATTTCTTATTTATTATTATGATAACTATATCATTACTGGGGGGGGGGGGGGGTCAAGGGATGATAACATATGATATCGTAAGGGGGCGAGGGGTTCCAAAAATACCAAAAATTTGATGACGTTATATCTGCACAGCCCCTTACAAAGCAAGTATTTAAGTTGTGTGCTTATTAGACCCCCCGGTTTCTCAAGAACTAAGGAGCGTTGGATAAAATCTGTTGAACCTGAGACTAAGGGGTCTCTACCCTACACCATATATTAAAATAATCAAAATCTGTGATTAACAAGGTTGGCCCTCTCCTTGTTAGTCGGCCATCTTTAATTGGCTATAATTAAAAAAACAAATAGCCCGAGAAATCTGGAATTGCAGATTTTTTACTTTCTCAACCAGTCTAACTAGCTCCCCGAATTTTCTAAAATTCGGAGATGGTGAGGGAAAAAATTTCACTTTTTTGTGTTGATTTGACATGGAATGATACGTTAGAAATGATGCTTATAATTTATTGCACTAACAAATTTTTAAAAAAATAAATAGTTAATTTTGAAGAATAACATCTGTAATCTGTTATTTCGTAACAGAGGTTGCATAAGGTAACCTCTGTTATCAAAACCAAATTAAAATTGCCAAAATCAACTTAATTTAGCGTTTTTGTTATCCTGATATCTTAGGAATTATTTTTTAAGTTTACTACACCAAAAGAAGTTTTCTTAATTAAATGAACTTACAGCTATTTTTGAAGATTAACATCTGTATTTGATAACAGAGGTTACATTCAGAAAGAAAGAAAAATATTCTGAGAACACATTTTATTTGGTTTACCTATCAGTCTAATTATTTGAAAGTGGGAACAAATGTCAATAGATTTTACTTGTAATAATTCTGTAATGATTCAAAACCCTGGGACACCCATTTTTTAATGAAAAAATATAACAAAACATAGACTTGAAGGGTTAATTTATGTGATATTTTAATTATTATAGTATGTTCTATTATAAAAAAAAAGCTTGTACATGAAAGAAAAAATGTTTTAGTATTAAACGATATCTTTCAAGGAAACTTCATCTTCGGATAGCCCAAAAAGTAGGCTAATGAATTTTTAAATGTTATATTTTTCTTAGTAAATAAAGTGTTAAAACATACTTAACGTATGTTTTATTGAGCAAATAAGATATATTAAAAGTGGTAATGGCAATGAGTAAAAACACTAAATACTTTTCAATTAAAAAAATCATTTTCCGGATATGAAATCTGGATGTAAAATTAAAACGACCCATGCTACAAGAAATTTCAAGTTCAGCCTTTAAAGTACTGTTAAAAGCAAGCTTTACACCTGTATACTAAATTTGTTGAAGGCAATAAACACTGCATGAAAGACTCGTAGATTAGATAAGTTTATGACAGAAGGATTTTTTCATATTTCCAGAAATAATAAATCAATAGTTATTTTAACCCTTAACTGATGTTACCAGTCTCGCAGACCGCTGTTTTTTTTAATTTTCATAGTTTAACTTTCAAATTTCAGTTTATCTACAAACACTACTGAAATTTTGTTTCGTTTGGAACTTTAGTACTAACACCAGAGACTTTTGAATAGGTGATTTTTAATTATAACACTCCTGTACAAAAAGTTTAGTACAAAAACATCATTCTATGAGTTTATCGTGGCTTTTATTCATCTTTCGATGAAGCGGTCTCACAGACTGCTTCACACCAGTTATGTGACAATTTCTGTGACATCAGTTAACCCGGGATAACTCGCTGCATGAGATTTTCTCTTACCGTCGTACTTTTTTTAAGGCACTTATTTAAACCATTTTTCATTTTAATTAAAATTTTAAAATGTTATTTCAATTATTTCACCTATTTGTGAGTAAAAGTACTAAGCCAAGTAAAAAAAATGATATTAAGCGAATGTAAAGTAAAAGAAAAGCAATTGGGAACCGTGAGAGAAATTCTCTCTAGCGAGTTCTCCCGGGTTAAAGGTTAATAAAGGTAAATGATAAAATGTTGTGATTTCATAATAAAGCTACATACATTTCGTCAGTGTGAGGATCGAGCATTACTCGTATCTTCCACTTTAAAACATTCAAAGTACGTTGATAAATGATTTTTTTTGACAGTTTAAAAATATCATCTAATTATATCTGATTTAGTAATATTTTTATAACTTAAGAATATTTTCTAACATTTTAACTGGGTTAAACTCTCTTAAAACTAATTCCGTTTAATTTTTTTTTTTTCAGAACAAAATTAAACGCATGTTATAAAGGTAAACCATCACTCAAGCTCTTTTTCTTTGTGATCACTATTAGTGATATTAAAATTAATGCTTTAACTTTAAATAAGTAATTTTTTAGGACGGAAAACGTAACTACCATTCGTAGGGGAGATCGGCAGAAGGGCGATACCTTAAGGGAATTTAAATTTTTTAACCTCAAAAAATGTTAAATTTTTAATAGTAAAAATTCCAAAGCTGAATCATGATCTTTAGTACCTGTATAAATTTAACCGTAATCATAACTGTAGAGTAAGCACACATAAAAAAAAAAAAAATCTTTCAACCTCTGTACAGTGGCGGGTCTACACAGGATACTGGCATAATTCCGCCACTGTATCGGGTAATGACGCCGCTCTTTAATGATTTAATACATACATAAAATATATACTAGGAAGCATATAACCCACTGAAAATATTTAGAAAGCAAAGTAATTTAGCACAATGAATAATTACAATGTTCCTTAAGCTAGATTTATTAATGTGCTAAGCTTACAATTTAACTCAAATTTCAAAAGTCACCCCTTTTCTATGGTGGCGGCTTTACACCGAGAGGACAATGTAGCTGAAATCCTCCAGCAAAGCCGAAAGAAGAACCGAGCTTGTTAAACAAATTGCATCAAAAATGTCAGCGAATGCATGTAGATTACGGGTAATATTATCTTAAGAACCTAAAGTTACAATAAAAGGTGTTTACCTCTACTCATTTGAAGCTCCAAAATAAGAAGCAACTAGATCAAAACTAAATTTTTCACTAGAACAAACGAACGACATACAACAAAATCCCTCTCAATCTAGGCACTGTTTCTATTGTTGGCCGCTATAGTGCAGGCGCATTTGCTTTCTCAAACTGTCCTTAGTTTTTAAACTAGGCGGGGTTGCAGCATAAGCCCGAGTGGCGCCATTCCCTCGGTCTCTCATACACACTTATATTTATCACTATGATTTTTTTAAATATATTGATTTTATACCTCTTCCAAGAATTTAAATTTAATGTAACTACTATCACAGACATTGTCTCATAGATAGTTTGAGTGGTCTCAGAGATCTCTTAATCGAAAGATGAACAACAGGCTCGATTAATTATATTATACAGTTTCTGTAACGGTATTTGTGTACAGAAGTATTATATTTAACTATTCAGATTTATCTAGAAATAGTACTAAGGCTCAAAAAAAAAAATTCGCTACTATCTAGTTCATTTGAGCGGCTCTGAGAAAATCGAAAAAAGCAATATTCTGTGATAGGGGAGAACGGGGTTATGCCGCCACCCCGCCTATTTTAAAAACTAACAGTAGTTTGAGAAAGTGAATACGCCTGCACTATAGCGGCCAACAATAGAAACAGTGCCTAGATTGAGATTGATATTGCTGTACGTCGTTCGTTTGTTCTAGTGAAAAATTTAGTTTTCATCTAGTTGCTTCTTATTTTGGAGCTTCAAATGTGTAGCGATAAGCACCTTTTATTGTAACATTAGGTAATTAAGATATTAACCGTAGTCTACATGCATTCGCCGACATTTTGATGCAATTTTTTAAATAAGTTCGGTTCTTCATTCGGCTTCGCTGGGGGATTTTCGCTATGCTGTCCTCTCAGGGTAATGCCGTCATCATGGCAAAGGGTGACTTTTCCAATATGAGTTAAATTGCAAGCTTAGCACATTAATAAATCTAGCTCAAGGAACATTGTATTTATTCATTATTCTGCTAAATTATTGCTTTCTAAATATTTTCAGTAGGTTATGTGTTTCCTAGTATCCATTTTATGTATTTACTTGGTCATTAAAGTGTTGTGTCATTACCCCGATTCAGTGGCGGATTTATCCCAATAACCTGGGTAATCCCGCCACTGTTCAGAAGTTGAAAGAATTTTTTTTTTATTCGTAATTACTTTACAGTTATGATAACGGTTAAATTTATACAGATACTAAAGATAATGATTCAGCTTTACAATTTTTACTATTAAAAAATAAATATTTTTTTTAGGTGAAAAATTTTAAATTCCCTTAAGGTGTCGCCATTCCCCCGGTCTCCCCTACTCCAAATAATTTAACCCTTAACTACTGTGAAATAAATTGCCGCATATCTACTGTGAGCGGTCCCTGACACTGCTCCATTCAAATAGGAATGAAAGGCTCAATTAATTCATAGAATACTGATTCTGTACAAAACTGCATAGGTCTCTCATAAATATAATACACGTATTTATAAGTGTCTAGCGCGATAATACTAGGGCACCTAAAGAAACAAACTTTTACTAGTACAGTTAAACTTATAATTAAAATTTTTATGTTGTGAAAATTGAAAAAAAAACAGCTATCTTTAAAACTACTAGCAACAGTTAAGGATAAAGAGCCTGCACTAGTAACGTAAAGACACTGGAAAGCTGATTTTAAATAAATAGAAGAGTTATTTTTAATTTTTTTTAAATTTATTAAAGTATTTTTGAATAGGAAATTTCTTGTCGATATTAAACCGCGAACTAAGTACTTTTTCTATTTTGGTTGCAGCTATTTGGATTCCGTACTTAAAAAGTAAAAACGGAACCATTATAAGATTACTCCTGTGTCTGTCTGTCGCAGCCATTTTACTCGTAAATTGTGGAACGCGGAAAGTTCAAATTTGAAGTAATAAAGACTATTGACCCACATATTTACAGATTATTGAACATTTACAAATAGAGTAGGTGGGAGCAAAGATACGCATGGGGCAAAGATACCCACTGCCTGATTTAATATGAAGAAACATTTATACAATCATGACAGCTAGGTAGTAGTTTGGTCTGATGTGTAGTAGTTGTGTGTTCAAATCTTATAAAAAAGTAGCATTCCGAGCCAAGAAAATGAGGTAAGTTTAAATTTTCGAATTTTGATCTAATATTTTTAAATTTTCACTTTATTATTTAGCTAACAATACTTCGAATTTTTACAAATCCAAAAATTCAGTGGAGAACGGAAGCTCTATAACTTCTAAATGTCGTATAGTTTATCTCGATGACATTTGTTTAAACTTGTAGATAGCCGGTTAACTAAAATACTGCAGTATGGGGTAAAAGTACGCATCCGTCTTGGGGCAAAGATACGCACAAGTTTAAGATTCGGGGCTTTGCCTTATCGTTTTAGCTACATGCAATGCTTTCCACAATTACGTTGTTGTAAGGTTTATTTTTTATATTGTATAAAATATAATAGCTACTTAACTAATATAAGCTATAAAAATAGCAAATAAAGCCTTTGTGCAACAATATTAAAAAGCAGAAAAAACAACGTTTAAAATGCACAAATAATATATGAAAAGCAGCAAACAGCTGTTTCGAATCTACTAGCGAGATTCTTCTTCAGTGCAAAAGGAACAGCGTGCTAGAAAAAGCAAGGCTGAGCAAAATCATAGATAGAGACGCGCTGGCTTTTATACCCTATGCGGGTGGCGAAGGCGCCGAAACAACCAATGAGAGAGAAGCAGTGGAAACGACTGGGTGGACAAGTAGCGACATCTACCGGAGAAGTAGAGAAAAGAAATCAAAAAAAGGAGGAATTAAATTAACGCTTTCCAAATACTTGGAAAATCTGGAGTACTAGATAAATCATTGACTAAAGAGTGAGAATTTTTAATGATATGGTAAGCTTCCCAAAAATCAAGATCAAGGTTAGAAGAACATTTTTGGATAATGATGGCTGAGGAAAAATTGAACCTATGTTGAGAAGACCAAGAATGTTGAGCAATAGAAGAACGTTTGAGCTCCTGATTTTTAACATAACCTTCATGCTCTTTTAAACGAAATCTAAGAGCACGTTTAGTCTGACCAATATAAGAAAGACCACACTGACAAGAGATCTGGTAAATGCCCCAATTATCTAGGCGATCAACGGGGTGTTTGAGATTTGAAAAAGGGATTTTATTAACAGGAGAAAAAATAACTTTAAAATCAAACCTTCTTAGGATTTTAGCAACTTGCTGACTGATTTTAGGAAAAAATGGTAATACAACTGAAGTATTAGAGTTGGATTAGAATGCTTTTCAGAATGGTCGGATTTCGTCAATTTCTTATAAATATAATCGATAATATTAGAGGAATAACCACGATCGACAGCAATAGCTTTGAGGTAATTAAGTTCAGCACTAAGTAACTGAGGAGTGGAACAAATATTAGTAGCCCGAAAAACAAAAGTATTGAAAGCAGCGAATTTCTGGTTAGGGGGATGAGAAGAATACCTGTGAGGTGGGAGACTGACAGCAAAAGGTTTACGAAAGACGGTAGTCTGAAAGCCATTTTCACAACGAATAACAAGGACATCCAGGAAAGAAAGACAGTTATTGGTCTCAATTTCAGAGGTAAATTGAATGCAGGGATCAATGGAATTCATAATAGAGAGAATATGATTAATATCCGAATTCATTTCAATCAGGACATAAACATCATCAACATAACGAACATAGAACGGAAATTTTAAGATTTCAAAAAGCTTGACCTCAAAATAGTGCATATAAATATCGCATAAAATTGGACTAAGAGGATTACCCATAGCCAAACCGTCAATCATACGGAAGAAATTACCATTGAAAACAAAAGTATTTTGCGACAAGCAAGCGCGAGTGAGAAGTATAAGTTCCTCGATTTCAAAATAAGAGAAATGGAATTCACAAAGCCTTTTCTTGAGGCAATCTAAAGCCCCCTCAACCGGAACGTTTGTAAATAATGATTTAACATCAAAAGAAACCATCATGTGACCCTGCGGCTTAAAATTATGAAGTTTTTTAACAAAATCAAAAGAATTCTTAACAGTGAAACAGTTACTGCTCAAAAGTGGGGAAAAAACAGAAACTAAATATTTGGCAAGCTTATAAGAAGCTGTACCGATACTAGAGACAATAGGTCTAAAAGGAATGTCAGGTTTATGGACCTTAGGTAAAGCATAAAACCTGGCACAATGCGCAATAGACGGAATAAGGGACTTCTTAAAGTTAGCAGGAATAATGGAAGAAGACTTAATGGCAGACTTAATAGAGTTAATTTCGCTAGTGGAAGGGTCTTTGCGGATATCCACATACGGACCATCATTAATTAATTTATGGGTTTTTTCCAAATACGTAGATTTGTCGAGAAGAACAATCTGACCATCTTTGTCGGCCTTAGTAATAATTAAGTTTGGATCAGAACGCAAATTTTTCAGACATTGTTTAACAGGATGTTTAGGATTGGGTTTATAAACATTAGAATTGAAATCAACAGTATTGGCAATGAGATGCCTAATAGACTCTTTCTGAGAAGAGGATAGAGCGCTATGCTTAAAGGCTCTTTCAATAGGAGCAATAAGATTAGGTAAAGAAGGAATAGCAGAGACAGAAAAATTGTTATTCAATTTGAGAGCACTGAAGAAGCACTGAAGAAGAATCTCGCTAGTAGATTCGAAACAGCTGTTTGCTGCTTTTCATATATTATTTGTGCATTTTAAACGTTGTTTTTTCTGCTTTTTAATAATATAAGCTAGTTAACTACATTTTCCTTTTTCTATTTAGTTAAGTTTCTTTTAATATAGAACGTAGGTATCTACCTACCTACTTTTAAAAATCAATATTCTTGTTTCATAAAACAATTTTGTTTTAAAGTCTTAAGCCTTAACTCCTCTTAACGGTCTCACAGACTGCTGCTATATTCATTTTTCATAGCTTAACTTGTAATTTTCAATTTAACTATTGATGTTAGTTTAATTTTGATTCGTTTGGAAACTTAATACTATCGCTAAAGACTTCTAAACGAGGAGAACTTTTATTATAATAGGCCTTTACATAAAGTTTAGCGCAAAAACAGTATCTTATGAGTCAGTCAACACTTCTATTCATTCTACGATCAAGGGGTCTTTAAGACCACTCACAGTATTTATGCAACAATTTTGTCACAGTAGTTTGAGGTTAACTGCTATTTGCGATTTCATAGACCCCCTGTTTTTTTTCTTTTTTTTCGTGGTTTAACTTACAATTTTCAGTTTAACTATAAATACTTGTGAAATTTACTAATGCTTTTGCATATCTCATTAGTTTAATTGGAAATGGGACAAAAACCTACAGTAAGTGAGCAAAAATACGCACTGCGTATCTTTGCCCCACGACTGCGTACTATTGCCCCAACCGATGGGGCAAAGATACGCAGAGCAATGTTTTTAAAAAATTGCAATTTCTCTCAGAATTATAATTTGACAGAATATCGGTTGATGTTAGCACTTGCCTAAGGTTCTAATCTAACATTTTAATCACTCGTTACGTAAGTTTAGAGCAATGTGTGAGTTAAAAATGAAAATATATGGAAGGTGCGTATCTTTGCCCCCACTTACTCTATATTTAAGAAAAATGTAGAGGGGCTAAAAAAGTTATATGAAAAACAAAATATCTTTTGTATACCGTGTGAACGCTTTTATAACGCTGAACTCAAAAATACATTTCTTTTAATTATAGGTATTATATTTCCAGAGATATCGTCGAAAATTTAGTGCTAAAATATGCCCCCCCCCCCCCCTGGTCGTCTATTTCAAAATCTACTGAAACTAAAATTATGAAAAATTAGAGGTAGTAGACGTTAATTTAAACCTTGGAGAAAAACTATAGCGATTACTCTTGGTCACATAGTTTTTGAGAAAACAGATTTTTCCGTTACACGCCAATTTCGATTTGCAAGCATTCAGAAAGGGTGTTGAGGAGCGCTGGAGGTACCTATTGTAGCAGAAGTATAAAAGAATTGTTGATAATGATTTTCGAAAAAAAAATCGTTGGTCATTAGCCGAGATATTAATCCTTAAAGACACGGACGGTTTGGACATATGCATAATGACAGGGGCGGCATACTCTATGTACAGTCGTGGAAAAAAAGTAAACACTCCCTACTAACTCCCCAACAAATTATCGTAGACGAAAGTGACTGGTACAGAACGATTGGAAATAATGTCTGCTTTAAAATGATGTATATAAAATTTGGTTAGGGGGCCATCTACAGATTAAAACTAATCCAAACTTCATTTTTTTCAATGGCAATACCCAATTTTAACGAGATATTTCAAATCTGCGGTTCAAACTATGCTTAGACACCAAATTTCAAGTCATTTGAATGATAACTTTTTAAATTATAAACATTCAAAATTAGTGCTTCTAATGTTAAATTACATTTTCATATTTTTATTTTCCCCCAGGGGAATACCTTCTTTAGGTATTTACGTGTTTCGCGACCCCGGATTCCTGAGCGATCTTTCTCCTTTCATATTTTCTTTTCCTTTTGGTTGTCTATCCTATTTTCTTTTGTTTCAAACTTTTTAATCTTCTCTTTTTAGTTTGTTATGCCTCTTCGTTTTCGTTCATGTTTGAGTTTTTTACTAACATTTTTGTTCAAATTGTTCTTTGTTCGACTAACGTTGTTCTTTCTTTTGTTCGAAAAAAAAGCTTAAGTTTTAAAAAGACAAAAAAAAAACACCTTTTTTCTAAGTTCTCACCCACAGTACTTTTCTTTTTTACAATAGTGGTTTTTTTTTATTTCACGTGAGTCACCCTGGGTGTTGAGGTTTTTTAATCTCATCGCCTCGGTTCTACCTTTTTAGGCTGATCTCGAGTCCCAGAGTGCAGGGCATTTCCGAATTCCGGTTCCGTGATCGGTGGACGTCATACTTGTATGGCGGTGGTTAGGACATCCACCGGGAGACTGGTGCCTTTCGGCGTAAAGGGTTGTAGGTTGGACAGAGCTGTAAAGGCTTACCTACGACTACCGAGTTCCACCGTGAAAGAACTGGTTATTAGGAAATGCTATCGAGTTTAATCCAACGTTTGAAAAACGTGGAAGTTTGTTGGGAATAGTTTTCACCCTTTTGAGACCTGCGCATAAAGTAGGGGTCGAAAGTTTAAAGAAGAAGAGTCGGTGACCAGGCCGGATGCCATGCGGTTTTTTATCCTCTCTCTTAAATATGGTTACAACTGAAGAAAATAAGACAAGCGATGTGGTAGCCCCACAAACAAATAAAATGACGAGTAATTTATTAGCTTCTGGTTCAGAAGCTGCTGATCAGAGCCAAATTAAATCGACGCAGAGTTCTTGGGTAGATAGAACGGAAGATGCCACAAAAATAGAAGATTCAAACGTTTCCTGCAACACTAGTAAATCTTGCAAAGCAGATGAAGAGTTTTTTGTAGTTAAACGCCAAGATGGGAGTTTTGACCACAAGTCTCCCTTCTTGATACATAAATCTATCCAATTCTTGGTTGGTGAACCAAAAAATATAAAAAAAACTACGATCTGGTGAACTTCTTGTGGAAGTTAGCAATAGCCAACAAGCAGCAAATCTAAAAAAATGCACACATTTTGCAAATATTCCTGTGTCTGTATCTCCTCACAGAACGCTTAATACATCCCGCGGATTGATCTCAGAATCTGACCTCTTGCATGTTACTGAAGATGACATAGTGGAAAACTTAAGGGAACAAAATGTCAAAGAAGCTAAACGAATAAGTATTTACCGTAGAGACGAACAAATACCAGCTAATCAAGTTCAAATACCTACCAAGCATATTATACTGACCTTTAACTCACCCAACTTACCCAAATATATTAAAGTCGGATATTTATAATGTTCTGTCAGACAGTACATCCCAAACCCATTGCGTTGCTTTAATTGTCAACGCTTTGGGTACTGAAAAACATCATGTCGAGATAAAACCACATGTTGTCGGTGTAGTGCAATTGGCCACGATAGTGTACAATGCAATGCACTACCTTCTTGTGTAAATTGTAAAAAAGACCACCCATCTTATGCTAAATCGTGCGATCAGTGGAAAAAGGAAAAAGAGATACAGACCATACGTACAAAAGAAAATATATCATACCCCGAAGCAAGAAAAATTGTTTAATTCAGGACACCCAAATTTGGTGTTTCATACGCTGCGGCTTTATCTAAAACTGCCAATAAAACCGTTCAAACTATTGCAACTCAAACTGAGCTTCCCACAAAACCTAATTTCCAACCTAATCAAAAAGAAAACAACCTGTCTAATAATTCTGGTAAGTCAAATAGATCAACGCAATCTGCTCCTCATAAGTCATCACAATTGGTTTCTCCTAAGTCACCGAAATCTGCTCCTCCTAAATCAACAAATGCTTCTTCAAAATCATCACAATCTGTTTCTCCTATGTCACCGAAATCTGCTCCTCCTAAATCAACAAATGCTTCTTCAAAATCATCCCAATCTTTTATCTCGAAACTTCCACTCCATAAAAGAGGTTCTCAAAATACAACTAAAACACCATCTGTGAAACCAAACCGTGATTCTGATGCTGAAAAATTTAACCTACCACCAATTAAAGCCAACATCTCATCTGAAAATACAACCAAAAAGAAAAAGAATAAAACTTCCAAATACGAAAACCATCCAAAACAGAGTGATAAAATGGGGGATGATGATGCTGCAGCTCTTCACTCAGATTCGGATGAAGAATTTAATGATGGAGATAGTATGACTACTATCTCCGAATAAATTGACGAATTTAAATTTTTCAAAAAAGAAAAAACCCTCAATCATGACTAATATTATTTCGTGGAACTGCCGTGGTTATCACAATAAACATGACAAAATCCGTAACATTCTATATGACCATCAACCTTTATGTTTAGCTCTGCAGGAAACACATTTAAAACCCAGTAACAAAGCTAAATTACGCAGCTATGCAACCTACAGAAAAGAGTTTACAGGTAATGACAGGACCACCGGTGGGGTGGCTCTTTTTGTCTCTCGCAGTTTACCCCATAATCATATCCATTTAAATACAAATCTTCAAGCAGTTGCAGTCCTTGTACATATAAATAAATTAATTACTATCTGTACTGTTTATTTGCCTCCAAATCAACCTATACAGTCTGCAAATCTTGATAATCCCCTTCTCCAACTTCCACCTCCTTAAATCCTTGTTGGAGATTTGAATGCACACAGTCGACTGTGGGGTAACAATGACACTAATAACCATGGTGATGTAATTGAGAAAATTATATCTGACAACGGCTTATGCCTGCTCAATAATGGTGATCATACACATCTTCACGAACAAACTCGCACTTTTCACGCAATAGACATTACAATCTGCTTCCCTTCTGTTTATTCATTCTGGAACTTCTGGGTCTCAAATGATCTGCACGGCAGTGATCATTTTCCAACATTTATCACACAGACTACTCCTAACAGGGACTCTAATACTTATTTTAAGCGCTATATTTATGACAGAGCCAATTGGCTATCTTTCAAAAGTAGGCTAAAATTACAAATGACATGATTGACTGTGATATTGACGATGCGCTTGATAATATCACCCAGTGTATTATCAATGCTGCAGATATTAGCATTCCTAAATCCACTGCTACACCTAGGCACAAGAAGCCGTGGTGGAACAGTGATTGGCAGATTGCAAAAAAAAATCAACAGAAGGCTTGGGGCATCTTCCGGAGGTATCCCAATAATACGAACTATATTGCCTTCAAAAAAGCAAAGGCGGTGGCTAGAAGAGTGCGCCGTAAAAGCCATCGGGAATCCTGGATGCAATACGTATCTAACATTAGCTCTAATATCTCAAGCAATGTCCTCTGGAAAAAAGTGAAAAATTGTATGGGTCTATATTCTGAAAACCACATCTCAATCTTAAATCACCACGGACAAACTATAGCTTCACCCAAAAATATTGCTGAAACAATAGCAAATACACTTGCATCTAATTCTACCTCTGATTCATACCCGGAACCATTCTTATCATATAAAAGACAAATGGAAACTACCCGCATCAACTTTCATTCTCGCCATTCTTATGAATATAATATCCCTTTTACTATCTCAGAGCTCTTGGGTTGTTTGCAAAACAGCCACCTCTCTGCTCCAGCTCACTATGGCATCAACTATACCATGCTAAAACATCTCTGCACCGCCACACTCAGTAACTTACTTGCCTTCTATAATAGAATTTGGGTTGAACAAATCTTTCCTCATGCATGGCGTAAAGCTGTAATTATTCCCTTTCCTAAACCAGGAAAAGATTCCAGTGACCCTGTGACAGAGATCCTATCTCATATCACGTTCTCTTCTAAATTAATTTAAATCATTTATTTTTTGTCTTTTAAAACGTGTTGTTATTCCCCCTCTTTAAGTTAAAATTTTATAATTTAATTAAGTGCTTATTTTCCGTATCGAATTTTATCTCTTAGGTTTTTTCTTTCTTTCAATAACCTTGGTTTGTTTAAAGTAGTAATATTCATTTTAGGTGGTTGTAATCTTTCATTCCCAGAAAAGCAATTTACTTTCAGATAACTTGTGGGTCATTAAATAAATCACAAAAAGAGAAACGCAGCTGTCAGTAACTTTGATTCGTATATGCACACGCTGAATGTATTCACTCTTATTTACTGCTTATCTTTCGTTGTTACAATGTAATATTAAAACATAAATAAAATGAAGTTTATAGCTTATGTCTCAGAAAATGATTGCAATTAATTTTAACGTCCTTTTTGTCTAATACAGATGCATTTTATAATTATTGCACATTTTCATGTAACGGTCATTTTATCATATAAAAACATTATTAAGCATAAACAAATTTATTCAATTCAGAACTTTGACGCCGTTTTGATTATGTTTTGTGACAGTTATTTAACAACCATTTGATTGATGCCTTGAGAGATACCAGATTGCGTAGTATAATCATTTTTGCGCACCAATAAACCTTTGTTCACTCTTCGTTCACGATTATAATAGTAAAATTGGCGATGGATTTGTAACGCCAAGTTATCGAAGCTGTTTGTAAAATAGACACTTCTATGCTGACTATGTACTGAGAGGGCACTAATTTTTCTGTATCTGCACTTCGGTGCATTTGTTTAAATGGGGGCCTCTCTCTCCATTATTTCTAAGAAATCCATTTCCCCTTATTGTAATTCTAATTTGCTTTCTAGTAATTTTAATAGTTAAAATAAAGTTTTTGTTCCCGTATTTTGCGTTGGAGTTTTTCATAAGCATGTACGAACCTAAAGCTGCTGAATCGCCTTCATACAAATTGGCACATCCGCCGGATTTTCCTCCAGCATTAAAAAAAAAAGACTTGCATAATTGAGAGAGAGAAATTTAACACCCGCCCTCGTTAAAACGACCTTTTTTGCAAAGTAATTTGCTGCACTTTAAAGGATATGTCAGCGCCTGCGGACTCCTCCTGACTCATATTTCAACACTCGCCAGTGCCTGGAATTCTTGCTTTCTTTTTCCGTCGCTATGCACTGGGAACCGTGCCATGTTACCTCCTGTGATTCATCGTCCATCACCTGCTAAGGTCTATTTGCCGACCATCATCATAGTTGCTGTTCTGTCCTGACCGATGTGTCACGCGCTGCTACATTTCTTCAAAATGCTGCTCTAGTAATTAAAGACTGCTGACTGGTTTCTACGCTCACCCCTGCAATCCGTGGTATACTATATTACCTACTCTATGTGCTCCTCTGTGTCGTGGTTTTATTTAGCGGCCGACGTGTTCTACATAATAAAAAAAAGCTTCAATTAAAATGGCAGAGCCATGTGAACTGGTATGTTTCTGCACATAATGGGATGCAAATTCATCGATCATCAATCGTTGTTTGTGAAATTCGCTTCCTTCTCTGCCCGATGATCCGATAGCACTAACTTAATTTATATAGAACCGGCTCTCTTCTATTTGTGAAATCTCATCAAATATGGTTTTAGGCAAGAAAATATAAAAAGATGTGTTTCGACCGGTGTTGGTTTGGTCTACACAAAAAAAAAGAGAACGTGTACCAAGGATTATAAAGCCAGATATTTTTTTTACAATTTTTTTTAATATAATTCCTTTCAAAAGCATGAACGGGGAAATGCTTCTTTTTCTTTTTAAAACTTTAATACAGTATTTTACTTTTTCGCTTTCAGTTTTCTCTCTTTACATGATATGATAATATATGTTGACCTATACATGCTTCTTGTTTAAAATTTACATGTATTTGGTGATTTCAAAGTGTTGTTAGTACTGTTCATTATAATAGGTCGCAACCGGAAGAAAGAAGATAGCACCTATATATATATATATATATATATATATAAATTAATATTGGTTTGTGTTTTAAACTTGCAAATTGTTTAAAAGGTAGGTGTTTAAGTTAATTTCCAGTACAGTTTTATTTTATGTTTATTTACATACTTTAATATTTTCTTGATTGACATGGATTTTTTTTAATTTACTATATCTGGCATTCCTTGCCGCTGTTTGACAAAGAACAGCCTTTTGAAATTTATCTAAGTTTGTCTGATGCACATTTTTTTTGTTTGGCAGTTAGGAATGACATAATAATTATCTTAGTAGTTAATTTTTATTTCCTTATTTGATATTTCATGCTTTTAAAAAGATAAGTTATTATGGACATGTAAGAATGTCAATCCTATACTGAGTTTATGAATGCTTAAGATACAGTTCTAGTAAAAAAAGTTAAATTTGATTTGTAAAAGATACACACCAAATGTCTTGCATTGGCACATTGCCGCGCTTCCAGAGATAATAGGTTGTTTTTATTGTCTCTTTGGCCGGGAAGCGCTGCCCTGTGATGTTTTATCGTCTGTTGGACGTAAATTACGCTGGTTCGTATGTCTCTGTTGACAGTATGATTTAAATAGCGCATTTGTGTTTCAGTGCAACATATTTAGTATTGTCTCATTTAAGAGTAGTTCTCTAGTATTTATTAAAGTTTTAGTGCGAGTTAAGAAGTTAGTATACAACCTTTCTTAAAAATATAGAGATAAAAAAGTCTATATATATTTGTTTTATAATGTGTATATCGTGCTTATAAATATTTTTTTTACACAATTACATCTTGGATATACTTTTTACAATTCTTGATACACTGCTCAAAACAATTAAAGGATATTGCAGTTTTAGGTGGATTTTGTATCTGGTAAACTGTTTAGCTGATTGATACATGGTCGACAGACATAGTAGGTTATATGAGAATAAATTACACGTTTGGCAGAAAAAATGCATTTTATTGCGCATTTGTGTACTAAAGGAAAAAAACACAATTTGTGCATATGAGAAAAAAAGAATAAGAAAAGGTGTTTTCTTCAAAGAAAATCATTTTCAGTAGGGGGTATGTTTTCCACGGGCGGCCAGCAACGTTGAACACCTTTGAGGCATGGACTCAATGAGGCTATTAATGATGAGTTGGGGTATTCTGCCCCACTCTTCCAGAAGAGCTCTTTCCAGTTCTTGGAGAGTTTGTGGGGGTTGTTGGCGGCCAGAAACTCGTCTTCCTAGAGCGTCCCAAACGTGCTCGATTGGATTCATGTCTGGAGAACACGCTGGTCATTCCATTCAAACGATTCCTTCCTCGAAAAGGAAATCCTCCACCAGGTTTGCACGATGTGGCCTGCAGTTATCGTCCATTAAAATGAAGTTATCTCCGATTGCTGCAGCGTAAGGGACTACAATAGGTCTGAGGATCTCATCTCTATATCGGCGGCCAGTCAGAGATCCATCTCGAATGATGTAGAGGTCAGTGCGCCCGTCAATGGAGATGCCACCATACACCAACACTCCTCCACCGCCAAATCTGACACTTTCGTGCACGAACGCAGGATTATTCTTACTGCCTCGGTCCCTCCAGATGAAAACACGCCTATTATCCGGATGCACAGAAAAACGGGTCTCGTGAGAAAACAGAATATTGCTCCATTCATTTCTCCTCCAGCTGACATGCTCGGTTGCCCACTCCCTGCGGTCGCGACGATGCCTTGATGTTAATCTAACACATACCATCGGTCGGCGAGCATACAGACCTACAGCATGGAGCCGGTTTCGGACAGTCTGAGTTGAAATCGTGGTGCCTGTAGCCGAGCGAAAGTGTTGTTGGAGAAGAGTAGCGTTCATGGTTCGGTGTCTCCGAGCTGTTAACGCTAAATACCGATCTTCATTGGGCGTTGTTGCCCGTCTACGACGTTGCCCTGGTCTTCGGCCTGCACATCCACTCTCCAAAATACGGTTCCAGATCCTGGAAATGACACTTTGTGACACTCCAATGGCTTGCGCTACTTCGGCTTGAGTTTGGCCCCCTTCTAACCTACCAACAATTCTCAAAGCTTCTGAATCTGTCAAATGACTTCGCTGAGACATCGTACTCATCGAAACAAAGCAATCACTGAATTCCGATCATCCTTCTCTTCATTCTCTTTTATCCAGTTGAAAGTCAAATTTCATTCGCTGCCGCTGAAGCGACGTTTTTGACGTCGAACTCAAAATTTGCACACTCCACAGTTTGAAGACCAGAAAAATTTGCATTTGTGATTCTCTTCTTCTATTTTCGGCAAAAAAAATTTTGTTTATATCTTTATTTTATATAAAACTTCGAATATCCTTTAATTGTTTTGAGCAGTGTAGTTAATAGATATTCTTATAGGCAGAAAATTTTATGTTTTATGACTTTATTATGTTTTTTTTTTTTTTTTTTGCACTGATTAGGAGTAAGGTGATGTGTGTGGGATTTCCATATTGGTGACAATTTAAAATAGTTATAGTGGAGCAGGTGAGCGTAACATTTTTCATTTAGATGTGGGCACTTGATTAGAAATTTACATATAGTTGGCGTGATCATAATTAATAATAATAGATTCTTTTCTATTTCACATATATTTTTATCTGATTGGGAACTTCGGCAAAATATTTAGTAATCTTAAATTAGTTTATCCTGACATACATGTAGTTTAGGTATGTTACAAACTCGAGTCATCATGTCATTGTTACAAAAATATTTTTTTCCCTTTTGGCGCTTGTTTGCTTTTGCAAAATAAATAAGATGTACAACACAGGTTTGTCGTATAGTTTTAAACAGTTATTTTTAAGTTTCTTAATGACATGCATTACATTAGTATATTGTTATAATCCTTTTGGGTAAGTTTGATTGCTAGTACCTCTGTCGTGTTTTATGTGGGATACTTCAGTCATTGCGCTATTTTCCATGGGATAGCAAAATGTCTGAGGTGTGTATTTCGATCTATGGTTAAGCAAGTTGGCCGCTAGCTTAATCAGGGATCGGATATGTTTCCTAACATGATTGATGGAGTTACATTAATATTAATTTTACAATTGGAGTATTGTTTACATTTTTAAAAAAAATTTTTAAATTGCTAAAATTCACCTGCAATTGTTTCCTAGTGCTGATTATGGATTCCACTTTTACACTAATTGACACTTTTTCACTAACTTGCTATGGGCAGATAGCATTGTTGGGTATTAATCACACATTTTCCCCCCTCTCATGCACATGGTTGTTGTGATGTCATGTTTAGCCTGGTACTTCACACACTCACACACATTTACTCGTTCAGTTTAACTGATTTTGTTCTATTTCAATTAACACTCACCATGCTTAAGGACACTCATAACTATCTGTGCATGTTTTGGTTTCTTTTTATCAGCATTTGTAACTACCGGGTGTCCCAAAAAGGACTGACTGATTTTAAAATTCAATAACTTGCAAACGGTGACAGATATTTAAAACATTCTTGCAGGGGGGTTATGCATAAGGTCAAAAGTTTTTTTACAGTGATTTTCAATTTTAGTTCGAATTACAAACAATAGATGGCGCTGCAATCAATAGACGCTGAATTCAGGCTCGATTCTTGGTACTTCGTGGCCCGGATAATACATTTCCATCTCCTTTTTCAGCATGGAACAAGAGAAGGACCAGAAATCGAGCCTGCATTTAGCGACTATTGCTTACAGCGCCATCTATTGTTTGTAATTCGAACTAAAATCGAAAATCACTGTAATAAAACTTTTGACCTTATGCATAACCCTCCTGCAAGAATTTTTTAAATATCTGTCACCGTTTGCAAGTTATTGAATTTTAAAATCAGTCAGTCCTTTTTGGGACACCCGGTAGCTTATTATTGCATTTTTTTTTTCATTGCATTCACAACTTTGTATTTATTTTTTTTAGATAGATTTTTTTTTAATGTAAGATATTTTTTTGTTGGTGTGTTTTAAAGTTTGCAGAAATCATGTCATAATTTAACAATTGTACATGGTTTACACCTTCATCGTAAATTTTTATGCAAGAGATAATTAATTGGGTGTACATTTTTTTTTTACACATACAGTTAATATACTGTTTAATTTCATTGTTTATGCGCGGCTGGTGACTCGTTGCTATTTTATTCATAACATCAGGTAATTTTATTATCACTGACTTGATATTTGATATCGGTAAGAGTTGTTTTTTTTTATAAAATTTATTCAAATGCATAATGTGAGCGGTTATGTACATTATTTTTCTTGATAAGGCTATTTACATATAGTCATTAAATTAAATCTTTGGCATTTTTTTCACATTTTAAATTTTTTTAGTAAGTTAAAAGTCTCACAGGTGTCTTGTGACGGATATATACATTCATATGACGTAAGGTATATAGTTTGTTTGCTAGTTTTTTTTTTCTTTCATTCTTTTTACTTGGAACATGTTTAGCTTGCCATAACTTCTACATTTTAGCGTAGAGTTATGCAATCTGCTGAGCACTTGTGCATTTTTGCACGTTTTCGTTTACTTTATACAGTAATAACTTTGGCAGATACATCTTTATTTTAATTATAACCCTTAGTCAACCATTTATTCAATATTTATTTTTTTTCACAAGTAGTTCATGTGTTGGGTATTTGTTTGTGTTACACAACATTTGCTTATTTAGAAAAATTTTTCTCCATTCATTTACATACATTACACTAGTTCATGAGTTAATTTACATATGTAGTTCATTGCTTTTACACATTGTACTTTGCTAGCGATCTATTCGGCAGTATTTCTTTTTGTGTTTTTCTTACAGGTAGTTCATTGCGTAGTGCACACTGGCTGGTTTAGAGTTTAACCAGAGTTTACACACACATTACAAGTAGTTCTTTTGTTTTATTAACCCTTATTCATCACATATTAATGATAACTCATTAATTATGTAATTGAATCTCACTCGTATGCAAGTGTTTTGGGTTATTACACACATACTGTCCGTTTATTTTGTTGGCAAATACATTACAATTTTAGTTCATGGAGACATTAGTACATATAGTTCATGTGGAATTATACAATTTGTTCATGTGTTTATTTCAAGTAGTTCATGAGTTTGGGAGTTTCTTTTCCCTCCCTTCATACACACGGATTTTTTTTCCTGTTACTTTTCTATATTTTAAATTTTACACCATGTTCAATATTAAAATACTCTACCATTTTTTTAATTTTAACATGTTTATTTTTTTTTTGTGCTTGCATAATGTCATAACATATCAATGACACCATCAATTTGTCTTTGTACAAAGATTTTAAAGTTACTAGGAGTTATCCGTCACATGACATATTTAACTACACATACATTTCGAATTTGTTGACTTTAAACATGTAACATTTTTTTTTTTTTACACTTTCATTTGATACTTCTTACTTGAAGGTGGCAGATCGAGTAAGATATCTTGTTACACTATATAAAATAGTATGCAATTTCTTGTTATTTGTAATTTTGCCAGGAGTTAAATTTTATACAATACACAGAAAGTCAGGATGGCAGTATGAAAATTCATAATATACTAAATTATAATATTCTTTCATCTTTGATGAACGGGAACTTAGTTATAATGCAAGAATCTAAAACAAAATTTCCCTTCTTATCTAGGGCAGAAGCACTAAGCTGACGCCATTATAAATTGTGTTAGTGCTACATATGTTTTTCGCACGTGGTGCGTGCACATTTTTCAAGTAGTCCTGTGCGTTATGCACGGATTTTAGTTTCATATACCAGTAGAGATGTAACTTAAGATAATACAGATGGACTTCAATTTTATAAAGGGATTCACATATCCTTAAAGTTACATTTTAACTTTTGCTGGTGTGTTTTTGTTCTGTTTTTTATTTGCTTGCATATTATGATCTCTTGTAAGATCAATTTTTTTGAGAAGTGATAAATACAGTTTATGTGAATACTTCTCCTTATCAATATATGACAAAATAGCTGGTACCAGCACCACAAACACAATGCCACAAATGAATAAAAAAAATTATAGGATCCTATGTCATCAACAAATGTGGCACACTTATTTTGTGGAATATTTTATTAGAAAAGATTATTTTGAATAATATGAGCGCTCAGTCATATAAAAAATATATATATATACAATTCTTTGGAATTGTTTTTTTTAATGCAAGCAAATGTGTCTACTTACTGTTGTATAAAATATTTTACGGGAACTATATTTTAAGAGTTTGAGGTACAAGTTAAGATAGTTTCCCCTTCATATATCATTTTAAATATTTAGGCTATTATTGTATTAGGGCACATAATATGTAAGTGCAAAGGTGGACAAAGGGTATACATAGGTATAAAGCTGCAACGTACACGTCACAGCTTTCTTCGGGTTGTCCGGCGAGATATGTGACAGAGATCCTATCTCATACCACGTTCTCTTCTAAATTAATTTAAATCATTTATTTTTTGTCTTTTAAAACGTGTTGTTTCCCCTCTTTAAGTTAAAATTTTATAATTTAATTAAGTGCTTATTTTCCGTATCGAAATTTATCTCTTAGGTTTTTTTTCTTTCTTTCAATAACATCGGTTTATTTAAAGTAGTAATATTCATTTTAGGTGGTTGTAATCTCTCATTCCCAGAAAAGCTATTTACTTTCAGATAACTTGTGGGTCATTAAATAAATCACAAAAAGAGAAACGCAGTTGTCAGTAACTTTGATTCGTATATGCCCACGCTGAATATATTCACTCTCATTTACTGCTTATCTTTCGCTGTTACGATGTAATAATAAAACACAAATAAAATTAAGTTTATAGCTTATGTCTCGGGAAAATGATTGCAGTTAACTTTAACGTCCTTTTTGTCTAATACAGATGCCTTTTATAATTATTGCACATTTTCATGTAAGGGTCATTTTATCATATAAAAACATTATTAAGCATAAACAAATTTATTCAATTCAGAACTTTGACGCCGTTTTGATTATGCTTTGTGACAGTTATTTAACAACCATTTGATTGATGCCTTGAGAGATACAAGATTGCGTGGTATAATCATTTTTGCGCGCCAATAAACCTTTGTTCACTCTTCGTCCACGATTATAATAGTAAAATTGGCGATGGATTTGTAACGCCAAGTTATCGAAGCTGTTTGTAAAATAGACACTTCTATGCTGACTATGTACCGAGAGGGCACTAATTTTTCTGTATCTGCACTTCGGTGCATTTGTGTAAATGGGGGCCTCTCTCTCTATTATTTCTAAGAAATCCATTTCCCCTTATTGTAATTCTAATTTGCTTTCTAGTAATTTTAATAGTTAAAATAAAGTTTTTGTTCCCGTATTTTGTGTTGGAGTTTTTCATAAGCATGTACGAACCTAAAACTGCCTGCACCAATTTGTATGAAGGTCAATTTCGGATTCAGCGGTACAGAATACATAAAAATCAATTATCAAAAGCTAAAAAATATGACATAACCCAACTTTTGCAGGCTAGTGTAATCTAATAATATTTTTAAATATGTAGCATTTTGTAAAGAATTGAGGCTGTTAATTTTCATCATTTTATTTAACAAAAATTTTGTTTTTTCTTTCTTCTTAAATATTTATTACAAATTGTATATTTTGCATTAATATTTCAGAATAATTAAAGATTTCAAACTTATATTGCAATGTTAATTTTACTCTCAACCATTTTTTTAATAAATCTGACGAAATTTTATTTCGACTAAATTTGTGAATGACCTCCAATTTGCAGCAAAAATTATGCTCCAAATTTAAACAGCTATTACTCGGTCAATTTTAATTGTAGAATAACGGGACTTTTTTTGTATTACTTGTCAGCGTAGAAGGAAAATTTTACTAAATATAATTTATAGGACCGGGGGACCGTTTAAAATGTAAATTTCTTAATTTTTTAAGAAATGTTTTTATTGACCCAAATCGCTTTTGAATTATTTCTTTACCTCATTTAAAACATTTTTATAATTGGAACTATATGTCTTTGACTAAGGGTTTAAGGATTAGAAGTTGGAGACCGTTGAGAGTGAACACTCTGTATAAGAATTATTTCACTGCTCTACTGATAGATAAAACGCGAACTTCACAAAAGTTATTCTTTCAATTAAAATAATACTCTCAGTATTAGATCGTATAGGGGAGAGTGGTACACAGTGAGGCGTGGTACACAGTGAGACAGCAGCCACTTTGACATATAGTTGTAACATTTTCTTCAAGCTGGCACACACACATAACGACCTCATCTTATGCAACACGTCGATGTAGTTTCGTCACTCCAGTTGCTCGTCCGACAAAATAGTAAATAATTCTTTATTTTATAGTGGTTAAAGTTACATAAACGTCTTTTTTAGAGATTATTTCCTTCAATATGAGATATGTTTACTTAGCCAAACCTAGGTATATCTAACAATAAATTATTTCGACAACTAGTCCAGGCATTAGGGGATACATGGCAAAATTAATGGTAGTTCTGGAAATCGGTTTAGTTTGTTTTTTCAGTTGCTGAATCCGAATTTGTAAATTCCCGCCAAAATTTCCCCCCGGTAACCCCCCCCCCAAATTTTGGTAAAATGCCCCCCAAAAAAGGTTTTTATTAAAAAAAAAATTATTGTTTTAGGGGAAAAGTATCTAGAAATTCAGAAAGTAGACAAAATTTGCAACAAATAAGATATATAACATTATGACTTACGATGAAGAAAAAGGGGGGATCTGTCTCGGAACATGCGCGCGGTGCTGCGTGGACTAAATTGCGGAATTCAACTTAACCACTCACACGTTTACATTCGCCCTCCCATATCCCCTCCGAACTTTCCTTATAAGGTTTACTTTAAGTTTTTTGTGTCGCTGAATCCGAGTTTTTAACTTACCCCCCAAAATTCCTCCCCCCCAAATAGTTGCTATTAACTTAAATTTCTTATTGTTTTAGGGGAAAAGCATTACGAAATTCAGAAACTAGACAAAATTTACAACAAATAGGATATATGACGTTATGACGTAGGATAAACGGGGAGAGAGGGAGCTGCCTCGGAACGTTCCCCGCGCGCTTTTCTCAAAAACCAATTTTTTTTTAAATTTTTTTTTTTTTTTTTTTTTTTTTTGGGGGGGGGGGGGGGTTGCCGGGTGAAATTTTGGTGGGAAGTTACAAATTCGGATTCAGCGACCCAAAAAACATAAAGTGAGTCGAAATCCAGAACTAGTATTAATTTTTCCAGGTAAAATCCCCTACTGCCTGGACTTCATAAATTGGTGCACGTAGCACCGCAGTGCATGTTCAGAGTCACCCCCCCCCCTCCCCATTCATCCTACGTCATAATGCCATCTATCGTATTTGTTGCAAATTTTGTCTAGTTTCTGAATTTCGTAACGCTTTTCCCCTAAAATAATAAGAAATTTAAGTTAAAAATTTTTTTTTTTTTTTTGGGGGGGTGGGGGGAATTTTGAAGGGAAGTTAAAAATTTGGATTCAGCGACCCAAAAAACTTAAAGTAAACCTTATAGAGAAAGTTCGGAGGGGAGATGGTAGGACGAATGTAAACGTGAGTGGTTAAGTGGAATTGCGCAACTTAGTTCACGCATCATCGCGCGCATGTTCCGAGGCAGATCGCTCCTTCCCCTTTATCCTAAGTCATAATGTCATACATCTAATTTGTTGCAAATTTTGTCTACTTTCTGAATTTCTAGATACCTTTTCCCTAAAACAATAAAAAAAATTTAATTTGGAGGATTTGATTTTTTTAATGAAAATTTTTAATGATTTTTTAATTAATAAAAATTTTCAATTTTTTTAATTGGGAGGCATTTTACTAAAATTAGGGGGGGGTGGTTGCCGGGGGAAATTTTGGTGGGAAGTTAAAAATTCGGATTCAGCAACCCAAAAACATATAGTAAGCCTTTTTCCAGAACTACCATGAATTTTGCTAGGTAGAGCCCCTATACGTTCTCTATTGCCTGGACTAAAAACGACATAATTTTTTTTAAAGCGACGAAATTGTTGTAACAGATGTGGCATCCATTTTGTTATAACATAATGAAAGTACACAGTGAGACACACAGTCGTGGTACACAGTGAGACGTGTCTCATTGTGTACCTAAAATGTGGTTCTGATGATAAAAAAGTTATTTATTAATAAAAGGGTTTTTTTTTCTCTCTCTCTTTCTGTATGAGTGTGGGGGCGTGCGATGGCTAGGGAAGTCGACTAAACGTAAAGGGCTGAAAATTTGCATGAAGGTAGCCCAAAGTCTGCCATTTTTCACCCGAGGCTCATATTTTTAATATTTTGGAAACCTAGAAATATTAATTAGAAATCAAACTGCAGAAAATTATTGATAGAGTGCAAAAATATATAATTAAGGAAAATATATACATTGCCTCACTGTGTACCAGAAGTGATACACAGTGAGATAATTTCCGATACTCCGTTATGCTGCTTCTGTGCTTTTATAAATAAGTTTTGTAAAAACATTTATACATTAATGTATAGCGTAGGGAAGAACAGGGGAATGGCGTCAGTCGGGGTTATGCGCCACCCCACCTAGTTTAAAAACTAACAGCAGTTTGAGATAGTGAATGCCCCTTCGCTATAGCGGCCAACAATAGAAACATTGCCTAGAGCTAGAGTGATTTTGTTGTACGTCGTTCGTTTGCTCTAGTGAAAAAATTAATTTTCATCTAGTTGCTTCTTATTTTGGAACTTCAAATAAGTTGAGGTAAACACCTTTTATTGTATCATTAGATACTTAAGATAATAGTACCCGTAATCTAGATGCATTCGCCGACATTTTGATGCAATTTGTTGAATAAATTCCGTTCTTCTTTCGGCTTTGCTGAGGGATTTCCGCTATATTGTCCTCTCTGATTAATACCGCCACCATAACAAAGGGTGACTTTTGCAATTTGAATTGAATTGTAAGCTTAGCACATTAATAAATCTAGCTTAAGGAACATTGTAATTATTCACTAATCTGCTAAATTATTGCTTTCTAAATATTGTCAGTAGGTTATGTGTTTTCTAGTATCCATTTTATGTATTTGCTAGGTCATTAAATAGTGGCGTCATTTCCCCGAAACAGTGGCGGAATTACTCCAGTATCCTGGATAATCCCGCCACTGTAAAGAGGTTTAGAGATTTTTTTTCTTTTATATGTGTGTTTACAGTTATGATTACGGTTAAATTTATACAGATACTAAAGATGATGATTCAGCTTTAGAATTTTTACCATTAAAAAATAAACTTTTTTTTAGGTGAAAAAATTTAATTTCCCTTAAGGTGTCGCCATTCCCCCGGTCTCCCCTATTTGTGTAGATTAAAGATGTATCAATTTCTTTTTCAAAAGAATAAAAATCGTCGCCATTCGTTTAGTAATAATAATTTTCGTCTCACTGTGTACTACCCTCCCCTATATTAAACTATATTAGTGCTGTATCTATTAAAACTGAATTCATTAAGAAATGTCTACGTTAAACTTTTTGTGGTGCAATAAAAATTACATATTTGTAATTCATTGCTATATTGAACTTTGACAACTAATTTATCTTAGAATTCTACCAAAATTCATTTATTATCTTTTCATTCTATGTTTTTTAGATAGCATTTAAAACGTATATATTTTGTCCTCTTAAAAGAGGAAAGTTTATTTTTTCACAGTCTTTCATGTAGTGGAATGCCAAACAGAAGATTTTAAAAATTTTGTGGTACATTTTGGCTGGATTTAATGAAAGTCAAGGATATACTTGGCAACCCTTAATAAGGCGATTTTTACGTTACTTTCAAAGAAAAGTTCACGCTCTTTAAAAAGATTGTTGGCAGGTTTATAATATAGAATGGCTTCATATATTTCTGAACTGAAAACATTAGTATCATTCGAGATCGCGAAATTGTTTTGGAATGCATCTTTTAAGTCTGAGGATTTACAGTTAAGTGAAATAAAACATGATATAGAGCGGAAGTGGGAAATTAGACTTACAAACACCCGTAAAGAAGCTATATGCAAGTTGAACGATTTTATTGGACATAGAAAATTACCCTCATTTTTTCTACCTTCTATTAAACAAAGTATATTTTTTCTTAATAAGGCTTATCATCAACTAGCGCTGTGGACTATAACATACGATCCAGAATGTAATATTGATCTACTGGAGAAAGGTGAGCTTTATTCACCAAATTATTTTACTGTAAATGGTGAATTTAATGATATCTTTTGGGCAAAACGTTTTGTACTTAACCCAAACTATTCGACAGCCGATCGTTTTCGCATTGCTTCTTTATATTGGTTTGAATTTGAATCTGCAACACTTTGGTCAGAATTTAAACACTTTTATGACTCCCCATACGAATTTCTGCAAAACAAGGATATGCCATCGCTTATGGTTTTGCATATAGAATTTGACTTAATATCAGTTGATGAAGACTGGCGAGTTGCAGCCGGTTTCTGGAAGGCTGGATTCGAACACGCAGTTGAATCTGGATATGAACATGCGGCATATTATCTTTGGGAAAAGATGCCCGATTCTGAAAAATTAGACATTATTGAAAACGACAGAGTCTTTGAATTGATGAGTGAAGGTATGGATGATTCGGATGTTAAAATTTGCAATTTTTTATTCTATTTACTATCGGAGGAAAGAAGAGCGGATTTATTAATTTGGAGTATTGAAAATTACAGGTTAGAAATATGGCATAATCTATTTCTTTCTCCTAATGAAGATTTGCCTATTTCACAGCTGCTCCATTACTATACTCATGTACCATCAGAAATGTATTCCGATATTCTCCAATTATTAGCACACAGGATACAACAACTTCAGCTCCCCTTCGACATCCAAATATTTCAGTTGCTATGGCGTAACCTTACTCCTACACAAAAATATCAAACTCTAGAAAGTAGTTCACACTTTATAGAAACTTTGGCTAAAGCAAAGTCATTTTCCAATTTAAGATACGTCATAAAAAGCTTGTCACTTGAACAAGTAGACAAATGTTTATTAAATGATCATTATGGAGCGGGTGTTAATATTCTTAAAGTTTTTTCTGAAGAAGGCGAATTTGATTTGTTTCAGGAATATTTGTCCTTATTCCTGATAGAAAAAAATCCATTTACACAAAATGAAACTCTTCGTACCGATGCTGTTTTGTTATTAGAAAAGTTTACGAAATCTTCGAATTATAGAAATTTGTGCGAAAACGAAACTTCTAATGTGGAAGAAGTCAAAACTCGAATCGATGCTCTGGAGACTAGTTTAACTTTGCTTGATGAACTTTGCGAGAAAGTATGTAAAACATTCAGTACATTTCCGTTACGAAGTTCTGTTTTTCAAACACATTTAACCGAAAATGAAGAAATAAAACTTAAACTGTCTTCCCCATCAATCCAAAAGCGCAAGTTTGAAGAAGAAACTGAACTTTCAAAATTTCAAAAATGTTGTGCCTGAGAATAAATTTAAATATAATTGTTTAACAATTGAAAAGTAATATTTAACAAAGAATTTTAATAGTAAGTACCTGAGACTTATATTTTGAACATGTAAATTGTTTCATATGGAATATTGACTGAAAATTAAAAGTTAGAGGCTTTGTCCTCATTGAGCATGTTAATTTCTCCCTTTTTTTGTTTTCTTTTGTTTCTTGAATGTTTATCTCTTTTTCAGGCAACACTTTTTATTTAGTAAGTTTCTTTAAAAGTATTGAAAATAGTATCTGAAATAATATTTCAAATAATGTAATTTAAAGGACTCTTTAAAATCCCGTGTCTATAAATTACGTCATTATCTAAGTCGTCTTTTTAATATTTAACCAAATAGACTATAAAATAAATGCTTCATTACCTTTTGTTTTTAGATAAAGTACTTTTTTTCAAACACATTTTCAATAGGTTATTGTAAATTACAGCTATAATTTCTGTTAGATTGCAGTAGAAAAGCATTTTACGTGAAAGTGATTTAAGGTATCAGATGCTTCATTTTTCGATCAACTATTTTTGAAAGTTTTTTTCTATTTATAGACAAACATTTTTAATTCGTAAATTGCTTTGAAAGTGTTAAAAAAACTTATTTGAAATAAATTTTGAAATAAATTAAAGGACGCTTTGAAATCCTGTGTCTATAAATCATATTAGGGGAAAGTAGGGTAATGATGCTCAGAAGGGTAATGCCGCTTACCCAATATCCGTAAACAGAATAGAATTGAAAACGTGCGATCGGTACCGGCAAGGAGCGAACTTCCTCGTACGTTCACAGTAAGGATATAGTGACCGTCGAAAGGAAAGTATTTTTGTGTCCTCACGTTATTTGTTTGCAGTTCCTTTATTATAAAATTCTACACCAGCTTACTTGAAGGTAAGTGTACTCTTATTTTCAAATATTTACTCATTATGTCTACAAAATATATACATTTAGCTGTACTTTCATATTTTTATTTATTTTTGTAGTGCGTTGTTACGCCAATTATAACCATTAAATTAATGGTTACGCGCATTAAAAACCCAACATGGCGGTAACGGTTAATGGCGCTCGCGTGGAATTCCAGAAGAAGTGTTGCCAGCTGGCTACGCTTTTAAAATTCAAATTTACTGATTATCACTACTTTTTTGCAATGATAAAATTCCCCTGTTTTCGCCTTAATTAATATATCATTAAACAAGGAGAACTTTACGGTTTCGAAAAGATCGTGAAAATCAAAAAACCTAAATTTAAAAAAAGTAGCCCACTATATGTGTAACACAATATGTGCGCGCAATTTGTGTAAAGTGGTCGTAAAAAGTCTGCAGTGGTGTGAAAAGCCCACACAACTGCATATGTGACTTTTGTCTTACCTAAATGTTGTATTCAATCTCTGAGCGCAGTTACCCTACCATGTCGGGCATTACCGCTCAATGGATGGTTATAGGAATAAAACGATTAAAAAAAATCCTTAAGCTTTTATATAAATTAGTTGATTGCAAACTGTTCCTTATGCTTTGCAGTTATACTTCGTTAATAAAATATTGATTTTTTTGTCAAAATTTGACTAGCTATTCATGCTTTAACTTAAGTAAGCGCCATTCCTCTACTTTCCCCTACATCGTAAGTCGTTCTTGTAATATTTCGCCAAACGGATCATAAATGACATGCTTCATTATGTTTTGGTTGTGTATGGAGTACGTTTAAAAAAATATTGCCAATATGTTATTTTAAATTAACGCTTCAATTTCTATAAAATTATAATTGAAAATCAGTTTATATGTGATCGCCTTAAGTAAGCATTGTTTCATAACATTTCTAAACTAGCCATTTTTTTTTCAAACAGCTACCATATTTAATAGTTCAGGCAATAGGAGATACCTGGCAAAAATTAATGGTAGTTCTGGAAATCGGCTTACTTCGTCTTTTGGGTTGATGAATCCGAATTTGTAAATTCCCACCAAAATTTCTACCGGCAACCGCCCCAAATTTTAGTAAAATGCTCCAAAAAAGGTTTTAATAAAAAAAAAATCATTTTTTTTTTATTATTTTAGGGAAAAAATATCTAGAAATTCAGAAAGTAGACACAATTTGCAACAAAAAAGATATATTATGACGTGGGATGAATGGGGAGTCCTGCCTCGGAACATGCGCCGCGGTGCTGCGTGGACTAAGTTTCGCAATTCCACTTAACCACTCACATCGTTTACATTCGCCCTCCCGTCTCCCCTGCGAAATTTCCCTATAAGGTTTACTTAAGTTTTTTGGGTCGCTGAATCCGATTTTTTAACTTCCTCCCAAAAATCCACCCCCCCCCACCCCGCCACAACCACCAATATAGTTTCTAAATTACAATTTTTTTTATTGTTTTAGGGGAAAAGTATGTAGAAATTCAGAGAGTAGACAAAATTTGCCACAAATAGAATATATGATATCACGCAGGATAAGTGGGGAGAGGGGGGCTGCCTCAGAACATTTCCAGCGCGCTGTTCTCAAACATCAAATTTTTTCAAAAAATCAATTTTTTTGAGTGCTTTGCCAGGTGAAATTTGGGTGGAAATTAACAAATTCGGATTCAACGAGCCAAAAAACAAATTGAGACAAAATCCAGAACTAGAATTAATTTTGCCAGGTAAAATCTCCTATTGCCTGGACTTGCATAACTTAGTGCACGTAACGCCGCAGTACATGTGCAGAGGCAGCCCTCCCCCTTCCCGTTCATCCTACCTCATAATGTCGTATATCCTATTTGTTGCAAATTTTGCTTACTTTCTGAATTTCTTCATACTTTTCCCCTAAAACAATAAAAAATTTAATTTAAAAAGAACTATTTTGGGGCGGGGAGAATTTTGGAGGGGGAGTTAAAAATTCGGATTCAGCGACCCAAAAACCTTAAAGTAAACCTTATAGAGAAAGTTCGGAGGGGTGACGGGAGGGCGAATGTAAACGATGTGAGTTGTTAAGTGGAATTGCGCAACTTAGTCCACGCAGTAACGCGGCGCATATTCCAAGGCAGATCATACCATCTCCATTCATCCTACGTCATGTCATATATCTTATTTGTTGCAGATTTTGTCTACTTTCTGATTTTCTAGATACTTTTCCCTAAAACAATAAAAACCTTTTTTGGAGGGGATTTTTACCAAAATTTGGAAGGGGGGGGGGGGTTTCTGGGGGAAATTTTGGTGGGAAGTTAAAAATTCGGATTCAGCGACCCAAAAAACATATAGTAAGCCATTTTCCTTAACTACCATGAATTTTGCTAGGTAGAGCCCCTATACGGTCTCTATTGCCTGGACTGTAAAGAGTTCTTTTTATCTAAAAAGTTCTTATATTTACAATGTTATAGATGATAAATTATGTTACGAATCCATCTGAAACTATTAGTTTTATAGTAAACATAAATATTTCAAATAGTATAATAATATATTCTCATATTTTATGTTAATTTTACAAAAAAAAAAAGCATCAAATTCCCAATCGGAACGACCCAGTAATGAACATTTCAAGTGAAAATATGTATAAAAATGTTATATTTGTAATAATTCTATAAAGTTTTCGGAAATTTTAAATTTAACAATCTCAAATTCATTTTGAGCTTTGCCTTATGTCAGACACAATGTTTGCAATATGGCCAAAACCAGATCACCTAAATCAATAATTGGATTAAATAAATTGGGACATAGATGTTTCCCTAATATTACTATTTTTTGGTGTAAAAAGGAAAAAAAAAATACTTTTTTTAAAAACAGTACTTTTGCCGAAATGAATTCCTTTTTTTCAAACAGTATATTAGACATTGACACCAATCAGATAAGTGAACAAACCAATATAAAAATTATGAATAATTAGTGCAAAGTTGACAGTGTTATCAAACTTTGACAGTTCAAGAATGCAAAACAAAAAATAGATTATAGAATGTTTTTCAAAGCATTTTTTCAGTTTTGACGTCAAACATTTTATTATTGTGCATGAAAATGAGAAGAGTCAAACAGAATTGTTAAAACTTAATTCATAGAGGAAAAAAATAATTCTTCGCAGACTATTGATAGCTTTTGCTATAACATGGTGAATCTAAAGTAGTTGGAATTTTGATTTCGGCGGTAATTCCGCCACTGTATCGGGTTAATGACGTCACTCTTTAATGACCTAGTATATACATAAATTGGATACTAGGAAATACATAACCTATTGAAAATATTTAGAAAGCAATAATTTAGCAGAATAATGAATAAATACAATGTTCCTTGAGCTAGATTTATTAATATGCTAAGCTTGCAATTTAACTCATATTGGAAAAGTCACCCTTTGCCATGATGGCGGCATTACCCCGAGAGGACAGCATAGCGGAAATCCCCCAGCAAAGCCGAATGAAGAGCCGAACTTAATTAAAAAATTGCATCAAAATGTCGGCGAATGCATGTTGATTACGGGTAATATTATCTTAAGTACCCAATGTTACAATAAAAGGTGTTTACCTCTACTCATTTGAAGCTCCAAAATAAGAAGCAACTAGATAAAAACTAAATTTTTCACTAGAACAAGCGAACGACGTACAACAAAGTCACTCTCATTCTAGGCACTGTTTCTATTGTTGGCCGCTATAGTGCAGGCGCATTCACTATCTCAAAATACCGTTAGTTTTTAAAATAGACGGGGTGTCGGCATAACCCAGAGTGGCGCCATTCCCCCGGTCTACCCTATCCGGGGTAATCCAGCAACTGTAGAGAGGTTAAAAGAATTTTTTTTTGTGTTTGCTTAATTTACAGTTATGATTAAGGTTAAATTTATACAGATACTAAAGATAGTGATTCAGTTTTAGAATTTTTACTATTAAAAAATAAACATTTTTTGAGGAGAAAAATTTAAATTTCCTTAAGGTGTCGCCTTTCCCACGATCTCCTCTACGATTAGAGTTATGAGACGGTATCGACTACTAAAACGATGTGTTCGACATCCTGATTTAGTTCAATCGTCCGGTGTTATTTAATATTACAGGATTTCATAAGATATTGCCCATATAAGTGTTCCTACGTGGGGTATAGGTAGATCAGAAACGGAATGGATGAACTTTTTGATTTTGCGCTTATTTAGAAAACTCCATCGTGGGTTTGCTTTAGTTAGTTATTTTTTTTTTTTTTTAATAAAAGTAAAAAATTATGAGAAGGATTTGTTTCATTGTTGCCGAGTAGTTATTTAATATTGTTTATTCATTATCTGATTCTTGTTTCTCGCCGTTCAGCTATTGATCTTTTCTCGTTTTGAGTGTCAAATATCTATACCATAGTATTGTGAAAAATACTTTTTCATATCTGAATCAATATTTTCCGGTTGTTTCTTAAAGTCATGTTAAAGAAGAAATTGTTTCGCAAAAAGTAAATTGGAGCTTTTACTTCAAATAATCGGGTTGATGTGAGCAAAATAAAATGGAGTGCTTAAACTTTCTTTAGCTTGGCTTTACATTGCATTTTGAACAAAACTTTTTGCTGAAGTAATTGATTTTTGAAGAACGTTGTATTATTTTAAACAGTTATAAAAATCTATATCACTGAGATTAAAAAAAAGAAGTTATTCGTAAACACTAATATTTCCCTCATTTCAACATTCATCAACACTCAGCTTCCATATAGAGAATTAAATGTTTTAATGTCAATTGCAAAAATAACCATGGATTAACCCTTTATCTACGGACGGTACTTAAATGTACCGTTAAAATAACTTGTTATAAAATTCATTTAATACATCGATTAGTAGTAATACAGTCTAGAATGAGTTATAGATACATTACTTTATCTTGTTCTAAAAGCATTATGGGTTACACAAAACAAAAATAGTTTTAAAAGGCTGATTTCTTTTGCCTTTGCATCTTTTCAGCTTTATTGTCGTTGCGGGGGGGGGGGGGTATTTTTCAATTCAAAAATATTTCTATATTTCTGTTGTAAGAACATTATATTTGTATATTTCCTAACTCTACAAAATACTAAGAAAAATATTTAAAGTAAAAGATTTGAGTGGGGTTATAAATATTACACAAAATCCCTATAAATTCAAATTTAATCAATCCTTCTAAATTCTTCAATTCTTCTAAAATTTATTAAATGATTATGTAAATCCTCTAATTTAGTTTCAAAATTTCACAAAAAATGCTTTAGAAGATAAATTTTTCAGGAATCCTTAATTCAGTACATAAAGGGTCAATTCCACCTTAAAATATGATAACGAGTGAAATATTTCAGCAAATTTTATTCAACAGGTTTTGAAAGCAATTTTTGTGTAAGTTACAAAACTGTTAAACTAATGTTTAAAAAAAGTGAGGATATGCTTTTCAAGAGTTCTTCAAATACTTTATTTCTACAACGGTATCAAATTTGACATTTTGAGACATTAACTTAAAATATTTATAGCCACAACACAAAAGTTCAGATTATTTTTCTCTTAATATCACTTATTAAAAATGTTAATTTAGGATATAATTGAAAATAGTTGATTTTTCTCTATCCAATCACATTAAAATATTTCCATTCTGAGTAATTTCGCTGAAGAATTTCAATATATTGTTTAAGATACGTGAACCAGTAGCTGACTGTGTATTATTGCTTGACAGTTCAAGAAGCAAATAACAAGATTTTAGAGTTCTTTTTAGAAAGTTTTTGACAACTTCTATTCATTATGTATGAAAATGAGTGGTTCGTTAAATTACTTCTGAAAAAATTCATGAAGAATAATAATTTAAGAATTCCCAACTTCAAGTGTAGAACTCATGTAAGTCAATAGAAAGCATTTGGTACAAATTATTAAAGATGAGCAAAGTGGGTTGAATTTTAATATTTTCATTTCTGAAATTAAGTATTATGATATAATCAATTGTAATTGGCCTTTCAAGGAAGCTTTTAAAACATGAATATGCGTAATGTTTTTAGTTTCAGAAGATGTCGGCTACTAAAACTCCTCTCTCGTGTTTTTTAGTGCTCGACATGGTGTGTTTATCCTCCCTTGACTCCTGGTGTAAAAGAATTCCATTCAATATTAACAATAGCGTCCCTCCTACGTAGAATATACACAATATGGCCATTAATGATCGGACACTTTCAATTTTAGGGGAGACCGGGGGGATTGAAGCCACTCGGGGTTATGCCGCCACCCCGTCTAGTTTAAAAACTAAAGGCAGTTTGAGATAGTGATTGCGCCTGCACTGTAGCGTCCAACAATAGAAACAGTGCCTAGAGTGAGAATGGTTTTGTTGTACGTCGTTCGCTTCTTCTAGTGAAAAAATTAGTTTTCATCTAGTTGCTTCTTATTTTGGAGCTTCAAATGAGTAGAGGTAAACACCTTTTATTGAAACATTAGGTACTTAAGATAATACTACCCGTAATCTACATGCATTCGCCGACATTTTGATGCAATTTGTTGAACAAGTTCGGTTCTTCTTTCTGCTTTGCTGGGGGGGTTTTCCACTATATTGTCCTCTCGGGGTAATGCCGCCACCATGGCAAAGGGTGACTTTTCCAATTTGAGTTAAATTGTAAGCTTAGTACATTAATAAATCTAGCTTAAGGAACATTGTAATTATTCATTATTTTGATAAATTGCTTTCTAAACATTTTTAGTAGGTTATGTGTTTCCTAGTATTCATTTTATGTATTTACTAGGTCATTATAGAGTGGCGTCATTACCCCGATACAGTGGCGGAATTACCCCAGATTCCTGGGTAATCCCGCCACTGTACAGACGTTGAAAGAAAAAAAAATTATGTGTGCTTACTTTACAGTTATGATTACTGTTAAATTTATACAGATACTAAAGATAATGATTCAGCTTTAAAATTTTTACTATTAAAAAATAAACATTTTTTTGAGGTGAAAAAAATTAAATTCCCTTAAGGTTTCGCCATTACCCCGGTCTCCCTTATACATTTTATCGAATATTTAAAGATATTTGTCGGATTTTTCTGAAACTTCAGGATTATGAAGAATATGTTGTATTTCATATTTATCTTTGCGATTTGATCAGAAGGACATATAGGGGACCAACAAAAAATCAAAGAAAAATGATGTTTGGGGTCATCCTGTAAAATAAAATGCACGAAATGATTTATTGATATAGCTTATGAATATATGGATATTGTACAATCTATGTATTCATTTGTGGAAGAATATAATGTATATTCATGGAGATGTATAGTTTTTTTTTTCAAAAAAAATGTATGTTTTTTCTTTATATCACGCTGGATTTTTTACCAAATTTAACGCCAGTTTCAGAAAATTTGACAAAATGTAGTACAAATAATATGGTGTAATTGGAATGCAAATATATTAAATATTTGAAATATGAGCAGTTGAATGAAATATTTTTTATCTGCGCATGCGTGCACGATAAAAAAATATATAATTTGATAGTCAAATCTATGGAGCAACTCTTAAAAAAAAAATACCAGTCAAATATCATGAAAATTCAGAAAGATATAGGCAATAGACCGAGCTGATTTCTAGTTGTTCTCTAAAAACCAAGTCTCCGGCTTTTTGGATACAAGTATTTTAATACAGAATTTTTTTTTTATTTAATTGGAACATTTAGACGATTTAAAAGTACATTTTCTTTAAGATAATAGTGGGGTGCAAAAAGCCGGCGATATTGCAATTCTGAATGCAGAAAATTTTAAGCATGTAATACCTCGTAGATACTGCCATTTATTCCACAATTTAAATTTTTTTTTTGTTGTTAAGTTTGCCGTGGTTATCATTATTTTTCAAGCTGTGACTCTGGTTGATGGCGAACATTTTAACTAAGAAGCCACGGTTTAACTTAACTTAAAACAGAGGTTATTAATCATTCAGAAATAAATCATGGTGAAGATGAATTTTTTTATTAAAACTACTTAAAAGAGATTAAAAATGCTATTAAAATAATTGCATTATTTGCATAAAAATACGGCCATTGAAATGATCATTTTTAAACTTTTCAAAACTACTTTCTAAAATTTGACTTTTAAAATAGCAACAATAAAACGTGAAAAATAGTAGGGAGAGTGGGGAGGAATGGGACACATTTTACAAAAATAAGAAAATCAACTTTGACACAAAAACAAAAATTTCGATATGTAGAATACAATATGAAACACTTTCTAATGTACTTGAACAAATGGAAACATAATTTACAGAAACAATTTTATAAATAAATTGTAAATTTCAAAATATGTTCCTTTCCTCCCCACTAACAGGGAAGTATGGGACGGCTATAAAACAATGTATGATAAGGCAGAAATTGTCTAGTGATGGCTAGATATACAGTCTAACAAAGATTGTAGGTTGGCAGTGTTTGTGCTAAAATATCGAATTCCAGCACCCTCATCACTGGAAGGAAAATTCAGGATGTCAGTGAGAGACGACATTAAAAACTCCTTAGATCAATTTATCTAGATTTCGAAGTAATTGAATACATTTATAATGTTATAATTATACTACCCTCTAAAAATATTTTCATATTATCAATTTATTCATTTTATTAAATAGAACCAATTAGACATGCCCAATCCTCCCTTTGATGGCATGTCCCATTCCTCCCCTCTACCTTCTTGTAATAACAAATTTGCTTCTTTTAGGCATAGTTTAAATTATGGATAATATGCAGTATAATGTTTCATAAATAGTGAAACTATTACATCTACACATAAACAAGTCATTAATATGCAGAACGCATAAAAAGTATATGAATCAAATTTACTTAATTCTTCAAATAATCTTTTTCTTTATACAATCGCAAGTTTACGCAGATCAGCTACATTTTTTCAACTGAATATTGGGGTACCATTGTTTCATCTAATGTGTGTGATGAAATGTATAGAATAATATGTTAAGATAATCTTGCTGTCCCATTCCACCCCACTCTCCCCTATGCTATTTAATCCGAGACTCCATTCGACCTAGTGATCTAGCTTCAGCTCTTTGTTCTTGAAATGTTTACTTAAATTTTCAAATTGTTTTAGTTTCTCATTATAAATATGAGAGTTAGTTTTTGATAGATTTAATGGCTATTTTCCTATTAATTATGTGATTAATCGTTTAGTCACCTTTTTATAAAAATTTTAACTAGTTTTAATAAAAGTTAATTGTCGATTTTATTCTGATTCATTTCTGCATGATTCACACAACTTCTGCTTTAACACTAGGAAAACCAGGCATTTTACTCAAAAACATTTTACGCCAAAATTTTCATTTAAAAATATTTATCTTATTTAATGAAGAAATTTGTGGTTCAAATAAATATGTATTCACTTGGTCGGAATCAAATTGACTACTGCAGGGTGTTCTAGTTTTAAGTTAAATTGTGGCTTCTTACCAAGGAACATCCCCAAATACGAGAGCTGAGTGTTTACGAGCGTGATTTTGTTGTAAAGCTCTGTTCACGAGGATCAAGAAATGTATAGGAACTATACTTCCGAATACAATAATTCACGAGATACGGACTCTTTTCTGTTTCGGAATAAAATCAATAAAAAGGGGGGAAACACAGCATAAGATTCCTTCAAAGATGTCAAAGGTTGGAATTTTTTTTCATTATTAACCATGATAGTGTTTTACTCCTAAAAAGTATTAAAAACACAAGTGTTTCGAACACCAGGTACAAAAGATGGTGATTGTTTGTCAATCATCGCAGGCTTGTTTAGTAAGAGGGAAGGATATATGTTTTACTGTTGGGGAGACTGGATACGTGTTTTGCATTAAAGCCTTTTAGAAAGCATACTGATGCACAGACTTGAAAGTAGATGAAAATAGCTGGTTGGAGGCCAAATTATGTAGTTTTAGTATGCTTTCTATAATAATAGTGTTAATATCACAGCCAAGTACTTCGATGTTTTTTTAAACATTCGCCTATTTTCGTTACCAAGTACGTGCAGTCTTTCAAGAAGTAAACATACAGTGGCTGAAAGTATTTTGTCTATCTAGGTGGAAGAAACATTGACTGTATAGTTGAAACTAGTTTCTCGATGATTAAAGTTTCATTTGCTTACTCATCCCATCTCTCCAGTACCACGATAGCAATCTCATTGCCACACTATTACGAAGTACTATCGTGAAAATCAATTATAATGATTAATTATAAGACAAAATTCCTGCCTTAGACAGCTTTTGAAGGAATCTCATGTGCTTTTTTTTTTTTTTTTTTTTTTTTCGCTTCTTCCAAAAGAGAAAAGGGTTCATATCTCGTGAAGTATTGGATTCAGGAGTATAGTTCTTACATTTTTCTCCATTGTCGTGACAAGAGCTTTTGAACGATACCACTTTCGCCAAATTCCAGAACTGACAATTGGGGATGATTCTTAGTTAGTTTAAAAATTTCCCCTAGAAGTCCAACATTCTGAGTCTCTGCGACTAAAATTAATAAAAAACCAGTGGGTAAGTGAGATCGAACAGAAGGGTTCGTTTAGTATTACTTTCAGAACAATTCACACTTTTAATTAACAAATCCAAATAATTTATTTCTAATTATTAAATCCTTAATCTTTTTCAATAATAAGAAAGATTGCAGCACCATTCAATTTAATAAAAAAATTATTACAATTGGAAACAGCATTAAATTTAATTTTAAAATTATTACAATCGGAAATTATTTTTTAATCAAATTAAGAATATTCAGGAACTGTTTTTCAGACTATTGCAACAGCGTATGAGGCATCCTCACACAATTTTGACTTTTAAGTCCCTGAATAATAATTTTATTTTAGTACATATTCTTGGAATTTTTTTTATTTCTTATATTGGAAAATATGCCATTGCATTATTGTTTAACAATATTAACAAGATAAATAAGTTTTGTACAATGTTGGGGTAAAAATGTACCACGAAGTTCCTTAGCGTGCCGTGTTCCTGATGCTGATTTTTAAGTTTAGCGCTGACTACATAAAATTGTTTCAATAAAAGTATTTCGACGTTACTTTTTTCCGAAACTGGGACTTTTTTTATCTAAATATGTAGCAAAAAATTAACTTGCACACATTTTTTACGATTAATATTATTTTTTGAGCTCTATCCCTGGATTGTAAATTCCTTACCATCGCTCTTGCTAAAATTATGCAGAAAATCACTCCAGATGCAGCAACTCAATTTTTTTCAACTTTTTTCTCATGCTGAAGTACGCTAGAGAAAAAAATGGCTGTAATTTGTTGACAAGAAATTTACGGCAGAATTTAAATCCGCATTTAAATATGAATTTCAAGCATTGTGGCATTATTGGTAGTCTTCTGGTCCCCAAGGTTTATTACTGCACTTTTAGAAGTAAATTGAAAAAAATATATATTTAGTTCAGTGTAAATAACTGTTTCTAAAAATCGATGAACACTGTGTCTACCACTTGACTTAATTTTCCTTACTGTCCCATCCTTACCGTCCCTTCCTTACAATCCCTGTTCTTATTTCAGTATTAAATGAATAGCAATGGTCTTAGTGGGATAGTACAGCAAGAAACATTAATACTTAATAAGAACATTTTATAATTATAGCAACAGGATCATGAAAATTTAAAAACTGGAAGTTTAAAAATGCTATTTTTTAAGTTTAGTTTCACATTTCTTATTCATGAAAGTTTTAAAATTATCGCAGAATGGCTCGCATGTATCTTGTTATAAATCATCGTTTTTAAAACTTTTTTAAATATTGACACTCTAAACATTCATAGCCCCACCAGTGGCTGAGAGGTTCTTCTCTCGAAGCTGGTAGACGGGAGGTGCTGGGTTCGAATCCAATCGCGCCCGTCGGCCTAACCGTTTCGGAGTTTTCGTGGTTTTCTTCGAAACCGTGGGTTCCCATGCGTAAATACGGGTTAGGTTCCCTTAGAAAGACCCCCACGAAGGGCACCCCTCCCAGGGCCTATATCCCACGTGTTGATAATTGGCCGTCATAAACACAAACCAAACAAACCAAACTAAACATTCATAAAAAAGTAAATAACCTGTTTTATTATACTGTTTTAATGAAATTTTAGAAATGGATTCTTTCAAAACACTGATCCTACATATTTTTTATTTCTTACCTGTGTGAAAAGCATTTTTTTCAATAGTTTCATCAAAATTTAAATTAGTTGAAAATAATTTAGTTCTGTGTGTTTCAAATGCAAATACACATGTAGTAAAACTCTCAAGTGAGAAATAAATGCAGTTGTGTATTAATACACATTTATGTTTACTCATCAGACTACAGTGGCATCAATAGCAATTATAAAATTAAATAGTTAAATAAGCTGGTGGGAAACAATAAGATAAAAAGAACTTATTGAAAGCGCCATACAATTTTAATAAATGCGCAAGGCCTTTAAAAAGAACTTGTCTTTATTCATCAGACGCACACTGTAAACTAAAATGTCTGAAATTCAGACACTTAAGTGTCTGAAACGTAGTGTTCAATTTTCAGACGTTTTAAAATGTCTGAAAATTTTCAGACACTTCTTGCGTCTGAATTTCAGACACTTAAGTGTCTGAAACAGCAGTGTTCGATTTTCAGACGTTTTAAAGTGTCTTAAAATTTTTAGACACTTCTTGCGTCTGAATTTCAGACATTTCAAATGTCTTAATTACGGCCATCTTTGTCCCGTTATTTTTTGTCAATATGAAGCCATCTTTGACCACTTTTCTTTCTAAACTATATACGCAGCCATGTTTGACCACATTGAATCATTTTTTACAAATGGGAATCATTTGTTACCATAAAGCAAAGCTGATTGCAGCGTGAGAAAACTGGGATATTTCTGTGCCCCCTGATTTTAGGGCACCCCAAATTGGGTATGAAATTTTCAAAAAGCTGATATTTTAAATATGTTTTGACCTTGGGATGATTATAATCAGTATATTCACCTAAATATGTATTTACGTGATATCATATATGCCCTATGGCGTCAAAAATGTTAATTACTTTTAAAGACAACTTCAAATGAATTCTAGGCCAGAGACTTGGTATTTCTTCTCCCCCCCCCCCACCGCCTTCATATACTGTTACAAAAAAAAAAATTAAGCCTATTCGATGTCATCAAATACATATTTGGACAAATATATCCTTTTCTTTAACCTAATAATGATCTAAAAGTACAAAATATTTATTAAAATACGTATAAGGTCAAAACAAATTTAAAATATCAGCTTTATGGAAATTTAATACCAAGTTTTGGGGCCCGTAAAGCAAAAGACCCATAGAAACAGCCCACTTTGTCCAAGCTGCAATCAGCTCTGCTTTATGGTAACAAATTATTCCCATTTATAAAAAATGATTCACCCCTTTCGGAATGAAACCCATCCTTGTTTTGTTGAACAATTTTCTTCCCATTTAAATTAGATATTTCCAGTGAATTAATTTTTTTGCATTTTCATATCTGTGTTAAATAAAATCTAACACTAGATTCCACAAAATTGGAAGTATATGAGATTCCAAAAAAAAAAAAAAAAAAAAAAAAATGAGTAAGGAACTCTTACTTTTTTTTATGTCTCTTCGTTTTTATCATTATACTATTTATCATACAAATAAATACATAAACATTTGATAACCGCATATCGGCGGCTAAGGCGATAGTAGTTATAGGATTCTGGATGGACAGCATGCCTATTTGACACTTTTTAAGCGATAAATAATATAGTAAATATCACTGTACAAATCTATTTTCGATAGTCTTAAGTTTTTTTTAATTTTACGAAATTTACGAAGTTAATTTTAGTAATATGTGAAACTGCTCAAAAGATAAAGAAAATCCTTGATATAAAAAATTAACTCATTATCTCTGTCTGTTAAAATTCTCTGGTTAATTTATATTCTGCTGTATTGGGAAATAGGAACAATAAATGAAATTGTATTTTAAAGCTTACTGTGTAAGTAACATTGACTTTTGGGTATGTTGCAGATGTGCAACACGATGATACTAAGGGTTAACCTTGTAGCATCTCAATGCAAGTTTATTATTTTATTTATATTTGGTCATAAAAACATACTAAATTTAAATGAAACTAACATAACGTGCGTTGAGTTGCTACATTATCAAATACAAAACAAAATAATCCTAAAAATCCGATTCCCCCCCCCCCCCCGAACCTCACCAAAAAAAAAAGGTCATTCTTTATTGTTATGGGTCTCTCTTCCTCTCCCCATATTAAATACATAAAAAGTAACTTGAGATTGAAGTCAAAAACATTTTCTTTCTGTTAACATGACGTTAAAAATAACTTACTTCGCTAGAAATTAAAAAAAACAAATGATGATAATATAAAAATATATGTGCAGATCAAACATAATTATAAGAATATTTATATTTTCAAACCTCATTACCTTACCAAAATATTAAATATCAGCACATTTTTTAAATAGGATTTTATTAAACTTGATTTTTTAAAATAATTTTTTAGCACAGATTGGAATAATTACGATGTTTTTTAGCATAGCTTGGATTAATTACAACGATTTATATTCCTTGTTTAAAGTATATTTTCAAGATGACTTTGTGGCTTGAAAATTAAATATGTTGTTGAGATGGAACACAGAAAATCAAAGCAGATTTTGTACCTTTTTAAGTAAACTTTCGGTAGAATTATTTATAAAAAAAAAAAAAAAAAAAAAAAATGAATACTATAGAGGTAGGATTTATTTTCCATAGGAAAAACTCAAAGTATTTATAAAATATTCAGATATTGGAAATAATTTCACTCTGGTGCTTTCACGATTTCCTTTCATGTTCTATAACCATCATATAACGCAATCATAACATTTATCATATGTAAGTTTAAATTTGATAATATTGAAACATTTACTTCGAAAATATACTCTGTAAGAGAATTAAATGTAATGATACTCTTGTCATTGTTGCAAAAAATGAAAATTAACATGTAAAATTATATCATAAATATAAAGTACTGAAAATTGAAAGAAAAGAAAAACAAAAAACAAACGATGATAATATAAAAATATGTTTCAGATCAAACATAATTATAAGAATATTTATATTTTCAAACCTCATTACCTTCCCAAAATATTAAATATCAGCACATTTTTCTTAATAGAATTTTATTCAACTTGATTTTTTAAAATAATTTTTTAGCACAGCTGTTTTTTAGCATAGCTTGGATTAATTACAACGATTTCTATTCCTTGTTTAAAGTATATTTTCAAGATGACTCTGCGGCTTGAAAATTAAGAATGTTGTTGAGATGGAACACAGAAAATCAAAGCAGATTTTGTACCTTTTAAGCAAGCTTTCAGTAGAATTATTAAAAAAAAAAATGAATACTATATAGGTAAGATTTATTTTCCATTGGAAAAACTAAAAAAATATTTATAAAATATTCAGATATTCCAAATAACTTCACTCTGGTGCTTTCACTATTTCTTTTTATGTTCTACATCCATCATATAAAGCAATCACAACATTTATCATATATAAGTTTAAATTTGATAATATTGAAAAATTTACTTCGAAAATATACTCTGTAAGAGAATTAAATGAAATGATACTCTTGTCATTGTTGCAAAAAATGAAAATTACTATGTAAAATTATATCATAAATACAAAGTGTACTGAAAATTGAAAGGAAAGAAAAAGAAAAGCAAATGATGATAATATAAAATTATATTTGCACATCAAACATAATTATAAGAATATTTATATTTTCAAACCTCATTACCTTCCCAAAATATTAAATATCAGCACATTTTTGTTAATAGGATTTTATTGAACTTGATTTTTTAAAATAATTTTTTAGCACAGCTTTGATTAATTACAACGATTTCTATTCCTTGTTTAAAGTATATTTTCAAGATGACTCTGTGGCTTGAAAATTAAATATGTTGTTGAGATGGAACACAGAAAATCAAAGCAGATTTTGTACCTTTTAAGTAAACTTTCGGTAGAATTATTAAAAAAAAAAAAAAAAAAAAAAAAAAAAAAGAATACTATAGAGGTAGGATTTATTTTCCATTGGAAAAACTAAAAAATATTTATAAAATATTCAGATATTCCAAATAACTTCACTCTGGTGCTTTCACGATTTCCTTTCATGTTCTACATCCATCATATAAAGCAATGACAACATTTATCATATATAAGTTTAAATTTGATAATATTGAAATATTTACTTCGAAAATATACTCTGTAAGAGAATGAAATGAAATGATACTTTTGTCATTGTTGCAAAAAATGAAAATTAATATGTAAAATTAAGTATAATATAAAGTATTGAATGTTGAAAAAAAAGAACTTAATAATGAAATATCATTTGAAATTAGATTCTTTTTATTTATGTATGGGCATTTGTTTATATAGATTAAATGATAATTGCAATTTGATCAAGCTATTTAGCAAGCATTAATATCTAAATATATGCATTGTTTTTTTTAATAACAAGCAGGGAAAATTACTTCTGGACTACAAAATATTTATTTATAAAATAGAGGTCTAAAGAAATATTAAACAAATTCATTATTTTGAAAATGATATGCATTTATTGAAAACACACAAATAACCACACAAGCCTTTTAAAACAAAACTAATTTTATTGGATGTAAAAAAGAACCAAATATGCAAATTATTAAAATAAAAATAATTTAGATTTTAAATAGCATTATATGTTTAATTATCTAATAAAAGTCACTATTTTTCTATAAAATTTCAGCTTGAAATAAAGTTCACATAATCGTACAAAAGGGTTCTTTCTTACCTTTTACCAGTGTAATCCATTTTCACAAACATGAAATAAAGTATTTCACGAAGTAGCGATAAAACACTATTTTTAAAAAAGTTATATGCACTTTAAAAAATATTCTTGATACTGCATACATCTATCGTGATACAACATATTTTTTTAATGCGCTACATAATAAAAATCATTACGAATGCGATATTTAAAAATCCGCATGCATTTCTGAACACACAGTCAAAAATAACTAGACATTTCTTTCTTTAACCCTAGAACTACCGGAAATTTTACTCAAGTTTTATAAAAACATTCTACACCAGAATTTTTACTTAAAACTATTTAATTTGTTTATTTAACTTATTATTGTCTGATTTATACATTTAGTTTGTTTTGAAGAAATTTTCTGGTTTGAATGGATATTTTGAATATACATGTCGGGTCTTTTGGACCCTTCTGGTAGACAGAGGGTTAAGAAGAACGTTATACGTAGTGTACATCCAAATACATGGTGTTCTAATATTGTAATAATATTTCTGTCAAGCACTGCACAACTAAAGAAAACTGCATTTAACTAAAGAAATCAGGAGCTTATCACAAAGCTAACGGTCGTTTAAAATCACCGTCACTTGAAATATTAAAAATACATGGTGTTTCAATATTGTAATAATATTTCTGTCAAGCACTGCACAACTAAAGAAAACTGCATTTAACTAAAGAAATCAGGAGCTTATCACAAAGCTAATGGTCGTTTAAAATCACCGTCACTTGAAATATTAAAAATACATGGTGTTTCAATACTGTAATAATATTTCTGTCAAGCACTGCACAACTAAAGAAAACTGCATTTAACTAAAGAAATCAGGAGCTTATCACAAAGCTAATGGTCGTTTAAAATCACCGTCACTTGAAACATTAATCGGCCAACAATCTTACATTAGACACATCTTCACAATAGAAATACCCAAGGTTCCAAGGTTCTTCTACAAGGTTCGAAATACCCTGTCAGCATATTTTTCCGCGCCCATTATTTCCGTTAATGACGCAATCGTTGGCTGAGAGACTGGCAGCTCAAACTCGGTCCTGATTTGCAGAATGAATTTCAGTTGATTTTTATCATCGGGAAATGAAATAATGTAGGAATAACGAATACAATTTTTTCTTCTTCATTAGTATATTTTTTAATGCGTTACAATTATCTATTATAAGATATAATTATTACAGTTAGGACGCTTTCAGACAAAGGCATAAAATAAATATTTTGTCGTCAAACTTTCAAATAACTTATCAAATTTTAATAAATTAGTAATAAATTGCTACATTTCAAATTAAACTTAGTAAATCCAGGGATTATTTTAATATAGCGACTTTTTATACCATACTTTTTATTATCTAATTATAAAACAGTAATGTGTAAATATGGCAGAAGATTTTTATTAAGGGACATTGACTTAGCATATGGGAAGCAGAGGAGAATTACCCCGATAGAAACTAGTTAAGGCGGGCAGCAACTGTTGCATAAAAATTATAGCATGAAACTATAATAGCTACTAAGGTAGGGTCGCAGTATTTTAAATTGCTTCTGGTGCACAAAAACCTACGCTAAGCCATTAGGTGAGCATGTGTGTCGGGGGGAGGGGGTGGTGCCTAGCTGGTACGTTATTTTAATACAATTATTTGGAGAACTTTATATTTTGTGAAAGGCAATTCGTTAATTACTTTATTGCACTAAAAATAACTTAGTTCCAAAACTTAGTAAACGAACTAGTATTGCAATTTTGACAAACGCCCCATGGTCTAATCACGTCGCTTGTTTTATAAAGTAATACCAAATTTAATGCATGGAATTTTAAACGTCTTTCAACCGTTCGAAAGCGTTTTCTAATTCTGCTTACATTTATATTGCAATTGTATATACAGTCATCATACATATGATACAATTGTATTACATTCAGACACTTAGGTGTCTGATTTCTAAATGTCTTAATTTCAGACGTATTATCATTTTTAAGACACTTTATTTAGTTCATCCATACCATGATCACAGTAAGACATTTACGTGTCTTAAATTTAGACATCTATGATGTCTGAAATTTCATATTCAGACACTTAAGTGTCTGAAATACTTTTTCAGTCACATATGTGTCTGAATTTAAGACGCCTCTATTTGCAGTGCAGAGAATGCATCCTACTACTTTGAAAACAGCAGCAAAATTTTTATGGTGTTTTTAAGGAGTTCTTTTTTTCTTACAATTATATAATACTTGACTTTATTATTTAATTACAAATGTTTATTGTCCATAAACATTTTATTTTTTTGGATTGACTTCAGCCTCTGGTTATCTGCTCGCGTCCAACAGTTGGAGAAACAATCTTCTAAATATTTATCTATTTTCCATATAGGGTGTTTCACTACCAGACCGACAAAACTTGCAGGTGGTGTAGGGGGCACAGAGACGACTTGGAATCACATAGCAATGCAGGGTCGGAAATGCAAGCTTAACCCGGGAGAACTCGCTGCATGAGATTTTCTCTCACAGTCTTTCTTTTTTGACTTATTTAAATCATTTTTCATTTTAATTATAATTTCAAAATGTTTTTCAATTATTTTACCTATTTTGTGAATAAAAGTACTAAGCCAACCAAAAAAAGTTGTTATTATATGAATGTAAATTAAAAGAAAAGCAATTGGGCATTCTCACTAGCGAGTTCTCCCGGGTTAACGAGATAGAGGGTTTGTTAGTGGCTGAATCATAGTGATAAAAAATTGACATTTAAAGACCATAAGCTTAACATAAGTCATGACTTTATTGATAATGAAGTTGTCCGATGTTTCGTAATGTGTGAGTGAATCATGCATAACCTGGAATCTGGGATGTTTCGAAATACGCCGAGTGTGTTTCGGACGTTTGCAATAGCAACAAAGATTCGCCATTTCAAAACGCTCCTACTATCTCAAACATGGAAAACCACAGATGGTAAGAACAAGGCACGTAGGCATAAAACTTCGGGTAACTTCATTATCAGGAAAGTCATGACTTGTTTTAAGTTTATGGTCTTTAAATGTCAATTTGCTATCACTATGAGTCAGATTCTAATAGCCCCTCTATCTCGTTAGGATTGCATTTCCGACCCTGCATTGCTATGCGATTCCCAGTCGTCTCTGTGTCCTTTTCACCTCCTGCAAGTTTGTCGATCTGGTAGTGAAACTCCCTGTATATGCTATAGTTCTTACCGTCCCTGTGATATTCTTACCGTCCCTAATTTTATATTTCTGTTAATTATGACTTTTTTAGTAAAAGATTTAAAATAACAATTTTTTTATAACCCTGGTATATATAACAAATTAGCATGTGTTGAACAGGTCTGCTATAGGTAAATAATAAAATAAAATAATTCAGCATAAAAATAATATAAACTGCTAAATTTCAGCCTTTAAGAATATGTTATAGCAAAAATTTGTACTGGAAATACTACATTATTATTTCTTATTTAAAAGTTTTATGAGTGCTATGCAAATTCATTATAAGTAAAAATTTAGAAGAAAATAAAAACTTTGAGAAAATTTCAAAGGCACGGTAAGGAAAATTAAACCCGCAAGTTTAACTTTTTTCCTTCAGTTTCACGAAATATTAATAAAAATCATCACTGCTGACCGTTTGTTCCTTATTTTGAATCATTAAGCATTCTTCTATAAGTTAAAAATATTATTTTATTAAGTTTAATTTCACCAAATTTTTATTCCTGAAAGTTAAAATTATGTGAGAATGCCTCATACATTTGTATATCTGAAAAAGCATGTTTAATTACATGATTTGATTTAGATAAAAAAATGAAACCCTTAAAATGTCAAACAAATACAAAAGTTTTTTTAATTAAATCCACCAGACAATGACATGCAGTCATTTAAAATTTAGTGGTTTCTAATATTTTTAATTAAAAAAATAGTTGAAAAATATTTTATAACTTTTGGTCTTAAAATGACAAAAAGAAATTACAAAAAGTTTGTAAAATTGAATCTATTAGATAATGAAATCTGTTCGGGGGAAAGGGGGTTTTAAAACACCTACGCCGAGAAACGAACCGGGAACCTTTTGATTAGCAGGCCTTCGCGCTATCGAAGAGCTATCTGGGCTCCACGAAAAAGACTAATATCCTTTTTAAAAATCTAAATCGCAAAAATGATCGGATGTCATTAAATAAATTCATTTAACTAAAATAAGACTTTTCAAAATTTCATGATTTGTCGTGTGATCGGATGTATTCAGCTATAAGTATGCAAAATTTCTTCAAGTCTAACTAATGTAGTTTCTTAGAACGACCCTGTCACGCACGGACAGACTGACAGGCAGAATAGTGAGAACGAAAAGGGCTTCACCATATGAACGAAATTCTAAAAACCCGTAAAGCATACCAAACGAATAAAGAAATTTTCAATGTGGAGCAAATGGCACTTTTATGATCCTGATCAAATACTTGGTTATCTCAAGTTTTTGATGCATTTTTAGGTAGCTTTGTAGGTGTAGTGCCATTTATCGAAAATTATTGAATCTATTTTATTATATGCTTAGAAAAAACATTTGATCCCAAGAAGCATTTTCGCCCAATCCGCACTCTTGTACGACAACATGATTTTTTATCCAATTGTAAAATGTATCAAAGAATTTTGGACCACCATGTATAATAAAATACTAACACGAATTTTAATAGTGTTTAATCATAATTTCCGGAATATATTTTTATCTAAAATCAGATTTAAAAAAAAGCATAATTGTGCGGGCGATACGTATAAAATTTTTAAAAGGATTTCCCAAATTAGAACTTCAATTAACTTGAAATTTCCGCATATACTTTGAAGACTTTGCGTCAAATAGCTGAAAAGTTCGCTACACGAAACTGACGACAGTAATGAGTTTGCCGAGGCTAACGAAAAAGAAAGGCTACCGCGGTGCTTTATGCATATCTTTATTTACAGACCGCTGGAGTCACGTGATTTTCGAATACGCCAATGCAGGTGAACGAATAGAGCATCACGTCACTCTAGCAGTCTGTAAAAAAAGATATGTGGAATGCATCGCGGTAGCCTGTCTTTTTCGATAGCCTCGTGAGTTTGCGAAGTTAACCAAGACTCACATTGAGAAGCAGCCAACACGCGCGGGGCTGGTTCTCAAGCCACGCGGTTTTGTAAAGCATTGAAATGAACGTAAGAGACGTAAGCATTGAAATGAACGTATTGACTCACGCGCAGTTTTCCTGACGCAGATCCTGTCTGCCACTTGTATTTCGAACACAGTTTCCAGCATTTCGAGTGCGAGTGTCTCACGTGTTCTCCTATGAAAATAGAAGAAAAAAACTATCGAAACTGTTCGCGCTTATCCAATATTATATGATACCATTTAATCTGTAATAATTCTTAAATCTGGCATCGCTGTATTTTTTCGTTGCGGTAAATTGTTCGAAATTTTCACGATCTTCCATATAATTACTCCTCCAAAATGATTTATTTTTTGATCCCAGATATAACAATAAAAATGCATCCATTTCAAAATCAGAATTGGATTCAGAACTTAAATCTATGTATGAAGCCATGGCAAAATATACCTAAAAATCCTAAAAAAGAACTAATTATTTCTTATATGTAAAATGCAAAACGAAATTTGTTACACACGTGTACGTCAGCAATGTAAACAAACGTGACGGAAAACTGAGTCGTAATATGCGCACAACCTACCGCGCGTATTTTTTGCCCGAGCAATGTCGCTTCACCTGCGCGTAGCAGCTGCGTCTCAATGTGTACCGCGCCTTATCCTATGAAACAGCTGAAGTACAGCGTCTAGAATACATAGTGTGAAAATATGCTATCCAAACAGTGCTAAAAATTTGCATCCCTTAAATGTGCGACGATACTGCTGAAACCTAAAGAGTCAACCGCAACGACATCTGCGGGATTTTCGTATTACTAGTATTACATTGTATAGACTAGCAATTTCTTGCAGTTGTAGTTAATATCCTGCAGATGGCGCTGCGAACTGCTTATTTCAGCAGCATCGTTTCTCATTTAAGGGATACAATATTTTAACACTTTTATAAGTATTACAGGGATAGCCGATTTCCACACTATATATTCTAGGCGCTATATTATAGCCGCTTCTTGTACTGGTACAGCGCCTAGAAGATACAGTGTGGAAAACGGCTACAAAATAGTGCTAAAAAATTGAATCCCATAAATGTACAACGATGCTGAATAACAAGATGTCGATCGTAGCGCCATCGTAATGATTTAAAAACGATAGTCATTCTAAAACAGACTCTTTAACCTATTTCACGTCATTCCTTAACTAAATTAGCTTATAACAGACCAAAATATCTTATATTTATAGTTTCCGATATTTAACATTCTATAATTTTTGAAAACACAGTGTTTATATTGAAAAGAGTTACGAGATGGCGCTCGTATCAGTATATTGCCGCTGGGCATTGTTGGAGATTTATGGGATACAAGTTTTTAGCACTTTTAAAGCATTATAGGAATAGCCGTTTTCCACACTGTATCTTCTAGGCGCTGTAGCTGAAGTATAGCGACTAGAATATATTGTGTGGAAATCGGCTATCACTGTAATACTTAAAAAAGCGCTAAAATATTGTATGCCTTAAATGTGCAATGATGCTGCTGCAATATGCAGATCGCAGCGACATCTACAGGATATTTTCTACAACTGCAAGAAATTGCTAGTCTCTACAATGTAATAATAGTAATACGAAAATCCCGCAGATGTCGCTGCGATCGACACTTGGGATTTTAGCAGTACCGTCGCACATTTAAGGGATACAAATTTTTAGCACTGTTTGGGTAGCATATTTCCACACTAGGTATTCTAGGCGCTGTAGCTGAAGAGCCTACAAGCTCCCAACAATGGCCACAGGGCGACATTCATTCGCATTAGCGTCCTTTATCGATGACCGTTTGAATGGAGGATATTCCATGTACGTCATGGTCACGTGGTCAAGGCAAAAACTTCTAGCGTAAAAAAGGAATAGCTCCGTATACGCAATGTAAATCTCCGCAAGTCAGTGAAACAGTTCATGGGAAAGCATGTCATATAGCTTTCCTTCTTATCAGTTATACGTTCTTTGGGTAAATTACTTTTACCACGTGACTTTTTCAACCTCGAACCCAGATTTGGAATATAGTCTATTCCAACATGTTATCAGATTATAAAAATATCCGCCTCCTGATAATACATTTTATGCACACCCTACTTTCGTATTACTTTGTGTTTTATAATTTTATAAACGTTTATACGTACTTTCTACCCATCCTATATTTTTGCCTTCGGGTAGTTCTGAGCAATTTCAAAATTTGTGAAATCATTGGGCGCGTCCAGAGGATCCACCGGTTAGTGACCGGTGAGATCGGTTAGTCACCAAGGCGTTCAGTGCTGCTAACCGGGTCGCAACCAATGTCGTTCAGCGCAAGTAACCAAAGTGACCTAGTGAGAGACCGAACTAACCGAAGAAAATTCTTGGTTAGTTGGGTCACGTGATCGGTTACATGAAAGTTTATTTACATTTGCATCATACATGATGAAACAATAATAAAAGAATAATTACAGCAACGTAAGACAGATGACGCCAATAGTAAATAACACCAGTGCCGTCCAGTAGGTCTGTCGACCGGTTAGAGACCGGTCACTTACCGTGACGTCACGTAACAAATCTCACCGGTGACTTTGGTGAGGTCTGCTGGACTCGCCCGTTCTGTTGTAGAATGCACGAAAATATAGATTATGATGTCGCATCTTTCACATTTTTATTTCGGAGTCGGATAGGGGGATAAACAATTACACAATGCTAAAAAATAACTATATGGTTCTAATCTTGCAATACAGAGTGTTTCCAAAAATGTACAGACAATTTATTTGCTAATTACTGGCAAGTTCATTTTTTTTCAAATTTAGCTATCTTGAGATAATATCTGAAACTGGACTATCATTTAATGAGAGGAAATTTAACCTAAAGTGTTACTACTGAATGCTGTAAAACGTAGCTGAACCGAAGTGCAGAAACTGTTTTGGGGCTTGTTTGCTCAACGCCCCCTAGATAAGGGAGAAAGCCTTGACACGAGTCAGGAAAACGTCACACAAAGCAGGGAAAAGATAGAAAAAATATTCGAGCACCTTGCATGTTTCGTTTTCTTTAGCTTGTGCAATTATTTCTTATTTTCTAATAAGATTTCATAATTCCATGAGCCAACGAAATCGAAACATGCAAGTTGTTCGAATTTTTTTTGTTTTGTTTTGCCTGCTTTGTGTGATGTTTTCTTGATGCGTGTCAAGGCTTTCTTCCTTATCTAGGAGGCATTGGTTTGCTACAGATCTAAGAAAAGCTTCGTGTATATTTTTTAAATACCCCGTATAATGTTTCTTAGGACTAGTTTATCATAAAAGACGTACTAAATAAAATATAAGTAGATAAAGTTATAATTGAATTTATTTATGTTCATTAAAATTATTCCGTTATTTTTAACCGTAGAACACTATACATAGTATAGTGTTAACGTTAAAATACCATAGTCGTGATAATTACGAGCTTCTAGTATTCTTGGGTTAGCCTTTAACTGATGTCACAGAAATTGTCACATAACTAGTGTGAAGCGGTCTGTGACATCGCTCCATGGAAAGATGAAAAAAAGGCACGATTAACTCATAGGATGGTGTTTTTGTACTAAACTTTTTGTACAAGACTGTTATAATTTAAATTCACCTATTCAAAAGTATCTGGTGATAGTCCTAAAGATCCAAACAGAAGAAAATTACGGTAGTGTTTGTAGTTAAACTGAAAATTGCAAGTTAAACTATAAAAACTGAAAAAGGCCGCGGTCTGAGAGAACGGTAACATCAGTTAAAGGTTAATAGCTTTACAAAGAACGAAGTAATTTGGAATGGATTCATGGATTTACATTATCCAATTAATCGGAACCGCAAACATTTTCAAAGATCGGACATAAAGCATCTCTTGGATAAAAGCAATACGCATGCTATTTAAATCTATAGAATAGGAATCCTTATCGCAGATTTCTGCGTTAAATAATGCGAAAAGTACTTTTCGGAAATTTTGGTGATGTAGAAAAAAAACGTAGAAGATGTTATTTGTAGTGTAAGCCGTAGGCATGCATATTCAAATTGAGAATGGAATGAACTTTCCCTGGACATTTGCTGCATATCGGAGAAAATTGTGAAATCAAATTATAATTATAATATGTTTTTATGATACTTTTCAAACTCATTTCATTAAAACTATGTGCAAACCACAAGCGTGCAGAGTAAAGCTGTCAAGGAATAAAAAATTTCGTTAAGCATATAGTACATTAGGAGAAAGATTTAAATAGTCGTGAAAATTTTTATTGTGTTTATGCTGCATTATAAAAATGTAGTAAAACACTAATAAGCGTAAGCCACAGTCGTACAAGCTTAACCCTAGAATACTTACCTGCGTAAATTTTACTCGCACACCCTTTTGTTTACACATTAAGTATGCTTATTTTGCTGAATTATATTACACGGATATGTTTAATGAATAATTTCCCGAATAAAATTTTAAATGTGGGGGGGGGGGGGCGGGGGGAGATTACTAAGCCCGAAATGTTATGTGTTTTGTGATACGTTTCAAGCTCATTCAATAAAACATTGACAAATAGAAGCTCCACGCTCTCATATTAAAGGTTTGAAATGGAAAGCAATTTCTCTGGTTGGTTTCACATGGGAGTGGGAGAGATTAGAAATTCAGGAGAATTATGATAACGTTTTTTGATACGTCTCAAGATCATTCATTAAAGCATTGCTGAATGTGAGCTATAGGCGTCCATGTGCAAGGTGTGGTTAATTTTTGACGGCTGATTATCTACTCTAGGGATATAGGCCCGAGGGGTGAGTGCCCTTCGTGGGGGGTCTTTCTGAGGGAACCTAACCCGTATTTACGCATAGAAATCCATGGCTCGAAGAAAACCACGAAAACTCCGAATTAATAGGCCGACGGGCGCGATTGGGTTCGAACCCAAAACCTTCCGTCTACCAGTTTAGAGAGCAGAACATCTCAGCAACTTGTGGGGTGTGCAAGGTGTGGAATGGAAATGACTTTCACTTGGCAAGTGCAACATAGGAGGGGATAATTAAAAAGTCAGAATATTTTGTTCATCTCTGTAATGGTCAAAGTTTTTGTATTAAGAATTACTTTAATTCACAAGTATGGTGCAAAATAAAGATCTACCTATTGTTTAGGAAAAACGCCTAATAACTTTTATTCAGCGGACCACACATCAAACATTTTGTTTGTAAGAGAATGAAAAAAATCTATATACGGGTCATTAACAACAACAACAAAAAAAAAGCAATATGCAATCACTACCAATTTGTGTTCATTCGGTATAATTTTAACTCAAAATTGATATGAAAGGAGTAAAAAACAAACATTTTAGATTGGGGAGACCGGGGGAATGGCGACACCTTAAGGGAACTTAATTTTTTTCAATTCAAAAAAATGTTTATTTTTTAATAGTAAAAGTTCTAAAGCTGAATCATTATCGTTAGTATCTGTATAAATTTAACCGTAATCATAACTGTAAAGTAAGCACACATAAAAATTTTGACGCCACTCTATAATGACCTAGTAAATACATAAAATGGATACTAGGAAACACATATCCTACTAAAAATGTTTAGAAAGCAATACTTTATCAAAATATTGAATAATTACAATGTTCCTTAAGCTAGATTTATTAATGTGCTAAGCTCACAATTTAACTCAAATTGTAAAAGTCGTATTTTTCCATGGTGGCGGAATTACCTCGAGAGGACAATATAGTGGAAAACCCCCAGCAAAGCCGAAAAAAGAACAGAACTTGTTCAACAAATTGCATCAAAATGTCGGCAAATGCATGTAGATTACGGGTAATATTATCTTAAGTACCTAATGTTTCAATAAAAGGTGTTTACCTCTACTCATTTGAAGCTCCAAAATAAGAAGCAAATAGATGAAACCTAAATTTTTCACTGGAACAAGCAAACGACGTACACCAAAACCATTCTCACTCTAAGCACTGTTTCTATTGTTGGCCGCTACAGTGCAGGCGCAATCCCTATCTCAAACTGCCGTTAGTTTTTAAACTAGACGGTGTGGCGCCATTCCCCCGGTTTCCCCTACATTTACACGTGAAAAAATGTAAAAATTAAAAAATATATATTTTAGGTATGTCCACAGACCGTGGTATCCCATGTATGTGAACTGTCAGTATTCTGGTTTAACAAGTATATATGGGAAAATATCCTTTTTAAAGTTAACTATCAAGTTAGCATTTGTATCAATATATATAAGGGGTATATTTTCCGCTGTTCAATAATATATTTTTCTTTCTTTTTAGCAAAATATTTAAGGGAAAGTAGGAAATGACGCTCAGCGGGTAATCCCTTTCACTCAAATATCTCTAAACAGAATAAAATTGAAAACGTGAGATCGTACCGGCAACTAGCGAACTTCATCGTAAGTTTCCAGTAAGGATATCGTCGCTACCATGTCAAACTATCCAATGTGAAAAAATGCATTTTTCACATTTGGTGCCATTTTGTTGTATTGTGCATGATACGTACTAATTAAAATCGGCACGTCTCTAGCTTGCTTAGAAATTTAGATAATGAGTGTCTCAAAGTATCCAATATGCACCTTTTTCTAAAATTTACAATGTCAAACTATCCAATATGGCATATTCGATCCTCTGCCGCAAATGTTTGGATATTTTTATTTTCCTAATCATCCGTACCATGTCATACTATCCAATATGGAAATAGTCTTTTTATTCTGGAAGACAAAAACTGTTTTATTTATGGATTGAAATTTAACGCGATTGACATATGTTTTTGACATTTACTATAGCATATGTTTTTTATTGTTAATGAAATGTGAGAATTTTAAGTTGATTTACAGGGACACTCAAAAGAATCCCGTTACATTACACCCAATAGGAAAAAGAGAGCTGTCTTTTAATTGTGTTACGATATTTAAAACATAATGAAATTAATATGGATTTATCAAGTGTATTAAAACATGTTTCATGTAGAATATGGTGTACAAGCCATTTATTATTATTTACGGGTTCATACAAAAGAATTTTGTTGTATAATGGTTTATAGTAAAAACAAAAATGTGAAATTGACATCCACAATCGATTTACATAACAAGTTGCTTACTCTAGAATATGACATCATGTATGATAGTTATCATTAATTTATAGGGACACAAAAAATTCGGTTACATTGCTGATAGCTTGGTTTGCTAGTTTGGTTGATAGCTTGCTTACAAAAGAATTTGTAAGCATTACTTTGTATGGGCGTGAATTTCTTAAAGGAGGTTTTTAATTGAGTTATGAAATTTCGGTCTTTTCTTTCTTTTTACTGTACTAAAATATGTTAGTAGAAATTCCTAATATGCAGGCTATGCAAAGAACTGAAAAGCCATTGCCGGTTGACTGGTAATTTCTGGAAGTATGTTTATAACAATTTTTTGCCTGAATTAAATTTTACCATATTATGTAACATGTATAAAAATCTGTAGATAATATACAGGGCTTACAAGAAGTTCGAGTATATTTCCGTTTATTGCCGGAAATTGCTAAAGGTTGAAAGTGTAAATTTTGTTACGAGTTTTCTAATTAACTAAATTGTTGCATACTGTGTAGATTATATACAAATCTATAGATCATTTACAGGGCTTCACAAACTGATTCGAGTACTTTTTCTGTCTATGGACGGTAATTAATTTTAAGGGAATTCTTTTGTGCAGCCCTATATATGAGGTATAGAATTTTTATATAACATGCAAAAAAAAAATGGTTAAATTTAAAAGCGCATACCGAAATTCAAAAACGTACTTCCAGCAATTATTGCTCAAAGAGAGTACTGTAATCCAATTCTTTTGTGTGTCCCTGTAAATGAAAGACAAATGCTATGAATGCATGCCCTATTCTGTCGTAATATTCTCGTAATGAAATTCAATGATTTACTATATAAGTTTTAATACATTTGAAATAACGTAATGTCATTAAAATACTCTTCAAACGATTTTCCCCCTTATATCATAATGTAATGTAAATCTTTTGAGTGCCCTGTAAACGAACTATTAATGTTACTCACTTCACATGCAATACCGAATATGCCATTGTAAGCACCATTTACAGTCTTCAATTGCATGAAAATCCGAGTATATTTACATGAGTTAGAGCGTGGGAAGTCAAACTGAAATCAAACACTTTTCGATCTTGTTGAAAAGTATTAAAAAGTATAGTAGGTTGGAAATTCACATTCAGTTATTTCTACCAATAGACTAGCATAACTGAATTCTTGTGTACAACCCAGTATATTACCTACAGATCTTTATACATGCCACATAATAAGCTAAAAATTTAACGCAAGCTAAAAGACGCTCAAACTTTACCATTCATAATTGTCCATGTTTCTAGTTTTTTGCGTGGCCCTGTATCTGATTTTACTTATATTCCAGAAACATCGCATATACTGTCTATAGTTTAGTTTTGAAATGCATAACACAATTAAAAACTAAGTTTAAGAAGTTCAGAATCATACTTAGTAATGCTAACGAATTACTTTAGGTTGTCCTGTATACAGTCTATAGAATTTATACATACCACGTAGCATGCACATAGTTTTAAAACGCATACCATAATATAAATACATTTCCAGTCATTACCGTTAATAGACTGCACTTTAACCGAAATCTTTTGTGTTTCCCTGCAAATGAACGATAACTGTTGTACACGTCATATTGTAACGTAGGCATGTTGCTGTGCACCTCAATAATGTATATAAAGTTTATTATGTTTGAAATAGTGTAACATAATTTAAGTAAATTACAAACGTTTCTTTGCCCATTAAGCGTAATGTAACGAGATTCTTTTGAGTGTCCCTGTAATTGGCCTATATATGCTACACGCTCAGTTTTTAGTACCGGACATGCCATAGTGAACTTCAAAAACTTAAATAAGTTATATGGCAATCCGAGTATATTTACGAGAGTTAGAGCACGGTAATACGACAGAAAGGTAAACCAAAAGTCCTAAAAACTTTTTAACGATCTAAAAAATCTTGAATAAGGGGATTACCCCTTTATCATTCCCCACGTTCGGGAGAACATTTGCAATTATTGTATTAAAGGTGTCTATTATGATTTTGTTCAAAGTCATTTTTCCAACTTTTTTTAATGGGGGATTAAATGAATCTAAGATGTGTATCCGAAAATAGTCGTATTAAGCGGCCCATGAGTTTCTTAGAATAAATAGCGCGAAGACTACTATTTACAATTAAGTGTATGAAGTTGTTGTTGCCCACCTCATTGTTTGAGATATTTTTGTTTTCCTATATTTTATAAAATTAACAGAATGTTTAAAAATAAGCTTTTTTCTTAATTAATTCACTGTATATTAGTTATTAAAATTATTAAAGAAAATTCTTAAGAGTTTTATATTGACTATGTAAATATCAAAATTTTTCCAAATTAAACTATTGAATAATACACATTTGCTACTATGAAACGGCGAATCTCGGAAAAGCATAACATTTTTACAAGTTAAACTATCCAATATGGCATATTCGCTACTACGGAATGGTGAACCTGGGAAAAGCACAAACTTTTTACAAGTCAAACTATCCAATGCGGCATATTGGATAGTTTGAAGCTGAAAAAGTTCAACAAAGCTGAAAACGTACAAATAAACATACCGTATCAAACTATCCAATGTGATTTTTTGACAAGTATATTTATTAAAATGATTTATCTCAATAGCATGCTTAAATAGGATATAAAACAGCACCCGAAAAATATAATAATTGTTTACTGTTGGTTGGCGCTGGTTTTGAATCCACAATTAAAACAGTTTTTTTGCCCTCCTGAAAAGTGGCTATTTTCACATTGGATAGTTTGACATGGTACCGACGATATAGTAACCGTCGGAAGGAAAGTATATTTGTGTCCTCGCACTATTAGTTTGCAGTTGTTTTATTATAAAATTCTAAAACATCTAACTTGAACGTAAGTGTACATTCTTATTTTCAAATGTTAATTCACTCATTATGTCTTCAAAATATATACATTTAGAGGAGACCGGAAGAATGGCGACACCTTAGGGGAATTACATTTTTTTTCACTTCAAAAAAAGTTTATTTTTCAACAGTAAAAATTCTAAAGCTGAATCATGATCTTTAGTATCTGTATAAATTTAACCGTAATCATAACTGTAAAGTAAGCACACATAAAAAATTTTTCTTTCAACCTTTGTACAGTGGCGGGATAGGATACTGGAGAAATTCCGCCACTGTATGGGGGGTAATGATGCCACTTTTTAATGACCTGGTAAATACATAAAATGGATACAAGGAATTACATAACCTACTGAAAATGTTTAAAAAGCAATATAATTTAGCAGAATAATGAATAATTACGATGTTCCTTAAGCCAGATTTATTAATGAGTTAACCATACAATTTAACTCAAATTGCAAAAATCAGCCTTTGCCATGGTGTCGGCATTAACCCGAGAGGACAATATAGCGGAACTATGTAGAAAGCGGGTAATATTATCTTAAGTACCTAATGTTACAAAGGTAATGTTAAAAAGGTGTTTACCTCTACTCATTTGAAGCTCCAAATTGAAAGAAAATATATTAAAACAAAATTTTTCACTAGAACATATGAACGGCCTTCAACAAAATCACTCTCACTCTAGGCATTGTTTCTATTGTTGGCCACTATAGTGCAGGCGCATTCACTATCTCAAACTGCCGTCACTTTTAGGTAGCTTTCATTACAAAAAGCAACCTACTGCAGCCGTTCGGAGGAAAGCGATTTCTAAAAATTTTCGTATATTTTCACCGATCATGACCCCGAAACCACCCTCCGTTCAAAAGTTTATAAACTTTTGAACGGAGTTTGGTATACATATGGTCAGATATGGTCATATGGTCAGATATATATATATATATAACCATTAAATAAACATTACCGACCATCATCAAAAACCGCAATATTGTGAATGAATTGACAATAAAAATGGATGCCACAAACCTATAAAATACATAACTAGAAAGGTAAAAATCATAAAATGAAACTTTGCGATGATAAGAATGAAATATTTAATGGAATTTCCTAAGGGAGGTATCAGATAACTACATAGTAGAAATTATATAGATAATACACAAAGATTATGCGCTATTGCATCAAAGATCTAAGCGTATAATATTTAAAAGATTGCTAAAACATTTAGCTACCTAGGTATATATAAATATATATAAGATACCAATATTAAGGAAAAAATAATTCAAAATAAATTGTTGCATTCAAAATGAAAAGATATAATAAAAAACATCATAAAAAGCCCACATTCATAATTACATGCGCAAATGCAGCATAATAATTTGAATGCTAATATATAACCATTAATTAAACATTACCGATCATCATCAAAACCCGCAATATTGTGAATGAATTGACAATAAAAATGGATGCCACAAACCTATAAAATACATATAAAATACATAACTAGAAAGGTAAAAATCATAAAAGGAAACTTTGCGATGATAAGAATGAAAAATTTAATGGAAATTCCTAAGGGAGGTATCAGATAACTACATAGTAGAAATCATATATCTGACATTTGTCACACTGTAACTCCTGTATTTATGAACCGATTTGGATGAAATTTAGTGTATACATAGAACATACCAATGTCTCGACCGAGTTCGTTGGCCAGCTTCATCCGCAATCTTGTTTCAAAATGGCGGCCATTTAAAATTTAAAAAAAAATTAAATTTTAAAATGTGGTACCAAAAAATTGCATATTGAAAAATATTTTTTTCTTATGTGTTTGACCTTGATACAGAGATTCCGGAGCAGTTTTTGTTTCGTCTATATCTTGAAAAATGGCTGAGTTATAGCACTTTGAATTTCTAGCGTGGCTGACATTTTGAAACGACCTGATTTTTGTCACGCGATAACAGGCGTATTTATGAACGTATTTAGATGTACCTTGGTGTGTACATAGTATATATACCAATGTCTCGACCGAGTTCGTTGGCCAGCTTCATCCGCCATCTTGTTTCAAAATGGCCGCCATTTATAAAAATTTTAAAATTTTAAATTTAAAATCAGGTACCAAAAACTTAGAAAATGATTTTTTTTCTTATGTGTTTATCCTTAATACAAAGATTCTGGAGCAGTTTTTATTTCGTCTATATCTAAAAAAATGGCTGAGTTATAGCATTTTGAATTTCTATTGCGGCTGACATTTTGAAACGACCTGATTTTTGTCACGCGATAACAGGCGTATTTATGAACCGATTTGGATGTAACTTATGTGTACATAGTACATAACAATGTCTCGACCGAGTTCGTTGGCCAGCTTTATTCGCCATCTTGTTTCAAAAAGGCTGCCATTTTAAAAAAAAAGTAATTTAAAATGAGATATCCAAAAACTGGAAAATGAAAAAGATTTTTTTTATATGTTTGACTTTGAGTTATAGCACTTTGAATTTCTAGCATGGCTGACATTTTGAAACGATCTGATATTTTTCATGCGATAACACGCGTATTTATTAACTTTTTTGGATGTAAGAAGGCATGTGGATAGTATATGGCAATGTCTCGACCATGTTCGTTGGTTAGCTTCATCCGCCATCTTGTTTCCAAATGTCGGCCATTAAATTAAAATATATATATATTTAAAGTGAGGTGCAAAAAAATTAGAAATTGAAAAGGGCTTTGTTCTTACGTATTTGACCTTGATATAAGGATTCCGGAGCATTTTTTGTTTTGTCTTTAACTTAAAAAATCGATCAGATATAGCAGTTTGAATTTCTAATGTGGGTGACATTTTGGAAAATGTAAATTTTTGCCTGCGACAGCACTCGTATATATCAACCGATTCCGATGTGAGTGAGCATGTGCACAGGAATTTCTAAGGTCTCGATCAAGTTCGCTGCTTAGCCTCATCCACCATGTTGTCTTGAAGATATTCACTTCAAGATATCGCCGAATTTGGCAACCAAATATAAGTTACTTTAAATAAAAGCAGCTTGGATAAAGCTGACTAGTTTCGCGAAATTCTCATTCATAATGATTTAGTATTGATAAAAATTAGTATTACGTCTACTATAATCGGTTTCCACTAAATTGAGCTTCGTGTGTTTGAATAATATAAGCTGTCTGTTTAAAAATAAGGAATATGAAACCTACCTCTTCCTCCCGCCTCTGGCCGGAAGGACTTTTTAAACTTGGCGACGTGGCAGCATAAACCGGAGTGGCGCCATTCAGCCGGTCTGCCCTAGATATACGTTCATGCTTTTATTTATTTTTGTAGTGCGTTGTTACGCCAAATATAATACATTAAAATCCAACATGGCTATGAAGGATAATGGTGCTTACGTGGAATTTCAGAAGGATGCTACTTTTTTTAAATTCAAATTTCTTGATTAAACAACATTTTTGAAATGGTAAAATTCCCCTTGTTTTTGCCTTAATTAATGTGTCATTAAACAAGGCGAATTTTACGATTTCAAAAAAGTGGTGACAATCAATAAACCTGAATGTAAAAAAAAAAAAAAAAAAAAAAATAGTCCACTGGAACACTGTCCAGAAGTGCCGCACGATGAAAACCACGAACAAATGCTTAGCTTTTTAACCCTTTCCGGCATCTTAGGTCGTCGTTTCGCTGCACAGTATGTGGAAAGTGGTTTCATAAAGTCTGCTATTGTAGGAATAGCCCACACATAGAACTATACATGGAACTTTTCTCGTACTTAAATTTTGTATTCAAATTTTGAGCTCCATTACCCTACCATGTCGGGCATTACCGCTCAATCGATGGTTAATTAAATAAAACGATTTAAAAAAAATCCTAAAATTTTTGTGCAAATTATTGCAAACTGTTTCTTATGCTTTGGACTTATGTGTTAATAAAATATTGATTTTTTGTGTAAATTTAACTAGCTATTCATGTTTCCCTTAATTGATCAGCATTACCCTGGGATTTCTAAATATGTAGGATGAAATCAAAATATTTTCTTTTTTGTAGTTTGGCTATTCTCACCCCTGAAACACATGTATATTTTATGTTTAGACTAGCTGCCCCACCCGGCGTTTCCCGGGCTCATAATAATATTCTTACATAAACCTGAAATTTGTATTGCAGGTCCGTACAGAAGAAGGGGGGGGGGGGGGAATAAAGACGGTGCAGATTACCAGGGCCAAAATCTGGTTCAGTTTAAAAGTTTTGTAAAGTCACAGCTTAAGGTTTTGAATTTTTATTCGTCTCACACTTTGAACTCTTTTATTCAAAATTAATTGATGAATTCAATTAAAATTTAATTATGTTTCCAATATTTTAAATTTTTATTTAAAACCTTTAGATGAAAAAGTAATTACAAATACATCATAAACTGTAACACTGAAAAAGAAATAATTAAATTGCAAGCAAATACTGCTACATAGAGTTTTAAAATACTTACTATCTAGCAAATTTATTTTCTAATAGAGTAAAACCTGTTTATAACAGAATCGTGCATTAACCCGGGAGAACTCGCTGCATGAGATTTTCTCTCACAGTCGTACTTTTTTAAGACTCTTATTTAAATCATTTTTCATTTTAATTAAAATTTCAAAATGTTTTTCTATTATTTTACCTATTTTGTGAATAAAAGTACTAAGCCAACCAAAAAAAGTTGATATTATATGAATGTAGAGTAAAAGAAAAGCAATTGGGCATTCTCACTAGCGAGTTCTCCCGGGTTAAACTGAAAAAAAAAGTTTTCAGTTTCCCCCCTCCCCCCCCAAAAAAAGCAATTATGTTTTGTTTTATCAATATAAAGAGACTTCATAAAACCTTTAGATTAAACCCTTTAAAACATTTTCATGAAAAAGTAATTACAAATACATCATAAAATGTAACACTGAAAAAGTTATAATAAAATTGCAAGCAAATACTGCTATATAGGTTTTTAACCCGGGAGAACTCCCTAGTGAGAATTTCTCTCATGGTGCCCAGTTGCTTTTCTTTTACTTTAAATTAACTTAATATCAACTTTTTTTGTTTGGCTTGGTACTTTTATTCACAAAAGAGGTAAAATAATTGAAATAGCATTTTGAAATTTTAATTAAAATGAAAAATCGTTTAAATAAGAGCCTTAAAAACAGTACGATTGTGAGAGAAAATCTCAGTAGCGAGTTCTCCCGGGTTAAAGAAGGTACTATCTAGCAAATTTATTTTCTAATAGAGTATAATAAAGGCTGTTTATAACAGATTTGTGCAATAAACTGAAAAAAAAAAGATTTCAGCCCCCACCCCCTAAAAAAATGCAGTTAAGCTTTGTCAATTTAAAGAGTCTGCATAAAATGGAATTTATCACTGGTCGTTTGCGTTTCCGCCTAAGCAGGTTTTATTGTATCTTACTTCTGGTGGGGGCCCTGTATTGGAATTATTACCGTAACGCGCAGACTCTTTGTATGGCCAAATTTGTATCATTTTATATCATTAAAAAGTTTTCTTTTGGCGCCATCTAGCGAGTGTTTCTATAAGTGAAATAACTGTTTTTTTACATAGCTCAGCCACAATCAACCTTTTTTCCTCGTGGGCCGCAAACATATGTTTCAGACGTTACACGTTAGGCGGGCGTACAGAGACATACAGCAAAGTTAATACCGTTAGTGGATTAAATGTTTGTCGTAGAAAAAAGTTACCAACAAATTTTAATAGCAGTATTTGCGAACAATAAACTTCGTGGTAGATCTTTATCGCAAATGCTGTAAAAAATAGGCCGTGAAGTTTGTTGTTTGGAGATAGTAGAAAAAAAATATTTTGGTGGCAATTTTTTTCGCGATAAACGTTCAACCCGAAAAATCAGTATTAGGAGTATAATGTGCATAAAACTTTATAATGTTACAATGCAGAATGTCAAAGCTCTAAAGAAAAAAAAATGATCAGATTTTCTCTAATAAATAAATCTTTTGCCCGATGCAAAAGTTTCATTTTATTTTAGTTGCAGAAATGTTCGGTGCAAATCTACTTAATTTGGAATAAAGCTTGTTCAGTGTTGAAGATTAAGAAATACATGCATCATTGTAGCACAAATGGGAGTACATATAAAAAGAACTTTTGAATAAGAAAACGGCATTTAAGATGTTTTAACATAGTTTTAAATAAATTAAAAATATTAGGACAAATTTCGTCTTTGCAAATATATAAAAAAATACTTAAGGTCTTAAGTAGTATTTCTTGTGCACGACTTAATTAATTTTATAAATACGGATTAATGATTGTGTGTCTTGGGCCGCACCACACATAAAATACCGCCGGCCGCAGGTTGAGTTTGGATGGTATAAATTAAAAAATACCATTAAATTTTAAAAAACTACCAAACATTTTTTAACTAAATCGATTGGACTATGTAAAATGTAGTTTTTTTTTTTTTATGAATAATTAGAAACCCTTAAAATTGTAAAAAAAATGTAAAATTTATTTTAATTAATTACGTTGAACAACGAGATTTATAAGATTTAGTAATTATTTTTTTACAAGTGTAGTTTTTTTTCTTTTTTTTTAATAATTCAATTGTTTTAAAGTTAACAATACTTACTGTATATATTTATTTACTTATTTCCACATTTATTTACAAATTCGGAAGTTTCTTCATTTCAATACCCCTAAAAGAAGAATGAAATCATTAAAATTGCAAAAATGTATATTAGGGTTAACTGCGACATTTTTAAAAATTTATTACACCAATTGACACACAAGAGTCCGATTTTTCGGAATGTGTCTTTAAATTTTAACTGTACCGAACGGTTTCTTTGATTTGTATATAAAAAAAAAATGAAAAAAGAGAAATACAGTCGAAAATGTTTCTTCGCTAGTTTCTGATGCGTTAAAGAGTTTGTACGCATGCGCCGAACGGAGATCAAATAAAAGACTTTTTGATGAGAGAGTTGCGTTTGTAAATTAATTACTCTGCTAATAATTAAAATTAAAAAAATCTGAAAATCAGGTACATTAGGAGAGGCTTTGGACTATCTTCACAAAAATTTTGATCCTCGAACGTGCCGTAGATTTTGCTAGCCATCGCAGACACACACACAGAGCGATTTGTTCTTTTATTAGTATAGATAGAGAGGGAGAAAAAAAGGATTTTATACAGTGTGGGTTTGCAGGTGGGGGTGGGGCAACGAAAAAATTAGAACATTTTTAGGGGGGGGGGGGGCAGGAAATATCTTAGATGGTTATTTAATTGTTTTTACAACAAAATCACAAATTGATAAAAAAAAAAAAAATCGCTGTGTATGAGATACAGAGGGTGGGGGGATGATGTCCATGATATGAAGGTGGGGGATAGGGGGGATAAGAAGAGCTTTTGGAGAGGAGGGGATAATTTAGGTGATGTATTATTCATTTATTTGTTACTATAATGTATTAAATAGGTCAGAAAATAAATTTAAAATTAGAGAATTTTATAGGTTAAATAGGTTTGTTACCAGAGGGTGGGGGCAAAGGGAAAGCAGATTTTTGGGAGGAAGGAGGCTTAGGTGATTGATTAAATATTGTTGCAGTAAAACGACAAATAAAGAAGTAGATTTGAAAAAAAAATTTTTTTAACTTTTGCTTAGTGCTTTCTCTTGGGGCAGATTTTATGAGGGGGGGGGGGGGAGCACTAAGACAATATTTTTTTATTTTACAAATCGTAAATCTGCCTAAATCCAGAAGATTCTCACTCCTGTATTTGCTTTATTTACTTCTAACTTATTGGTAAAAAAGTGTTTTTAATGACTTTAAAAAATCTCGATTATAAGCTCTCCCCTCAAAAATTTAATTTATTTTGCTTTTGAAAAAGGGAGGCTTACAAACAGGATTTAACAGTGATGATTTTCTGTGTTATTACATCTTTAAGTAGTTCTTTGTATTCTAAGCAAGCAACTGCAGTTAACATAAATTACAATAATGAACAAAATAGTTATTTAAATTACGTCTGTGGATCTTTATTTTGTAAAATGTGATTTAAAATTGAAATGTATGATCCTGACCACTATAATTATATTGTTGCTAAAGGTAAGGGGCTACGTCAGAAATTAACCTGTAACTGATGTTACCGGTCTCTCAGACCTCGGCGTTTTTCAATTTTTATAGTTTAACTTGCAATTTTCAGTTTAACTACAAACACTACCGAAGTTTTGTTCCGTTTGGAACTTTAGTACTATCCCCAGTGACATTTGAATTGGTGAATTTTAATTACAACAGTCCTGTACAAAAAGTTTAGTACAAAAACACAGTCCTGTGAATTAATCGCGTCTTTTATTCATCTTTCGATGGAGCAATCTCACAGACCGCTTCACGCTAGGTATATGACAATTTCTGTGACATCAGCTAAAGGTTAATATAGACGTTTTCGGAGAAATTTTCAAAATTAAAATGTATGCTGATCAAATTGTACATTTTTTGTCAATGACCCATTGCACATTAATTTAATATGTAATGAATGTTGTTAATCTCAATACTTTTCTCTAAATGCATTAAAAGAAATCGTTTTTTTTTTTTTTTTTACATATATGCCTTTGATTTAGTGTAATACAATTTTAGTAATAATTATTCATTTTCTTCTTTGTGGTTCGCATGCACTTCACCTATGAATCAGCGTATTTTGTTTTACTTGTAGGTAATTACAAATAGATTATTTAGATGCAGTTGACAAACTTCTTAGCGTAATAATTTAAAAGTAACATTAACTTATAATTCCAATTATTATAATATGGCTGTCTATATTTTTAAAATATTTTAAATATTCAAAACTAAAATAAGACATGATTGTTAGAGCACAAAAGTTTAAAATATATTAAAATCTTCTTACAAAATCATTTTGGCTACTAGGTGTTCATCACGTGTTTACCAGTGTCTTTTTTTAAATCATTATAAATATAAATATTTCTCCTTAATAAAAAGGAAGAGATGTTTAAACTAAAAAAAAGTTTTTGTCACATAAATGAACTATTAATAGGAACTTAGTGATGCCAAACAGAAGATTAATAACCACTGTTGGCCATGTTGGCTCTCTTCAATAGCAGTTTGATGGAAATATTTGGCAACCCTGACGAATTGATTTCCTGCGTTAGTTTTAATAAACGTTTGACGCTGATTTTAGATGTATTTCTTGTTTATTATATAAAATGGATTTTAGAGTTCCACCACTGAAAAAATTAGTCTCACGTCACATTGCTAAACTGTTTTGGAAGGAATCTTTTAGTTCCGACGAGATACAGTTATATGAACTAAAAGAAGATATAGAGCGGAAGTGGGAAATTCGACTAACAAACTTTCGTGATCAAGCAGTATTCAGTTTGAATAATTTTATTGACAAGGAAAAATTACCCTCTCATTTTAAAACTGTTTTAACAGAAAGTATTTTTTTGCTCCATCAAGCTTATCATAGACTATTGCTATGGAGTATGACTTATGATCCCGAAAATAAGATTAACCTGCTGGAAAAAGGTGAACTTTATGCGCCCGATTATTTTACTGTGGACGGAGATTTCAATGATGTTGTTTGGGTAAAACGTTTTTTACGTGATTCAAACTATGACTTAAACCATCGTTTTAATTTAGCTAGTTGCTTTTGGTTTGAAAATGAGTGTGAAACTCTTTGGACAGAAATTAAGAACTTGCGTAACCCTCATACTTATAATTACTTTGACTTTTTCGGTTCCTTTAATCACAATATTGGGCTGGTTGCACTTAGAGTTTACAAGCTGGATTTCCACTTAGTAACTCCCGAAGAAGGCTGGTGGTTTACAGATGCTACTTTCTGGCAGATGGCATATGATTTCGCTTCTGCAAAGGGATATGAACATGCAGTTTATCACATCTGGAAAAATCTGTCCGAATCTGAAAAATTGGATTTAATGCAGAACATATTTAAATCAATAAGTAGAAGTATAGATTATCCGAAAGATCGAATTAATTATTTTGTATATTCTCAACTATCACAACAGAATAAAGAGGAATTACTACACTGGACAATTGAGAATCATAGATCAGAGATATGGCTTTCTCTGTTAATCACTCTGTATGAAACAAGTGAATGTTGTGAAGTATTTAATTTTGTTTATAATCTACCCATTAATATGTTTTCTAATCTACTCGAATCATTATCGCACAGAATAAAGCAACTTAAACTTCCTTTAGACGTTGAACTATTTCAGGTATTGTGGAAAAAACTTTATGTTGAAGATAAACGCTATATTTTAGAAAACAGTTCGTTTATAGTAGAAAATTTGGTTATTGCAAAATCGTTTCCCATTCTGGGTTGCATTATAAAAGGCTTATCTCTTGAACAAAAACAAAAATGTTTATTAAAAGGAGAATACGGTGCAGGTATTAATATCCTTGATATTCTTTGCAAAGAAGGTGAATTTGATTTGTTTCAGAAATATTTGTCATTTTTCTTGATCGATGTCGATTCGCATACTGAAATACAGAGTCTTCGCAAAGATGCTAGTTCATTTTTACGAACATTCTGCGAATCTCCTGAATTTATAAGATGGAGTGAAAACAAAATTTCTAAAGCAATAACCACAGAGGTAAAGAATCGAATAACTGCTCTCCAGATAAGTTCAACTTTGGTTTATGAACTTTGTGAGAAAGTATGTGAAGAAGTTTGTATACCACAAAACTCACAAGGAGTATCTGTTTTTGAAACTCATTTTTCCGAAAACGATGCAACTCAATCTTCCTCATCAAGCTAGAAACGTGTGCTTGAATTAAAAACGAAACCTGCGATTTATAAAAAAACAAACTATTTGTATAATTTTATAAATTGCCCTAAGACTTGAAATGCAATTTTTATTATGTTTGACTAATTGTTTAAGTAGCATCTTGTTTGCATGTTAAGATTTACTAATTGCATACACTGACAACTAAAATAAACTTAGGCATTTTTATCTTTTAATCGACTACGTTATTTTTTTAACGTGACTACTACTCACTTTTTTGCATAATGAATCGTTAATGTCTCTAATTTAAATGTCGGAAAACTTAGAGAAAATTTTAACAGCACTGTTTACATTCTTTAAATGGTCTTTCAGCTTTTTAATTAGTGTTTAATTTCTTAGAATTTTATCTTAAATTATTATAACTACAATGTGTAGAAAATTCATAGTGAATCATTATTTTAAGCTTGTACAGCTCAATTTTAAAAATTTTAATTTCAACCAGATTGCAGTTATAACTGAACGATATTAATTTTCAAACATAAAACGGAAAGTGCACGGGGAAATCATGAAACAGACCTTTTCGAAGCACATTTTCCGCCCATTTTTAAAATTTTTCACTGAGCAGAATATAAAAATCCATATAAAATTAAAAATTCCCCGCCGGCCCGGCCTACAGGCGGAGGTAATTTCGAAGTTAAGTATACTAATTTAACCAACAAAAACTAAATCTTAATTAAAGATAAACCCACATTAACAATTTTACCTAGCCGCTTTTGATAAGTTTTTATTTCATTTTTATATAATGGCTGGTTTTATCAGAATCATGTTAAGGAGGTATTAAAAAAATATATACTTTTCCCATGCTCAACAACTCGAAATTTTCTGGCACATTTTCAGTTTCATTTTTAATAGAAAAAATATGAAACTTGCTGACGTGATTTTTGAAGAGATTTATAAGCGACCTGTGTTTTTATTTTTCGTTCAATTAATTGAAACTTGATTTATAAACAGTAGAACAACGTTTTCTCAGTAGAACATTTTTCATTTCAAAGACAATCGCTTCGGGAAATTCTGTTCAAAATGCCCAATTTGACATCATTTTTTGAAAGATATTCTGCCTCTATCAAAAAACCGATCATTACGGTACATTATATAGTTTCTGAATAAGAGAATCTACCAATGGGATGCGTTTGAGAGCAAAAATGAATTTAAAAATGAGTAAGAAAATAAGCTGTTTGGATTTAAATACACCCTTAATAAGATTTTTTTCTTCAACCGCTAAGTATTTTGTATTTGTTTTTGCTGTAAGAATTCGTTCTATCAAAATGTTGTCTATATAAATGTTGTAGACAATATTAAGAACATGATAAATTCATGGGGATTATATATCTTGTGAATTGACGGAGTTATGGATTTTTTTTTCTTATACAATCCCCCCTTTTTGTATTGGTTCTTAATTTTTTTGCGGTACGAATTGGTCCTATCAAAAACTTGTGAATATAAAAGTTGTAGATAATATTAAGGATAATAAAATTAATTGGATTTGATATCTTGAGAATTGACGAAGTTAGGAATTTTTTTCTCCCAAAAACCATATTTTTGCGCCCCTTGAGCCCATTTTTAATTTTAGCAAATATCTGTGGTACAGAAACTTTTTGCCCTATTTTTAGAAGTAATAAAAATTTTAAACTCATTTGATATGTACAAAAATTAAGAAGTTATGGGGTTTTTCGGTTTTCACAAAACCCCTCCCTATTTCCATCCCCTTGGTCCAATTTTGCCCATTAATGAACTTGACCGAGATTTTATGCCCCTTGATTTTATGTACCAGTTTGGAAAAGATTTGTGCAGAATTGTGGAAGTTATCGTGTCCAGAAGAAAGTGTGATATATAAAGTTCTTTTACTGAGGCTGGTTTTGGGTTCTAGGGGTCATGATCGGTGTAGATCTGCAAAAAGTTTTCAGAAATTCCAACATAGGGGAGAATGTAATAGGTAGTATTTCATACGAAATCTACCTAATTATAACCAACTCTTATTCTTTACCAAATGAATACATAAAATGGTTTACTGTATTAAAGTATCTCAAAAAATTACCACTGCACTCGCTGCAATTCTTTAAACTGTTCCCAGTTGAGAACACTGGCCTGAAATATACTTTTTTCCAATGATTGTAAGAGGTATTTTTTTAGATTGTTTTCCATTGTATGATAGAATACAGGTATAAAAATAAATTATGCATTTTTTGTTCAAAAACTGGTTTTTATTTAAATTAAAAAAATTTCAACAAGTCATGTATGTGGTTATATTTAATAACAAATCTTAGTACTTACTAGTTTGTTTACTTGATCTACTCATCACTATATTCCACATTTTAATCTAGCGTAGAGAGAGTAGTTCGAAGTTATCAGTGATCCTAAAAATCGACAACATCAAATATCATTTATAAAAAGATCATATTTAAAAAAAGTTAGAATGTGAAATATGCTACAATATTTTTTAAAATATACTTTCATCTGATTTTAGTATACTAAAATCAATGTATAGAGTGTTGATATCTAGCAACATATTTTAAGATGAATTATTTCAGATAATCTGGCAATATAAAATCATTTACAGCCATTTTGTTTCAGCATGTAAAGGAAATATTTAATTGGGGGAAGTTCAACATTTTTAAAGGTTTTTAAAGTTTTGTTTTTATTTTCTATTGTTGGAAATTTGATAAATTGAATTGTATATCATTTTAAAGTATAAACTTTACAATTCTCAATATAATTTCTTTAGCAAATTAGTTTTGTTTATTTACCACCTAAAATATACATTTATGTTCTAAGCACAAAATGGAAATACTTGATCCCCCTTTATTTAGGGATAGGGGAGACCGGGGGAATGGCAACACCTTAAGGGAATTTAAATTTTTTCACCTCGAAAAAATGCTTATTTTTTAATAGTAAAAATTCTAAAGCTGAATCATGATCTTTAGTATCTGCATAAATTTAACCGTAATCATAACTGTAAAGTAAGCATACATAAAAAAATATTTTTTAAACCTCTGCACAGTGGCGGGATTACCCAGGACACTGGGGTAATTCCGACACTGTACCGGGGTAATGCCGCCACTCTTTAATGACCTAGTACATGCATCAAATGGATACTAGGAAACACACAACCTACTGAAAATAGTTAGAAAGCAATGTAATTGAGCAGAATAATGGTTAAGCTTACAATTTACTTCATATTGCAAAAGTCACTCTGCTGAAAAGGCTCCACTACATTAAAATGAGGCCATTTCTCACCCGATTTTCATGGCGGCGGCATTACCCCGAGAGGACAATATGGCGGAAATCCCCCAGCAAAGCCGAAAGAAGAATCGAACTTGTTCAACACATTGCATCAAAATGTCGGCGAATGCATATAGATTACGGGTCTTATTATCTTAAATACCTAATGTTACAATAGAAGGTGCTTATCTCTACTCATTTGAAGCTCCAAAATAATAAGCAAGTAGATGAAAACTACATTTTTCACTAGAACAAACGAACGACGTACAGCAAAGTCACTCTCACTTTAGGCACTGTTTACATTGTTGGCCGCTATAGTGCAGGCACATTCACTATCTCAAACTGCCCTTAGTTTTTAAACTAGGTGGGGTGGCGGCATAACCCGGGTTGGCGGCATTCCCCCGGTCTCCCCTACTTGATCCTAGGAATTATGTTTCCCCAAATAGCTAAACTTTTAATACAAACAGAAATACTCCAGTTTTGTTACTAAATACAGAACTTTAACACCAGTTTAGAAAAAGGTGTTTGTGGTACTTTAATTGTATTTAAAATACAGCCCAGATCACAAGAAACATTCAGTTTTGAATTGGGACTTTTTGAATATGAGATAAAATTTTACGAAGAAAAGGCATGCTTAAACAATTCTATTTCCCTGTAAAACTTGATAAAAGCATAGTTGATCAGTCAGATTGCATTATTAAGTTGCCTAATCCACTTATAGTTGTAGCAGTTCTTAAGGTTCCTCCTACCATAACTTTTCACTTTGACTTTTGAAAATTTCAAAATATCTGCTGATGATGAGGCAGTGTAATAATTTTTTGAAAGCTTTATTCATTACTTTCACTTTGTATTATTGTATACTTGTATAATTTCTAAATAGTTTAACTATTTGTTGATTTCTTTCTTGTTTTTGTATCAAAAGTTTTCATTTTAACTTTTTTTAAAAATTAAATTGCGTTTTTATAGTTTTTATAAATATCTACACGTCAAGCCATCAACAAAGTGTTTAAATATTCATCTTGCAGTCATAAATGAAAGAAATAAAAATTAAATGTTTATTACTAACTTATAATAAATTTATTTTTTTATGCCAAGAAAAATATTTTATTGTATAAGAAATGGACACGCGATTATTTTGGTAAAAGATTTCTTAATGTCAAATGATAACAGAGAAAAAAATAAAAACAAAGTAGGGATCAAGTATCCCCAGTCACCCCTATTTTAAAAACTAGGGGAGAGTGGGTAGGAATGGGACAGTAGGTTTTTCTCTTTATGTATCATTCTAAACATTTCATCAATCGCGCATTAGATGAAGCAATGGTACCCCAATCTTCAGTTGGAAAAAGTAGCTGATCTGCATAACCTTGCAATTGTTTAAAGAAAAAGATTATTTAAAAAGTAAAAAGTAATCTTGCTTCATATACTTGTTAAGCTTTCTTTATATTAAAGATTTGTTTATGCGTAGATGTAATAGTTTCCCGATTTATGGAACGTTATACTGTATATTATCCTTAAGTTAAACTATCCCTAAATGCAGCAATTTCGTTTATACAGGAATTTTAAAATAAAATAAAGAAGAGAGAGGAATGGGACATGCCAGCAAAGGGAGGAATGGGACATGCCAGCAAAGGGAGGAAGGGGACAAGTCTAATTCCCTCTTTTTAATAAGATGAATGTAAATTGCTAATATGTAAATATTTTTAGAGGATAGTATATTAATTACAACATTAAAAATATATTCATTTATTCAAAATGTAAATAAATTGAACTGGTGATTTTTTTAATGTCATCTCTGACTGACAATCTTGAACTTTCTTTCCAGTGATGAAGATACTGGAATTTGATATCGTAGCACAGTATCTACAATCTTTGTTAGTCTGCATATATAGCCGACATTAGACTATATGTGCCTTACATAGATTATTTTATAGCTTATTATTTTATAGCTCTTATTATATACATTTTGAAATTTACAATTTCTTTAATTATAAAATTTTTTCCTACAAATTATGTTTCTATATTGTTCAATTACATTAGAAAGTGTTTCATTTTGTATTCTATAAATCGAAATTTTTGTTTTTGTGTCGAACAATGTTGATTTTATTATTTTTATAAAAAGTGTCCCATACCTGCCCACTCTCCCATACTTCTGAAATACATGCATATTTTAATAATTTATGCAAATCCTATTTCATATAAGTTGCTGTAATATAGATTTTGACAATCCTTCACAAAAAAATACATATTAAAAAAGGTTTTGGATTTTTTTTTTTACTTTTATAGACATCCAATATTGCATTTACTAAAATATTAATATGCAAGCATATAACACAGCTTGCTGCTAACCGCCTCCTTTCTTTCCTATCAAATAAATATATTATGAACCAGAAGTTTTACTTAAATGAAATGAAATAAAAACAAAACACATTTAAAAAAAATTTCTGTGTTTAAGTTTATACACGATGTGCAAAATAAGATATCATTTGCGTGTATTTATAAGTAATTCCTTAGAATATTGTATAACTCTTTCATCTTAAACCTAGATCTAAAATTTGTCTAGTGAGTTTTAAACATTTGTTTTTTTTAATCATAACTATATGATTTTATGATTTCGTATTATATATTTTCGTTGCTCTATCTCCGACCGAGTGCTCTCATGATCGTGACGTCACATCGTGAACTGCGAGGCTAACGAGAAACACAGGCTACCGCGGTGGGTCCGATTCTTCTTTTTTTACAGATCGCTGGAGTCACGTCATGCTCTTTTCGCACACCTTCATTGGTGCATTCGAGCATCACGTGACTCCAGCGGTCTGTAAAAAAAGAAGAATCGGACCCACCACAGTAGCCTGTCTTTTTTGTTAGCCTCGGTGAACTGGCCTTGTATTTCGTTGTTCACAAAGACTTTTAAGATACATAGACCTGCAAACTGTCAGTAAAACTGAGGATTTTTGATCACAGCTGTTGTACGGCAGTATACAGGGTGTTTCAGTGAAGTGCGGACAAATTGTAAGGGGTGATACAAGGCATGATGACAAACATTAGGACATAGGAAACCATGGGGCGCAAACGTCTTCTGTAGGAGCCAGGGGGCATCAAAGTTTAGCGTTCAAAAGATCAAGCGATGATAAAACACGGAAAAAAAGGTCGATTCATTTCCAGTTTTCGCTCTAAACTTTGTGTATATCGAAAGTTTGTCCAAAAAAAAATTTAAAGGGAACTGTCAAAAATGACGGTAGAGGGCGCTGTAGACTTTGGAGTACGAACAACTACGTTTTACGGAATTCTTTTTTATTCTGTTAACAGTTTTCTAAAGATTGGACCTTAACTTAAATTTTGAGTACAAAATTGGAATCATCCCAAACGGTTAAGATGTGCAAATTGAGCTTTGAACAAGGGGGGGGGGGGGTTAAAACGCTCATAATCAATGAGCAAAGTAATCGATTTTGTTGCGGTTTGAGTGCAGGTCATTCCCTTAGTAATTGATTTATTCAAAATGACGTACAATTTTGGTGTCCTCATTTTTAGATACAGGGCGCCGCCGATAATTTTCCGACATTTCATCGACATTATCCCTGGGTGTTTTACTAACAGACCAGCATACTTGCAGGAAGTGTTAGGGATGTAAAAACTACTTGTAATCGCATGGGAATGTAATGTTGGAAATGCTTTGTTTGCGAGTTAAAAGAAACGGAAAAAATAGCAACAGAAAGAAGCAGAAAATCAGCAAAAGGTGAATGTGATACAAAACATTTTATTGTAAGGTTTTACTGCAAAAGGCGATTGCAAAACGTTCTTCAAACTTTGGAGTAATGAACAACCAGTATTTATTGACGGGATGTTTGTAGTTATTTTGAATGTTTAGAAAAGTTTGAACATTCACTTAAATGTTTATCTCAAAATCGGAATCGTCCAGAATGAATAAGTAGCGAAATTTCACGTATGTATTGAATTGCGTTTTTTTTACACTTAGGTGGTACGGGCAGCACAAAACCCAAAGAAATGACACGAACAGGATAAAAATACATGTAGTATTATTCTAAGTACAGCAAAACATGCTCGGAAGTATTTAGTTAGTGTACGCCATACCAGATGTCTCTACGTAAACGGAGACATCAAACGACGTTGCCTGCGCACACTCAGTTGTTGCTGCCTCGCTTGATGGGAAGCTTCATTTCGCCTTCCGACTGAGAGGTAGTAGAATGGAATGGTTCACGATTGCCGAGTTAGCTGATATGCATTTGGCATACGGGGCTGCTAATTGCAATGGAAGAGCTACACAGCGCTTGTACGCCCATCGTTATCCTAGGAGGCAAACTCCCGGTCACGCCTACTTTGCGCGCTTGCACCAGCGATTGTCCGACAAATGATCTTTCATCGGGGATACACAGGAACCCTCGCGAACAGTCAGAACAACAAACAACGAGGAGGCTGTGCTGGAGGTGGTAGAGAATAATCCCAGTATGAGTACGCGCGGAATTGCTACTCATGTCGGTATTTCACATACGAGCGTCTGGCGAACTCTGAATAGCAATGACATGCACCTTATCATATCCAGCAAGTGCAGTTACTGCAAAGAGAAGATTTTGATGCAAGATTGGCTTTTGCACGGTGGTACGTACAGACAGTAAATCGTTGTTTTCCACGCAGCATTCTGTTCACTGATGAGGCGAGCTTCACGCGGGAGGGAGTGTGCAATTTGCACAACAGCCATACGTGGTCGAGGGAGAATCCACATTCAACCAGAACTCGTGCAGCCCAGGTACGGTTTGCAGTAAATGTGTGGGCTGGCTTCGTAGGTTGGTTGGTTGGTAGTATTTTGACGGCCGATTATCTACGCTTGGGATATAGGCCCCTGGCTTCGTAGGAGACCATCTGGTGGGACCATACCTGTTGCCGAATACCTGCTGCCCGTACCACCTAAGTGTAAAAAAAACGCAATTCAATACATACGTGAAATTTCGCTACTTATTCATTCTGGACGATTCCGATTTTGAGATAAACATTTAAGTGAATGTTCAAACTTTGCTAAACATTCAACATAACTACAAATATCCCGTCAAAAAATACTGGTTGTTCATTACTCCAAAGTTTGAAGAACGTTTTGCAATCGCCTTTTGCAGTAAAACCTTACAATAAAATGTTTTGTGTCACATTCACCTTTTGCTGATTTTCTGCTTCTTTCTCTTGCTATTTTTTCCGTTTCTTTTAACCATAACTCGCAAACAAAGCATTTCCAAAATTACATTCCCATGCGATTACAAGTAGTTTTTACATCCCTAACACTTCCTGCAAGTATGCTGGTCTGTTAGTAAAACACCCAGGGATAATGTCGATGAAATGTCGGAAAAGTATCGGCGGCGCCCTGTATCTAAAAATGAGGGCACCAAAACTGTACGTCATTTTGAATAAATCAATTACTAAGGGAATGACCTGCACTCAAAATTGATTACTTTGCTCATTGATTATGAGCGTTTTAACCCCCCCCCCCCTTTGTTCACAGCTCAATTTGCACATCTTAACCGTTTGGGATGATTCCAATTTTGTACTCAAAATTTAAGTTAAGGTCCAATCTTTAGAAAACTGTTAACAGAATAAAAAAGAAATCAGTAAAACGTAGTTGTTCGTACTCCAAAGTCTACAGCGCCCTCTAGCGTCATTTTTTGACAGTTCCATTTAAAAAAAATTTTTGGACAAACTTTCGATATAAACAAAGTTTACAGCGAAAACTGGAAATGAATCGACCTTTTTTTCCGTGTTTTATCATCGCTTGATCTTTTGGACGCTAAACTTTGATGCCCCCTGGCTCCTACAAAAGACGTTTGCACCCCATGGTTTCCTATGTCCTAATGTTTGTCATCATGCCTTTTATCACCCCTTACAATTTGTCCGCACTTTGCTGAAACACCCTGTATATGTTTCATATTTTAATTTACAAAAGAAAAGGCTTTTATCAGCATATTTTGTCATTGCGAATCATTAAATATTAGTCTACCTGTTTCATTTAGACCTTTAAAAAAAAAACCCTTATTATTCATCAATTTTTTTTTTTTTTTTTCGTACAGCAAGTAAGTATTTCAATAAACATCCTACAAGGATAAAAATATAGTGTTAGTTTCGTTAATATGCATTTTTTAATCACCATTTTGCGTAAAAATTAGTTTAAAAAACGTAGATTTCTTTATAAGTAATTTAAAATTTTGTAAATGACTATATTATGTTACAGTTGCTACCTTTAATCTAAACTTCCCTACCAGTTGCTTTTGTAAGTCAATCTTAAAAAAAAGTGGAATTATAATGTTTAACAATCTGTTTCTATATAAATTACGTCTTTATTTAGGTTTATAAGGCATGTTAAAATTAGGTACTCATTTTGAAACATTCCATCCATAAAATTAGTAATAAATCGCCTTATTCAACTTTATTTCTGAAAGTGCAATATTTATAACGCATATTTAGCTATAAAAAATAGCTTCATGTAAAAACTATGCCACAAACTTCATATCATATATATTGATAAAAATGACTTTTTAAGCTCATTCTAGCCATAGCACTTAATGGTAAATAACCACAGCTGACGTACAAACATCGCGGTTCAGATGTTTCAATTTACTTCAGATGGCTGCCATGATTTCGCATGCTTTTGAATGGGAATTGCCGGTACCGGTCTATGTATCTTAAATGTCTTTGGTTGGTAACGGGTAGCAGTAGCATCGAGGCTAACGCGAAAGACAGGCTACCGCGGTGCATTCCAAATCACGTGATACTCGAATGCACCAATGAAGGTGTGCGAAAAGAGCATCACGAGATACACTCTAGCCGTCTGTAAAAATAGACACATGCTATGCACCGCGGTAGCCTGTCTTTTTCTTTAACCAAGGCACACATTGAGACGCAGCCAACACGCGCGGGGCAGGTTTTCACGTCACGCGATTTTGTAAAGCATTGAAAATGAACGTAAGAGCGCATATTGACTCACGCGCAGTTTTTCTAACGCAGGTCCTGTGTGCCACTTGTATTTCGAACACAGTTTGGAGCATTTCGAGTGCGCGTGCCTCACATGCTTTCCTATGAAAATGGAAGAAAAAATTATCGAAGCTGTTCGCGCTTATCCAGTATTATATGATATTATTTAATCTGTAATAATTCTTAAATCTGGCATCGCTGTATTTTTTCGTTGCGGTAAATTGTTCAAAATTTTTACGATCTTCCATATAATTACTCTTCCAAAATGATTTACTTTTTGATCCCAGATATAACAATAAGCATACATCCATTTCAAAATCGGAATCGGATTCGGAATTTAAATATATGTATGCAGCCATGGCATATATATATATATATATACATATAAAAATCCTAATAAAGAACTAATTGTTTCTTATATGTAAAATACAAAACGAAACTTGTTACACACATGTACGTCAGCAATGAAACCAAACGTGACGGAAAAGTGAGTCGTAATATGCGCACACTCCGCCGCGCGTAGTTTTTACCTGAGCAATGTCGCTTCACCTGCGCATGGCAGCTGTGTCTCAATGTACGCCGGACCTTTTTCTCACAACGGCATTAAGTGACGTCATTTATTACTCCTCCATCTATTGGATAATCCTTGCCCTAAATCCATGGAGCTATAAATAGAGAGGAATAGACATAACAATCTACTTCTGTGGATAGTGTTGATGCCGAAAAACGAGTTCTTTCCCCCTCTTCAATGTCCCCGATATTAGAATTTGACTGGTAGTAGTCCAATCAGCAGTGTCCAGTATTACAGCGCCTAGAAGATACAGTGTGGAAAACGGCTATTCCTATAATGCTTTAAAAGTGCTAAAAACTTGTATCCCATAAATCTCCAACAATGCCCAGCGGCAATATACTGATACGAGCGCCATCTCGTAACTCTTTTCAATATAAACACTGTGTTTTCAAAAATTATAGAATGTTAAATATCGGAAACTATAAATATAAGATATTTTGGTCTGTTATAAGCTAATTTAGTTAAGGAATGACGTGAAATAGGTTAAAGAATGTCTTTTAGAATGACTATCGTTTTTAAATCACTACGATGGCGCTACGATCGACATCTTGTCATTCAGCATCGATGTACATTTATGGGATTCAAATTTTTAGCACTATTTTGTAGGCGTTTTCCACACTGTATCTTCTAGGCGCTGTAGTTTAGGCCAGTGAAGAGCTAGCAGATGTAATTAATCATCGTTCAACATTTATGGGATTCAATTTTTTAGTACTTTTTAAACCATTACTACAGCGCCAAAAATACATAGTGTGGAAATTTGGTATCCAAACAGCGCTAAAAAGTTGTATCCTTTAAATGTGCAATGAGGCTGAAATCAAGGGAGCCAATCGCAGATACAGCTGCGATATATTTTGAAATTTCAAAGTTACCATCATACACTGTTAAAAATATCGTGAAAAATTACCTCTGTTTTTCAAGGCTATCTATTTTCTGACCAATGAGAATGCTTCATAGGTGTTAATGTAGCGTTCTCATTAGTCAGAAAATAGAGAGCCTTTAAAAACAGAGGTAATTTTTCACGACATTTTTAACAGTGTATTATTACAGCGTTTAGACCAAATCGACTTGGAGTTTTAAAAAATATCCTGCAGTCGCTGTGATCGACACATTGGATTTCAGTATCGTTTGACATTTAAGGTATCCAATATTTTATCACTTTTTTAAGTATTACTGTGATAGCCGATTTCCACACTATAGTATATTCTAGACGCTGTTATAACACTCATAGATTAACATCCAAGATCGGACGCTCCCATAGAGCGTAATAGTAAAGCGATTGCGATCGTAGCGCCTTTAGTGACAATGGGAAAGAAACTCCCCATCCTTGTAGTATGCTAATTATTGAGTATCTACCTTTATTGTGATCTTTCTTTTTTAATGTTGCATGTTTACGTTTTCAATAAAATCTTACACCGATACATGAACATAGAATAGATATTCTATTTTATATATCTAATATCTATTCTATGTTCATGCACGGATATATGTTTTTTTTTTTTACATGATGAGTGAACGATTTAAGTGCATAGTTGAAACCGGGTAAAAATGAATGGTATATATGAAGTAAATATGATAAAATTGGATTTAAAGCTTCATATGTAATGGTGTAATATAAAAATATACGAAGTATTGTACTCTACAAATACAAGAAAATTTCATAAATATTCCCATTCGGTAGGAAAATTTTTATAGCCGATGTCTTATTAATTTATGAAGTTTAACGTATTAAACAATCGTTACAATAATCTTTTAAAATTTACGCATTTTCACTTTCTTACAGATAAAATAAAAATATTGTTTTTAATGTAAAAACGTACAATCAATTCAATAATATTTATAATATTAACATATAAGAAATAATAATAAAATTACAGATGGGGAAAAATTCATCGCGACAAATTTTTAGAATTATATAAATCTAACAGTTAAAAATAAATAGAGGTACTGGCGCTACACTCATTAAAATTTTATTCGATATGAATTGAATAAATTGACACAATACCTGAATTTGATTTTTTACAATTTAATCTCATAAACTTACATATTTACGTTCTTAACAGAATTTTCTAGGAATTTTCTTATATATTATTACTCTAATTATCATTTTTTACGTAAAAGATGAATGTTACAAGTACGATAAAAAAAAAAACAGCTAATAAATAAATCAAACATAAATACAATATTGTCTGCCACTCTGCTTCGTTTAGGAAAGGATAGATATTCAAGACATAGAGTGTAAACATATTTCTTCAGCATAGGTTATTTCGGACCCTTGTTAATTCTTCCCCCTTGTCGGTAGTGACGCTAGTATTTTTGCCATTACAGATTTTGCCGTAAATGTCCTATCTACGTTCTTAATCTATGGTAACACTATAGCTTCTAGAAGATAGTGTGGTACCGGCTATTCCAGTAATGCTTTAAAAAGTGCTAACAAATTGAATCCCATAAATGTTGAACGATGCTGAATGACAAATGTCGAACGCAGCAACATCTGGTCGCTCTTCACTCACCAGAACTAAACCGTCTAGAATATATAGTGTTGAAATCTGCTATCCAAACAGCGCTAAAAAAGTTGTACCCCTTAAAAGTGCAATGATGCTGAAATCCAGGGAGCCGATCGCTGCGATATCTGCGATATATTTTCAAATTTCAAAGTAACCATCAAGAGCCCACCGTGGCTGAGTGGATAAGACACCACGCCGCTAATCGCTTGAGAGCGTAGGTGGGGGCGGGTTCGAATCCCGCTGGTTCCGTTGCGCACTCTTTGTGGAACCCCCAGGATGTAATTATCTGGTGTTCTAAACTTCCTTGTGCTATCTCGTCCCTGTATATCGACGATGACTTATAAGCAAGCCCTGGTGTCAATCACACAATTCTCATGTATGTCTTCAATAAAACAAAACAAATAAACCATCATATTTTTACAGCGTCTAGACCATATCGTCTTGGAGTTTTGGAAAATATCCTGCAGATATCTCTGGAATCGACTCATTGGATTTCAGCATTGTTTAACATTTAAGGGATCCAATATTTTAGCACTCTTTTAAGTATTACTGGGATAGCCGATTTCCACTATATCTTCCAGACGCTGGGCCAGCCGTGGCTGAGTGGTCAATGCATCCCACCGCTAATCGCTTGCGAGTGTAGGTGGGTGCGGGTTCGAATCCCGCTGGTTCCGTTGCACACTCTTTGTGGAGCTCCCGGCTGCATTTCTCTGTGTTGTAAATTTCCTTGTGTGTGCTATCTCGTCCCTGTATATATTGACGATGACTTATAAGCGGGCGCTTGACGCCAAGCACACAGGTCAGATGTATGTTAATAAAATGTCAAAATATCTAGACGCTATAGTTATTACTACAGCGTCTAGAATACCTAGTGTGGAAATATGCTGTCCAAACAGTGCTAAAAATTTGTATCCCTTAAATGTGCTACGATACTGCTAAAATCCCAAGTGTCGATCGCAGCGACATTTGCGGGATTTTCGTATTACTAGTATTGCATTGTATAGATTAGCAATTTCTTGCAGTTGTAGAAAATATCCTGCAGATGTCGTTGTGATCTGCATATTGCAGCAGTATCATTGCATATTTAAGGGATACAAAATTTTAGCGCTTTTTTAAGTATTACGGGGTTGCCGATTTCCACTCTATATATTCTAGGTGCTATAGTTATTACTACAGCACCTAGAATAAACAGTGTGGAAATCTGCTATCCAAACAGCGCTAAAAATTTGTATCCCTCAAATGGGCAGGATGCTGAAATGCAAAGTGCCGATCGCAGCGACATCTGTGGTCTATTTTCAAATTTCCATGTAAACGGCGTACTTTATATTTATCTGTGGTATAGACCAAATAGACTTGGATTTTTGGGAAATCTCCAGAAGATGTCGCTGTGATCGACTCTTTGGATTTATGAAACGTTTGACATTTAAGAGATCCTATATTTTAGCATTTTTTTAAGTTTTACTGGGATAGCCTATTTCTACATTATATATTCTAGACGCTACACTGTTAAAAATATCGTGAAAAATTACCTCTTTTTTTAAGGCTATCTATTTTCTGACCAATGAAAATCTTTGAAAACAGAGGTAATTTTTCACGATATTTTTAACAGTGTACGGTATTACTGTGACAGACGATTTTCCCACTATTTTTTCTAGACCATGTACTTATGTTCGACATCCATAGAGTACCTTTATACATAAAATGTGCAGACAGACGCACAGGGCACTTTTTCAAATGAAAGATTTTCTCAATACGCTATCATCCCACGTTCTAGATCTTTGCAACACTTGACTCGACATGTTTGATTGGACGCGAGAACCAACAGAACAACATAATCTTAGCGATCATGGCAAGCTTGCCAATTTTTTGTTCATAATTCAACTGGACATTCATATATGGGCATGTCGTGTGTGTGACAGCATTCCTGCCTATTACTGCTGTTTTAACAATGCTATTCTATTCTCAAATTAAAACAACTACACTGTTAAAAATCTGCAGAATTTGCTGCATAGTCACTCCGCCATTATTATAGAATATCTCTTTTCTGATCATCGAGAATACTCCATAATATAGCCAAATAATCGTTTTCTATACAAGCGGTAGAGTGATTATGCAGCAAATGCTGCAGATTTTTAACAGTGTATGCTTATATGAAAATATAGCGTTTTTGTTATTTTTAATGTATAGTTTATATTTTAACATTTTAGAAGTTAATAGATATAGGGATTTATGTAAATGTCACGTGTAGGACAATTTGACCGTTTTTCATTGGAATAACGCCCACTTTATTGCCGGTATGTCTATTAGTCCAAGAGCCGACATCACAAAAACCTATGTTATCCAGCACATAAAAAAAACCTTTATTTTATGGGAGAGTAGAAGTAGGGGAATCTAATGATCCATGTCTGCTGGAAGTGAAATGATACATAAGCCAAAAATTAATACCACCAGTGATTGACTCGTAGGTTTCTCATTACGTTTATACTACAAAAAAAGATATGAAAACATGCAGGACTGGGAGCAGGAAAACAAAATGATAAACGTACGAGTCAACCACAGGTGGTATTAATTTTTGGCTTATGCACCACTTCACTTCCGGCAGACATGGATCATTAGATTCCCCTACTTCTATTCTTCCATTAAATAAAGGTTTATTTATTATACTTGATAACATAGGTTTTTGTGCTGCCGGCTCTTCGACTATATAGGGACAAATTCCATAATAGATTTAAAACGAGACTTTATTTAAAGCTTGCATCACTTTAAATTTTTAACGATTTTAATGGGGAAGGAGCAGTTCGATGAATTCATCACTTTTTCAAATTTTCAACCATTCAAATTTGTAAAAAATTGTGTGATTGACAATTTACCTGTTTCTTACAGTTTTTTTTACAAAACAAGAATATAGCCAGGATAGTGATTTTAGAGTTAAGCGATACCACCCCCTGTGTTATCAGTGTTTCGTTAAATCCAATCAGAGGTACATTTTGCCTATTTCTGCAGCTCCTCCCAAATATTCATTCTTATTCAGCTTCACCCAAAATTTCTGCAAAATGAAATTCTGTTTACGCTATTCGAGTAAACAGTATATTCATACAAAATATATAATTCCTTTTTCGACGGAATAATATTGTCTGAATATACTATAGTGATTTTTAACAGCTTCTAATTGTTATAAAATGTGTGCGTTTGAAAATTCGCCTATTATTTTACCATTTTTCCTAACAGTGACTGTTTAAAGATACAGTGTCTGAATTCTGAATGTCTAAACACTTAAATGTATGTATTTCAGATATATGGTTATTAATCAGGTATTTTTCTCAGTTCCTTTACACGACAGTTATAGTAAGGCACTCACGTCTCTTAAATTAAGACATCTGTGATGTCTGAAATTTCACACTTAGACAATTAGGTGCCTGAATTACTTTTACCGATATTTTTTGTGAATTTACGATGTCTCTATTTGCAGAGTCTGTATGATAAATTTTTCAAGTATATAAAAAAAATCTTTGTTTTAGGATAATTGCTCTGTTATTTTTAATGCCTGTGTTATCTCTTAATTGAGGATTTTTAAAATGCAAATATACTGTCTAAATATTTATTCAAGAAGGATTATAAAATGTGCGCTTCCAAATAAATTAAACATTAATTTATTATATAATTTGCGTGGGTTGGAGTCTGACTTTGTGTTTTGCTATCTACAGAACGTTCATAATCCTAGCTGTATGCATACGTTCGGAATGCCCTTTTTTTTAATGTACAATATTGTATAAGTACACATATAATTTGTTCAATTTTAAAACAGAATGATGAAGAAGCATACAATCCTAACAATATCTTAATAATATTTAAAAAAATTGGTTTTTTTTTTGCCATATTTTTTGCAAAATTTCATGCTTACGCCAGACAGCGTACACTCAATTCAAATAAATATATTTCAAGTTCCTTTGTACTACGTTCTACTATAACACCTACTTGTGCACTGAACTAGGAGTTTCACAATATCTTCAAACTTAACTGAAAATCTTCAAAATATATAAATATATACATATATTTTATTTAAAAAATTACCATTTTTTATATTGAATCTTATAAAGCAATTGCATTATCCCATAGATCTTAGAGTCTAGTTCAGAACATAGGAGTAATATGGTAAGTATTTTGAAGAAATTTCATTGAAACATGTTTAAAACATTTTATGTAATGGAGTTTATAGAACACGCAAATAAGGAAAAAATTATTTTCCATACATCGCATTTAACGATTTCTTATCTATAAAATTAATCTTGAATTGTCAATTAAGGTTTATTAGTGTTTTTATGTAAAAATAATCATATGGTTATTCATGCATAGAATCATTGTTTACCTTTTACCCCGCCTTAATACGCCCACTTCCAAAAGTTGACTCATTGGTTCCTGCTTTTTGAATTGGCCATAACTCCTGTTCTAGAAATCTTAGGGATAAAATTAAAACATATTTGGAATCGTAAGACAATTCTGTTTCCAATAAATTAATAAATAAACTTCGAAAATGTTAACCGAAACGGCCATTTTAATGTATAGCTTAGGGATGCACGTATTTATCTGATGAAGTACTCGTAATTTTCAACACGAAATGTTCATCGTAATTTACTTCTGCTAGTTCTCAGAATAGATCATTACACACATTTATTGTAATTTGTTACTTCATATCACATGCATTGCTCAAACGAAAGCAAAAATGTTTCCGTATCGTTAAGCCTGTACATCTGGCAAATGCAAAGAAATACAGCTTCAGAGAGCACCACATACGATAAGATAGCTAAATTATCACAGAGAGTAAAAATGGTCCTGATTTCTTTTTCTTTACAAATTTAATAGAAACATTATAAAAATGAAACTACATATTTATTGGGTTTCACAGAAACGATATTTTTAAGTATCTATTTCTCTTTGTAAATGGAAAACAAATGTATTAAATATAGTATAGTTGTTTATATTGATTAATTATCGACAAGCACGTTTATCTTTCTTCACCACTTGATTTTGTTAGTTAAAGTTACAGTAGTATTTGTTGAAAGAATTAAGACGCAGTTTGAAGCTATATTTAGGCCTATATCTCTTTGATGATTTTATATAGAGATTATTTTTACCCATTATAACTTATACTTTTGTAAATTAAAAATATGTATTTTAAAAAGAAATACTATTCGTAACTTATAGCTTTTTAATTAGAAATCGATTTCTAGAAGCTTCAAATATGTGACACGAAAAGTACAGTCCATTCCTTCAAATAGTTGTTAAGTTATGGTAAAAAATCAACCCGTATGGAATCTGTTTTACAGAAATTACAATTAAACATTAAGATATTTAACATTTTTACAAGAATTAAACATTAGGATTTGCAAATTTAAAATAATTTCTAAACTCAATATTTAATACGTGATTTGTCACATTGCTAACTAAGCGTAGAACCAACAGAGTGAAAAATGCCCAGGCCGGTAATCTAACCCGCAAATCTTGGAAAAGCACCCCAAGTGCTGTACCATTTAAGCCACGAAGGAGATATCCAGCTTAGCATCTGTCACTCATATATGTTGGTAAGGCTGCAACAGCAGCACAAGATGGAACACTCTTCATGAGCACACAATCCTGCGGCGAAACATGAGACACAAATAAACTCAGCATCTGTGAACACATATATACTTTTAATTATTTTTTCAATTAATTGCTCATGAAGACTGTTCCATCTTGTGCTGCAGTTGCAGCTTTACCAACATTATATGAATGAGATATGCTAAGCAAGGTATCGTCCTCGTGGCTTAAATGGTAGACCACTTGGAACGTAATTCCGAGGGTTCCGAATTCGATTCCCGGCTTGGACATTTTTCACTTGGTTCTACGCTTAGTTAGCAATGTGATAAATCACGTATTAAATGTTCAATAATTTCAAGAGTAATTTCACAACTGCAAATTAATTGAGAAATTAATTAAAATTATATAATTTCAAAGCTACTTGACGGAATGATTTGCTGTTTGGTAACCTAAAGTAGAATTTACAAAAAACTCAACTAGTAAGTGAAAAGTAGGTATTAATGCTGAGAATGTGGTGGAATTTCTATATGACCTCATAAGCTTATTTTTTAAACATATTTTGAATAAAGATATAATTTCCAGTTGAATGGCTTTTTCCGTTTCATTTTGTTTCTTAAAATGCATGTTGTAATGTAATAATGTAATCTAAATAAATGTCTCTTTTAGCCGACTGTACAGTTGCCAGTTTTTAATCTTAAAATTTTACAAACTGAGTTATAGCATTTCTAATATCTCTTTATAATTGTTCTTTAGAGTTCAAATGAGTTTTGGAAATTTTTTGATGTTTTGCGTTGCTGATTGGGAAAAAAAATTCTTTCTTTCTGAAACTTTTATAAATTTTGGAAACATCTTCGGAATTTAGTTCTCATTAGTATTTAGTGAAGACATAATAACCCTAGAAGGCCGCAAAATTTACTCAAGTGTTATAAAAATATTTTAATTGAGAATTTTTGTTTGAAACTATTCAACTTATTTAATTAACAATAATAAACCGTAAAATGAACATTAATATTCCGTTAAGTAGTAATATATGGTATATTACTGCATACTCATTTATCAGACGATATACTACTGTTTACTTAAAGTTTCTTATTGTTAATTTGACAGTATAATACTGGTGCCTCAGCTGCCAGTATTATACAGTAAAATCAACAATTTTTTTGCAGTGTAGGGTTAATCAGTTAACTGTAATTGTGTGGTGACTATGTATAACAAAGTTTTAGCAAGGAGTTACGAGTTTTCAGCGGATACTGCCTTAGATGTGTGTGAGCTGTATTCATACGTAATTAGGAGAAAAAATCATTCACGTAGATTTTGTGAACCATCACTGCTTCGATCTACAATCATTTTTTAAGAATAAAAGAAATATCAACGTCCTCGAGATTTCATTTAGAGCTTAAGCGTTAAGCTAAGTGATTTTGTATTGCTAGGAAAGAAAGAGTTTGTTGTTATCCTGATGCCAGGAATATATACAGGGTGATCCTGAATTCATGGTACAAACTTTAAAGGTTGGTACAGTGCACTGCAACAATCACTTATTGTGTAGGAATGTACGGACGCAAGTGACGTGGTGAGGCACTAACACAAAAAATAAGACATGAAAAGGAAGGGGAAAGTCATTGTTGGCAGCGTAGTTGACAAGTGCAACGTTTATAATAGCTGTTCAAAATTGCGTTCACGAACAGTGACAAATGCTTGGCAGCGTTGATGAGTGGAGCGATTGGTGTTCGCTTCCAAAGATGCCAGGTATTTCATGCACGCGTGCAGCAGCTATGGATATTCGCGAAACGAGGTTCTCCTGTAGTCGCATAAACTTGCAAAATTAATCTATCGCGTCCCAAAAGTGCCATTCAGGTAATTGCACAAAATAGTGCTGAAATGGGCTGGCGCCTGATCATGCTGAAACCACAGTCGATAACTAATAACGATTGGAGCAGCTCGAAATAATTCTGGTAAAAACTCCTTCAGAAAATACGATAACAACTGCCTGTATTGGCGTGCTTGACTAGGCCCATGACCACCTCGATCTCCCAATTTATTTTATCCTCGATTAGTTCTTTTGGGAACATTTGAAGTCTATTCTATGCGACTTCAGTTTGACTCGGTTAATGATCTCGTCGATTGAATATCAGTTGCTGCTGCAACTGTCCAAAAAATATCTGGCATATTTGAATCTGTACACCAATCGCTGCATTGACTCTGCAAGGCATGTATTACTGTTGGTTGACACAATTTTTAACACTTATCATAAACATAGCACTTGTTAATGACCTCTCAATAAACATTCCTTTCACATCTCTTTCCAGTGTTTGTGCCTCTACATGTCACTTGGGCCGATACATTCCTATACAATAAATGATTGTTACAGTGCACTTTACCAACCCTTGAAGTTTGTACCAAGAATTCGGGATCACTCTGTATAGTCTTTCAAGACTAATCTTATAAGTTAGTTTGTAATTCCCTAATAGGGAAAGTGAGTTTCTTTCCTTCTTTATTTCACTCTATTTATTTAATTGAAGACGTCCAATTAATGAATTCTGTTCCACTATTCTCCCCGTTTTATATTTTTGGTTAAATAAACTGTTGTTTTGCGGTTGAATTGTGTCACGGCTCCCTTTCAAGTTGACAATCACAAAAGGGTGGTTACATTTTTACTCGAAGCTTAAAAAAAAAATAAAAAACGATAATTTTGCAAATATAAGTTGCATTAATCAGGAAATGTTTATATAATGAATTATTGTTCTATGACCTAGTATAAATTTTTAAAAAGATTGCTCAAAATATTCCTACGAATATCACATTACGTCAATTTCCCTATAATGTCTTTACAATAATAAAATGAAAAGGCTGTAGGAAAACACTAGCCGTTTGAATTGACAAAAAATATTCAAATTTAATATTTTACAATAAAATAGAGGAAAAGTTAAACGAAAAAAAAATATATATTTATTTTTGTTTGATTCCAAACATGGTTATTTCAATTTAAAGAATTATCCGTAATCATATAACGATTTTAATACACATGTAATAATATAACGATTTTAATACACATGTCCAAAGGGGGAAACAATATAAGATATACAGAGACGTGAATTTTTATTCTGAAGCAACATTATCTCCTTGTCGGTATTCATTGAACAAAGAATTCTCTGAGTAATACTATAGATTTAGAAATGAAAAATGTGTCTTCGAATTCTTTACGTATGTCATATGATTATTGGGGGTCACAGATGTGAAATTTTTTCTCAATTTGTTTCATAACTGCACCATTTATTCTCAATCTCATAATTTAACAGTATGTAAATTTGTTAGCGCATATTTTCTTTGTTATTTGAATTACCTGAAACACACCCAAAATTCATAATTAAATATTGCGAATTTCTATTAAAAGTTACAAATCATATTTTTATTTAAAAAATGGCTTATAAGGATTTATTTATAAGTGGGAGACGTTAATCAAGCTGAGGATACACTTTGGAAAATGTGCCCATGAAAAAAGGATAAATTACTGGTAATATTTATCTTATATAAATTTACAGATAGCTGCAAAGTGATATTCTGTTAACACTAAATATACCGGGAATTTTCCTCAAGTTATAGAAAAATATTTCAAACAGGAATTTTTATTCAAAACTATTTAAAGTTTTATTTAGCTTATCTCTCTCTGAGTTCTATTCTATTTATATTATTTATTTATCTTTAAAGATTTTTTTCTTTACAGAAATTGTTGATGGTACAGCAAAAGCAAATCTTTTAAGTTAACTGAATCAGTCTGTATTTAAAATATATCATGATTTATATTTATTTATATTTATTTTTGTATTAAAATGTTTTATGACATCATACATAAAATCATCAAATATAAACTAAAAGATCGATCAGCGTTTTTGTCTGAAAGAAAAGTCTTCAGGAAGTTAAAGATTATTATAGCTAAAAATTCAAAATAGCATTAAATTTAGCATAATATCTATTTCATACATGTCAATGTATGAAATTATATCAATTGTATCAATCTCTTTCGCCTTATGAAAAATTACGTTCTTTTTTAAATAAAAAAAAATTATATGTTTTTATTTAAAACTTTATAGTGCTTTAATGAAGTTGTTAAGAATATTATATATAAATTATAGAATATTATATATTTCATTAAATCAATTTAGGATATATAGTTCAAGAGTCGACACCACAAAAACCTATGTTATCAATCGCAAGAAAAAAACCTTTATTTTATGGTAGAGTAGAAGTAGGAGAATCTAATGATCCATGTCTTCCGGAAGTGAAGTTGTGCATAAGCCAAAAATTAATACCACCAGTGGTTGACTCGTAGGTTTATCATTGTGTTTGTCCTACAATTATCCTACATGTTTTCACACCTTTGTTTATACAGTGCGGCTCAAAAGTTTATGCACAAGCTAAATATTTTTATAAAATGAAAAATATACACTGGAATGCTTTGAAATTTTTACTGTATCTAAACAATTTGATTACAATTTCATGTTTCGAATTCGGAAACAATTCCTTGCAAGGAAAATAATAAATTATAAAAAATTGAAAATTGTGATGTCGCAAAAGTTTATGCACAAAACGAAATATAGACATTTCACAAGGCAAAAAAGTTCTTTAGTAGTCTAAGGTGTTTCCACTGCACCTGATGAGATCGAATACTCTATTTTCCATCGATAACACCAGAGTATGGAAGGTTTTGGGAGCGGGTTTGTACCTCGATTCCTCGATCGCTGATTTGAGCTTTTGCACTGGGTAATACTGCTTACCATTCTTGTAGCCGTCTCGTGAGAGGATTCCCCGGATGTTCTCAATCGGATTGAGACCTGGGCTGAGTGCTGGCCAGTTCATCACACTGATATTCTGAGATCTAAGCCATTCTTTTGTGCGGGAAATGAGTATTGCTGCGTTGACTTGCTGAAAGGTCCTATTGGGACCACCTAAGAGTTCTCTAAACAATCATAAATGCTCAATCAGAGTTTCCTTATACTTTTGTGAATTTTGTCTGCCATTTAGGAAGCAAAAAGACGTTTGTACATTACAGCCAAAAGCGCCCCATACCATGAGCGAATCACCACGTTGTTGCCTGTAGAATATGCTCTTCGGATCTTAACACAAGTCACGCCAATAGAATGAGAAGCCATTTGGAGCATCCAAGTTCCATTTTGTTCATCAGAAAAAATATCACTAATCTATTCATCACGATAATCCATGTGCTGTTTTGCCCATTCACATCTTGTTAGTTTGTGACACTGTTACAGGAAAGACTTATGGGATCATTTTTGTTATTCGATTATTCCTGATTCTGTTATGCGTCTGCATATGGTGTCACGTGATATTTTTGATCCAAGTATATTTTTTATCTCATTAAGAGACAAATAGCTAGTTACAGCCAAACTTTTAATTCCTCTATCCTCACAAAATGTGGTTTTACTCGACTTCTCTGAGCAATATGCATTTTCGAATTGTTTTCCACTTTGCAAAACACTATAAACACCCCGTTTAGACCGATTTAAAATAAGCGAATTTTGCAGAAAATATTTACCTTCATCTTTAAGCATCCAAACTTCTACAACTTCTTCAGGCGATAACTACAGAGATTTTGGCATTTTGATATAATTCGTACAGCAATCTCTACACTTTATACTATAGGAAAAAAGTCTCACCGATCCTCCACCTATCATGCTTGAGGAGATATTTTCATAAAATCTAATTTGTGCACTGCAAATAAGGGCGTCTTAAATTCAGACACATATGTGACTGAAAAAGTAATTCAGACACTTAAGTGTCTGAATATGGAATTTCAGACATTAAAGGTGTCTGAAATTAAGACACTTAAGTGTCTTACTATATGATCATGGTATAAACACTGTAAACTGAAATGTCTGAAATTCAGACACATAAGTGTCTGAAACTGGAGTGTTCAATTTTCAGACATTTTAAAGTGTCTTAATTTTTAAGACACGTGTATACGTCTGAATTTAAGACATTTCAAACGTCTGAATCGCATCCATTTTTGATCACCCTGCAAGTTTGGCTGTAGGCAATCAATTGTTCACTGTTTTTTGTAAGCTTTATACACTGTAAAACATAACCGTTACAATATGGAAATTATATTGCCAATTGGGACGCCAATTTACGTATTTTAATGTAAATTTTCTTCCGTAAATTCCAGAAAATTTTCCATTTTTTGCATATTTCTCCATTTAAAAGGTAAAATATAATCTTTCAAGGACAAATCCACATATTTCGCAATCAGAATTTTCTAAACTCACGTATATTAGACATGATTTTTTATTTATATTCAAACTAGTGCATTGGTGCACCTACTGGGGGTGTTAAGGGGGCTGAAGCCTCTCCCAGACTAGACTAGATATTATTTTTTTTAATTATGAAAGATTATTATTATTTTTAATAGATCCTTAAAAAATCTGAATTTTTAAAAAGATATTAATTTTTTCGCACATATTTTTTTAAATTTTATTATGAAATTCGAAATTATAGCATGTTTAAAATTTACTTAATTATAAACATTAATTACTTAATTGTACTTAAGTAAACTAATTAATTAATGTTTTTAAAATTTACTTTAGAAAAAAAACTATTTACTTAATTATAAATTTAAGATCCAGTGCAACTTTTTGCACACTTTAACCTTCATAATATTTTGATAATTTAATAATAAAACTTTAAATTGTTTGATTGCAAACACACTTTAAAATTATCCAAATACGGAAACACACCAAAAAAATCGCAAAAACATAGGTATATATTAGTACAGTACAGTATTTCATTATTTAACATCTTAAAAGCGTTCAGAATTACACCAACCAAAACTTTCCAGCTGGTTACGACGCTTGCATTTTTTTTTTACGACTGCCTCTAAAATATGCTAGTCCCCTCCAAATCGCAATTCTCGATGCGCCACTGATTCTGTGTGGTATCCAAAGCGTATGCTGATGCTATTTCCCTCTGAAATTTAAAGAAAATGTCGAGTTTAATTACGAAATTTTCGCAAAAGAAAAATAATTGGAAAATATACCCACAACTGTGGCGCCATCTATATTAAGTAAGAAAAGTCGAACTTATTAAAATTTTGCGCATTTAAGTTTTTGATGGTGTTTTGAGAAGTTATTTTAATTCGTTATTATTATTTTGGAATTATATGGAATATTTCTGAAATTTTTTACTACATAACTTTTTGGCTAATGATTGATTATTGGTTTAATTCAGGAATGATCTCATTTCACCGTAAGAAAATTAGTCTCATCAAAAAATTTTAACCTCCTGTATTTCGATCGGAAAAAAAGAAGAAAAAAATTATTTGCGGAAATATAAAACACTGGTTTTTATTATTTTTGAAGAAAAATTATATACAATATTTATAACTGAGAATTTTTGTTCAGAATATATGGCATATGGAATATGGAATATGTAGGAATTAATGAGTCCAATAAAAAAAATGCCATATATTCAACCGATCTGAAGAAAAAAATAGAAAAAAAAATCAAAAAACAGAACACTATATTCCTTCACACACTTTTATATACACATACCTTCGCATTAACTTTAAACACAGGGTTTGGGCAAAAATATATGCATTTTTTTTATGAAAAATTGATTTTATTTTTAATGGGCGTTGAATTACTCCCCCCACCCCTTTACCCACACAACTGAAACGGGACAAACCCGAATTAAATATATATAGATATTAATTAAATATATATGTAATATATATACATATGCACTGTTAAAACATTTTAAATATTTTAATATTTTAACAATAATATTTCTGTTCTGAAAATTTCTTCGGTAGAAGTAGAAAACCTTCTGCTAATCTTACATTGCAGGAAATTAAAAAGCAAAATATTCAAAATTCTAGAGAAAGGATGTGTAAAATAGTTCAGAATTGTAAGTAGATTAACAAAATATTTACAATTACCGTAAAATAAATTGTGAGTCATAAGTCAGTAACAATATTTGAGATTCTCAGTTGTGCAGGTGTGGCCGAGAGGATAGGAGGACCAGTCTAGTAACCACCAGGTCCCCAGTTCGTATCCTGCGAGGGGTAAGTGTAATGTTGAAAATTGAGTTAAAGGAGTTAATCATGTAAAATGTGCGAGATCTTGTATTGAAATACGTGTGTACCCTTCTTTTTTTTTAATACAGAAATTACCAAAAAAATAAATAAATAAATAAATAAATTTTTCCAGACATGGAAGAAAATTTTCATTAAAATACGTAAATTGTACTGGCGTCTTGATTGGCGGTAAAATTTTAGGTAGCTTTCATTACAAAAAGCTACCTATTGCAGCCGTTCGGAGGAAAGCGATTTCAAAAAATTTTGGTATATTTTCATCGATCATGACCCCCAGACCCCGAAACCACCCTCCGTTCAAAAGTTGATATATATATATATATATATATATATATATATATATCTGACCTATGTCACACTGTAACTCCCGTAATTATGAACCGATTTCGATGTAATTCGGTGTGTACATAGTACATACCAATGTCTCGACCGAGTTCGTTGGCCAGCTTCATCCGCCGTTTTGTTTCAAAATGGCGGCCATTTAAAATTTTTAAAAAAATTTTAAACTTGAAATGTGGTACCAAAAAATTAAAAATGGAAACATATTTTTTTCTTATGTATTTGACCTTTATACAAAGATTCCGGAGCAGTTTTTGTTTCGTCTATATCTTAAAAAATGGCTGAGTTATAGCATTTTGAATTTCTAGCGTGGCTGACATTTTGAAACGTCCTGAATTTTGTCACGCGATAAAAGGCGTATTTATGAACCGATTTGGATGTAATTCGGTGTGTATATAGTACATACCAATCTCTCGACCGAGTTCGTTGGCCAGCTTCATCCGCCATTTTGTTTCAAAATGGCGGCCATTTAATTTTTTTTAAAAAATTTTAAATTTGAAATGTGGTACCAAAAAATTGAAAATGGAAAAATATTCTTTTCTTATGTATTTGACCTTTATACAAAGATTTCGGAGCAGTTTTTGTTTCGTCTATATCTTAAAAAATGGCTGAGTTATTGCATTTTGAATGTCTAGTGTGGCTGACATTTTGAAACGTCCGGATTTTTCTCACGTAATAACAGGCGTATTTATGAACCGACTTGGATGTACCTTAGTGTATACACAGTACATACAAATATCTCGACCGAGTTCGTTGGCCAGCTTCATCCGGCATCTTGTTTCTAAATGGCGGCCATTTAAAGAAATTAAAAAAAATATATATTTAAATGAGATACCAAAAAATTGGAAAATGAAAAAGATTTTTTTTTGTATGTGTTTGACTTTAATACAAAGATTCTGAAACAGTTTTTCTTTCGTCTATATCTAAAAAAAAAATGGCTGAGTAATAGCATTTTGAATTTCTCTTGTGGCTGACATTTTAAAACGACCTGATTTTTGTCACGCGATAACAGGCGTATTTATGAACCTATTTGGATGTAACTTGGTCTGTACATAGTACATACCAATGTCTCGACCGAGTTCGTTGGCCAGCTTCATTCGCCATCTTGTTTCAAAAGGGTTGCCATTTAAAAAAAATTAAATTTAAAATTCAAAATGAGGTATTAAACAATTGGAAAATGAAAAAGATTTTTTTATGTGTTTGGCCTTGATACAAAGATTCCGGAGCAGTTTTTGTTTCTGAAAATTTGTTCTTTTGTTTATATCTTAAAAAATGGTTGATTTTTAGCACTTTGAATTTCTAGCATGGCTAACATTTTGAAACGATCTTGTATTTGTCACGCGATAACACACGTATTCGCCTATTTCGATGTAAGAAGGCATGTGGATAGTATACATCAACACCTCGACCAAGTTCGCTGGCCAGATTCATCAGCCATCTTGTTTCAAAATGGCGACCATTAAATTAAAATATATATATATATTTAAAGTGAGGTGTAAAAAAATTATAAATTGAAAAAGGTTTCTTTCTTAAGTATTTGACCTTGATATAAGGATTCAGGAGCATTTTTTGTTTGTCTTTACCTTAAAAAAATGGCTCAGATATAGCAGTTTCAATTTCTATTGTGGGTGACATTTTGAAAAATCTGATTTTTTGCATGCGACAGCACTCCTATATATTAACCGATTCCGATGTGAGTGAGCATGTGCACAGCAATTACTAAGGTCTCGACCAAGTTCACTTTTTAGCCTCATCCACCACGTTGTCTTAAAATAACAGGCACTTTAAGAAATTTCCGAATTTGGCAGCCAAATATATGTTACTTTAAAGAAAAGCAGCTTGGATAAAGCTGACTAATTTCGCGAAATTCTCATTCATTATATTGATAAAAATTAGTAATTGAATCTCCTATATTCGGTTTCCACTAAATTGAGCTTCGTGTGTTTGCATGATATAAGTTGGCTTTTTTTAAATAAGGATTATGAAAGCTACCTCTTCCTCCCGGCACTGGCCGGAAGGACTTTTTGAATTTCTAGCGTGGCTGACATTTTGAAACGTCCTGAAATTTGTCACGCGATAAAAGGCGTATTTATGAACCGATTTGGATGTAACTTCGTTTGTACATAGTACATACCAATGTCTCGACCGAGTTCGTTGGCCAACTTCATCCGCCATCTTGTTTAAAAATGGCAGCCATTTAAATTTTTAAGAAAAATTTAAATTTGAAATGTGGTACCAAAAAATTGAAAATTGAAAAAATATATTTTTCTTATGTATTTGATCTTGATACAAAGATTTGGGAGCAGTTTTTATTTCGTCTATATCTCAAAAAATGGCTGAGTTATAGCATTTTGAATTTCTAGCGTGGCTGATATTTTGAAACGTCCTGATATTTGTCACGTGATAACAGGCGTATTTATGAACCGATTTGGATGTACTTTGGTGTGTACCTAGTACATACAAATATCTCGACCGAGTTCATTGGCCAGCTTCATCCGCCATCTTGTTTCAAAATGGCGGCCATTTAAAAAAATTAAAAAAATTTAAAATTTAAAATGAGATACCAACATATTAGAAAATGAAAAAGATTTTTTTGTATGTGTTTGACCTTAATACAAAGATCCCGGAACAGTTTTTGTTTCGTCTATATCTAAAAAAATGGCTGAGTTATAGCGTTTTGAATTTCTATTGTGGCTGACTTTTTAAAACGACCTGATATTTGTCACGCGATAACAAGCGTATTTATGAACCGATTTGGATGTTACTTGTTCTGTACATAGTACATACCAATGTCTCGACCGAGTTCGTTGGCCAGCTTTATTCGCCATCTTGTTTCAAAAGGATTGCCATTTTAAAAAAATAATAAATTTAAAATTTAAAATGAGGTATTAAAAAATTGGAAAATGAAAAAGATTTTTTTATGTGTTTGGCCTTGATACAAAGATTCCGGAGCAGATTTTGTTTCTGAAAATTTGTTCTTTTGTTTATATCTTAAAAAATGGTTGAATTATAGCACTTTGAATTTCTAGTATGGCTAACATTTTGAAACGATCTTGTATTTGTCACGCGATAACACACGTATTCGCCTATTTCCATGTGAGAAAGCATGTGGATAGTATACATCAACATCTCAGCCAAATATAAGTTACTTTAAATAAAAGCAGCTTGGATAAAGCTGATTAATTTCGTAAAATTCTCATTCATAATGATTTAGTATTGATAAAAACTAGTATTGAATCTCCTATATTCGGTTTCCACTAAATTGAGCTTCGTGTGTTTGAATAATATAAGTTGGCTTTTTTAAAATAAGGTATTTGAAAGCTACCTCTTCCTCCCGGCACTGGCCGGAAGGACTTTTTATATTTTAAAGGATTTTTTTTTTCTGTGTATAAGGCTTCCCGAAAAAATGGCTGCTTTTGAAGAAATTAAAGGTGGTCAAACATGGATGCATTTCAGACATTTGAAATGACTTAAATTTAGACACATACAAGCGTCTTAAAAATTTAGACACTTTAAAATGTCTGAATATTGAACACTCCGTTTCAGACACTTATGTGTCTGAATTTCAGACATTTCAATTTACAGTGTACATAAACTTTTGCGACACCACAAAAACAGTTTTCTTGTAATTTCTTATTTTCATAACGATGAATTTTTTCGAAACTTGAGATATATATTTATGATCATAGTATTTACCTACAGTGGATATTTGGAAGCATTTTGTTCTAAAATTTTATTTTTATTGAAATATTTGCATTGTGCTTAAACTTTTTCGCCGCACTGTAGGACAAACACAATGATAAACCTACGAATCAACCACAGATGGTATTAATTTGTAGCTTATGACAACTTCACTTCCGGCAGATATGGATCATTAGATTCCCCTGCTTCTACTTTTCCATAAAAGAATTTTTTTTTCTTGTGCTTGATAACATAGGTTTTTGTGCTGTCGGCTCTTGGTCTAATAATTATATTAAAATTTTGTAATAGAATTATTTAGATAATTGCGAATTATTACGAATGCACTTTGTTTTCCTAAAATAAAACCATGGAATGGAATTTTACATAAAAACTTATGTCACATTATTGATTCCTAGCAATATCCTATTCTTTTAAGCATCGGAAGAATATTCAATAAAGTATTTTTTCTCATGCTGCAATATCATGAACTCTAACAAAACTTTATTTCTTTTGTTCTGAATGCTGTTTTTTGAGAAATCTACAGCTCTTTGATGCTTTCTGCTATCTGTTCTTTTTACACTATTTAAATGTATTATTGAATGAAAACTCATTCTCTCCTACATAAATAAATAAAATGGGGAAAAAATGTTAAATAAAAATAGAGAAAAATATTTTCTTTTAACTTTAACTTAAAATAACTATTTCATGAAACTTAAATATTTTGATGTATTTATTTATGCTGATGTGTAAGGGGCTGTAATTATCACTTTAGGGGAAAAGGGGTGGGGGGGGGTTGTCTGGCATTTGATATCGTAAGATATCTCTGGGGTGTGAGGAGGTATGCTTTTGATACCGTTACAATTTTTTATCCAACCAAACTTATCTTTTTTCAGGAACTTTTTTACATCCAAATTGTCTGTTACCTTTATTATTATTATTATTATTATTATTATTTGCTTTTATGAAAATACAAAGCTAATATTAAAGTCGGTAAATGTTCATAACCTCATTTCATTCCAAAATTTGGAATACCCCCAATGTTTGACATTCCTGTTCTTCTGCCATATGCGCATATAATTGGCTGTTAGAGAAGTCAGGAGCATAATATCTAGGAAATGATACTTGTGTTTACCAGTAGAGAAAGACAAAAAATGTTGTTCACTGTTTTGTTGATAAGTTCTGCTTTTAACCTCTCCGGACAGGGAGCAAGTGCAAGAAGACAATATTACATTTGAATGCATTATGTAATAATAACCTATTATTAAATAGTTTTAAATAGTAACTAACTGTTTTAAATGTTATTTGATATAAATTTATTTCATGTATTGATATTTTTACTGATTTCTTGAATCCGTAAAATATGCGACTAGAAAATGTATAATCATACGTGTATATCACTGCAAGTGTATAAAAAGAAAGAAAAAGGATCAGAAAAGAAAAGAATTTTTAGACATTGATAACTATATCATCCGGTGGTGGTGCGGGTGTGGGGTGTCGACGAATGATAACGTATGATATCGTAAAGACGGGAGGGGTCCAAAATTAGCAAAATTTTGATAACGTTATATATGTATAGCCCCTATATGAAAAATTCTTTTCAATTTCTGCTATTGAACACAATAATTTCTCTAACGAATTTTAAAATTCACATGCATTTTTTTTAAACATCTATCGGTGTTTAGGTTTGTTTGGTAAAGCCTTCATATGCTTAAAAGATGTCTATGCGAACCAACTCTAATACACTAAATAGTTTTTATTATCTAACTACAGGAAATAAATGAAATTTCATAAATCTTATACATTTTGAAAAAAGACGCAAAAGAATTAATTTTCTGTATCATCTGCGTACTACTCTACATTTTACAGAAATCCACAGCGATTATAATTGAGAAGTTATTTAATTAATTTATATCATGTTACTCAATTTTATTTATTTTTATGTACTTTTCAGAATTTTTTTTTATTAGTTGTGTACCAGTTAAAGAAACAAAAAATGTATTTTGAAAGTAAAAGAAATAAAAGAAAGTTACACAAGTTGTTCCTAAGCTACCGTACAATCTGTTCAGAATGAGAATCCTCGCTTTGAGTTCATAAAATTTGTCCTGAGAACCATAGCTCGGAGACGCATAGTTTTCCAGAAAAATGGAAAAGAAAAAGTTTGATATCGCAAAATTCCTAGCAGATTGTAACGTATTGCCATTAACCTCTCCATAATGAAATTGTATATATCACAATGCGCGCTAACGAAATACGTAATCAATATGCGAAGATTGCCTATAGTTTGAAGCTGCGCCTTTTAAAGCTTAACAAAGGACATCTGTCCATTTGGATATTAGACAAAAGTTTACTGCGCATAGTTAAGCCCAGTAACATAGTGGCCAGCATGCCTGTTTGCCGCGCTACAGGTCTCTAATCCGACTCCTGGATGAGCAAGGTTCTCTCAAACTTTCATCCCTCCCGGGCCGATAAAATGAGAAACCAGCTTGCTTGGGAACTAAACATTAAGGGTCTTGAGTTATTTTGGCCACCTGACCGAGATATATGCTGTATAGCACCTCAGAGAACAGGGTCAAGTAAAAAGGGTTATGCACTGTAGGCCCAGATACTTCATGAATCTTAAAGCCACAAGTTTTGTTTTTTGTACCGCTCATTTCTTTTTAAATTGTTGGCCATGGGTGCAATTTTTATCTTTTAAAACTTTTATTTATTTTTTATATCTTTTTCTCATCACAATTTCATGAAGTTCGATAAAGTTAGTTTTCGGTGCTCTGGATCCCAAGTCATACTTTTCCCTTTCGCGTGTTTCTCGGAAATTAAAGGTTTTACAGGCACGGTTCTTTGTACACTTTTCATGTAATCTAAACGAGGGTTATCGTCCTACAAAATTTTTGCTGTGATATCCGAACAGCCTGTACAATTATAACACCCCATTAAAAAAACCATTAAAAATTAATTTCTGATTGTGTAGAGTAAAGTTAACTTCCTTATTATAACTAGGAGATTAAACCTGGTTTTCCCGGTTTCAAAACATAGGAGTAGTTTTTTTTTCTACTGTCCTCTAATAGATTTTTCATTTAATTATATATTTTTAGATTGCCCTCTAAAAACACAGAAAAGCAATTTTATATCAGAATATCAATTAAGTTTCAAATAAATTTTTATTAAAAGTATACTTTAGTATTAATCGCATGCAAGGAGTTAATACTGTTATTGCGCGTATAATTACATGCACTAGTCTTCCGACATGTGAGGCACCTATAGTGTCAGTACTATGGAAAAAACAAAAAGAAAAGAATTGTGCCAATGAGGTAGAACTTGGTTAATTAGCAAACGTAATTAAAGTGTTAATAGCCGATGAAATCGCCAAAGATTTCGATACTTACAGCAGGTTGTTTTATGTTGATAATTTTAGTGGTTTAAGCGCGTAGTACGATTATAAAATTTGTGTTTTATTTATATTATTTTGTTTATTTGCTGGTCAAATTTTAATTTCGTTATGAAATAGTAAACAGACATAAACGCTGAATTATTTATATATTTTAAGTACAAACGGGTTATATTTTTGTAATTGGGCTGCACGCGATAGAGATATATATATATTTTAAATCATACTTGAAAATTATTTTTTAAACTATAAAAAATTAGTAAATTGAGATACAGTTTTCAAACAAATTGCATTTGAAAGGACATTTTTTTCAAATTCAATGGTATAAAAATTGAAATTGTGCGATGTTTAGAAGTTGAAAAAATTGCAGTAAACGGTAAGTTAATTTTTCAGGTATTGACATAGTTAATGAGATGTGAATGTTACCCGCAGGCATGTTTTTTACTTTATAATATAGATTTTTTGGATTTAATTCTATTTAATGCATTTGATTAAAATTTTAGATACATCTCTCTCATGAACATGTTAAAGATTATTATTATTTTATTTTTTTTTTGTAAGATATATATTGCAATTTGAAAATAATTTTATTTTGGAGAAATGAAACATTATGCGCTCTTGAATATATTTTTATGTAAATATTATCTGTCCGATTCATTAGAAAAATGAAATTAATTCTGACGTATATGCACTTATTGAATTAAAGAAGTCTAGACAGTTTCGTGTTTCTTTAAAATAAAACTAAATGAATAAGTTACTTTATTAAATAAGTTCTTGAGGATTTATTCATTTAAAAGTAATTGAATAGGATCTATTGCGAAATTGTTACACACCTTGTAGTTAGCTTTCGGAGAAAGTAATAATTTAAATTTCCTGAGATTGAACTATTTCACAAAATAAACATACTAAAGTATTAAAAAAAAAACTGGTCACTCATTACTAACTCTACCGCAAACAATTGTATAAAAATGTGATTGGTGCAAATATATCATTATAATTTCTGAAAATTTAATATCATCATCAAATTTTGCTTAGGTTGCCGTCTATTTATATAAATTGTAACGCATTTTAAAATTTTCAATAATAACTAATGTTGGCATCATATTTGTATACTTCGGTAAATGCTGCTTTATCATACCAAACGAAAATTCATTCGGGTAAGTAGTTTAGGATTTATACAGGTTTATAATTTGAATCTCTTAATATTACAGTGCACAAAAAATAACTCGGACGAACTTCAAATTTAAATTTGAAAAAACTACTTATCTTCACCACAAATTTTGTTATTTCTACATGAGAAATAAACACTCATTCTTGCTTATACAGATAGTTTAAAATTTAAGAACTGTACTGAAGAAAAATGAATTGCATAATTTACATAATGAAATAATTAATGAAGGAAATACACAAAATATGAATGGATTACATAATGAAGGCATAAGACATAATGATGTCAGTTCGCTCGTGTGCTGAAATATGTAGGATTCATGAAACTGTTCTATGCGTTTGATCAGAATTAAGACAGACCAAAAGGAGATAGAAAACAAACAGAAAGCGTTTAAAAAACTTAGTGACCTTAAGTCGGACTGTACTCATTCTCAATGTTTCGAAGAAAAGAGTTGTAAACGAGAGAACATAAATCAGAAGAGTGAAAAAGTTCCTTGGTTGTCAGTCTTACAAACTGAAATAGAGCCAGAAACTTGTGATGGCTAACAAGAAACAAGACTTCAAAAATTGATAGTATCATTGAAGCAGACTGCTGATAATCAATGGCAAAACATTTTTTTCAAAAATTTCACAACCGAACTATTCCATAATCGATACAACAATGGAATGTTTTCGAAAGGCGAATAAATTTAAAGCCCATTGTGGTTTGGTGTGGGATTCGTTAAACTAGCAAAACGCAGGTCATTTTTATTGATCAAGACGACAAAATGAACCATCAAAGGTACAATTGAAACATCTTGGAGAGTTTTGCTTCTCTAGTTCCAAGAGAAAGAGATAACCGCCCCTGAAACTCAGCTTTCGCTTTAGAGGCAATCCCGATGGGAAAAGTTCCAAGAATAAATGGAAAAAGAACAACGAACCATGTGAAGATTCTGCTAAATTACACAGAAAGAGAAGATCATAGGAATGATTCGTGTCACATTTGCCAGATATCTTGAGAGTACAAAATTTGTTCCTGTACATTGTAGATGTTAACTAAATGGGTTATTTTAAATAATCATCTTACAGAGTGGAATTTTTTCTAAAGTAGCTGACCCGCAAGACGTTCTCTGAGCCCGTGATAATAATGAACCTTAATTTTTTATGATTTTATATATTTAACTTGGATTTGTCTAAAACTCATGTCCGCTGACTGTGTGAAAAATTGGTTAAAACTAACTGATATTTAGCGCTACAAATGCTCGAAATAACGGCAACAGGAAGGAGGGTAGTATGTTTCCAACGACTGCGTAATTTTTGTTCTAAAACATTGATAAGTAACGGGAAAAATCACTGATTTACGCGTAACTATTTTTTTTCGCATCCAAATCCTGGGTGAATCTTTTGGATTTTAAAACTGATTATTTCACACTTAAATCCAATTATACCTGAATCAAATTGATAGTCATTCATTACCAAAAAGTTTAGTATATAGTTTTCAGAGTAAATTTCATAGTAAATTTCAGAGTAGTATAAAATTAAGTATATTTTTTTAAATCAGAGTAAGTTAAATACGTATTTACCATATTTTGATTTAAAAAATATACTTAATTTTATACAATAACTCTGAAATTTTAAATCTATATGCTAAGTTTTAGCTAATGAATGAGTACCAATTTGGTCAGGGATCAATCAGGATTAACAGTATTGTTAATCCTGCGGAAAAAACGAAAAGTGACTTCGGGGATCGAATTTTTTCCAAAGGGTTAGTTTTGTATTTTTTCAAATGCTTTCCAGTGTTGCAAAGAGAATTGAAAATATATGATGTTTTGAATTTTCTTTTTTGAGTATTTTGTTTTTCGGTGTGAATAAATAACTTTCAAGATTTTGAAATATGCCGGTAATAGGGAAGGAGGGGCAGGGGTTGTGCGGTATTTTAAATGTTTAAAAAAATATTCGTTATCGTTCAAACTCTTTGAAATTTTTAGGAGTCAAAAGCATAATATTTTTGTAGCCTGTGTGAAACAATTCAGAAAAAATATTGATATTTAATGGTAAAATTGCTCACAAAAATATTTTTTTTCATTTCGTCTATTTCAGTAGTTAAAAATAATAGTCCTTACTGTCTGAATTTTCTGAGATTTTCAGAAGTCATAAATATGATTGTTATGCACCCCAGTGAGAAAAAATCGTGAAACAAATGAAAAAGGAACACGTTTTCTTGTTTATCGGCTCGGTTTCGTAAGCATAACAAGCAAAAAATAGTCCTTATCGTCTAATTTCTCTGATATTTTAATAGATTTTAAAATTTCCTAAAAAAAAAAAACTATCCATATTTAGTAGTGAAAAGTTCAGCCAATGTCAAGTGAAAACGTGCCGAAATCCCTTTGTTTTTATTGTTTTCGTCGAATTTGTTACATTTTATTTTGAAAAAAAGGCTTCTACTCATCTAAAAGTTTCAAAATTTTATTATATGATGTAAATCTGGTCTGCAGACATACTCTGAAAAGATTGTGCCAAAGTACGAAATTTTAGGCACATTTATCGTAGAAAAAAATCGTCTCTGCAATGTGCAAAGTGACCGTGGTCGTTCTAGGTTAAAAAAGAACAACAATAAAACAATTATATTTAAAAAATAAAAAAAAACCCGACTGCGTAAAAAGAGAACTAGTTATTTCTCATCAATGTGAAACTATTTTTTTTTCAATTCCTACTATTAGCTCAAACTCTCGCTATATATATCTTGCTCAAATTTTCAATCGTTAATGAAATACTTATTATTCATCCAGTCAAGCTCAAATAAATTTTTTTTAAACTTGTAGTGGTTGACACTTGATGTTAATCCAGTTTTTATTCAAATATTAATTCATTAATTACATTTAATTGATTAATTTTCTATAATCGAGAGAGCCCTCTTCTTGATCAAGGTATTATAAGACCGAGAGAGCCCTCTTCTTGATCAAGGCATTTTAAGCGCCACTCAAGGGGAAAGAAGAATGGGAGACGAAAAATTCTCTTATTGATCTAAGTAGGAATTGACTTAAAATATTTTTTTTTTATATTACTTGTTTATATTATCTATTTTTTATTTACTTGCATTGATGACTTTTAAGTTGTGTTTAATTGTTAGTTCCTATCTATAAACACTGTTTTGATGAGGTCTATAGATATCTATGATGGTTAGAGTTGCAGTAAAGCTTGAGATCCTACATACACAATTTCCAGGTTGTATAATATTTTAACGGAGCTTCTGACTGTAAAATAGTCAATGAAACCTCGTCTTCATTTTGAAAAACCTATCCAATGGTATGCCACTCAATAGGGTGCGTAATTTTTTTCGTCTCGACCGCCATTTTGAATATATAAAAATAAAATCTAGCCTATAACCATTGGGCCGTTAAGATGAATTGATAGAGTCTTCATTCATTAAAATCCATCCAGCCGTTGGGATGGTTCGAAGGTATAAATAAATCCACATACACAAATACGCGTGAAACACATAACCCTTCTTTTCAGTCGGGTAATAAATCACCTGAATTCGCAAATACGGTTCTTCATCTTCGTGCAGCTGTATAAATCTGTTTCTGTGCATGGACGAGCACTTTACAGACTGGAGGTGAAATAAATGTTTGTTTGATGAGAGTGCGTTGCGGGTTTTTATTAGTAGCTCAGCTAATTATTATAAATTTAAATTTCCGAGTCTCGTATGCATCAGGAGAGTCTTTCGAGTATTCTCACAAAAATTTTCAGCTTTTTACCTGCGGTAGATTTTGCTAACTATCCCGGACGCACAGACAGGCAGCCACACAGACAGAGCGAAACTCTTTTTTATTAGTATAGATAGAGTTGTCTTTCAATGCAAAATCTCAGAAACATTTGGAAAAAATAGAATGAACTGTATGAATATTAATTAGCACATGAACAAAAAATCAACTGTTAAACTTTGAATACGAAATTAGTAAAATAATTATTGCATTTTAATCATCAAATGTAAACTTTTAGAAGAGCGGTTGGTTGGCTGGGGTTTAATCGCGCAAAATCCCATTGGGGACATGCCCCTTTAGGCGGATGCCGCGGAAACTGTCTAGCGCGAATTTAGTGAGAATTCAAGATGAAAGACGTGCATTAGCAGCCTGTTACGTCTGACATATGCATTAATCGTTTAGAAGAATTATTGATTTCGTTTTAACGGTCTAATCTTTGTCTATTAGCATAGCAAGCAGAGTTTTATTTCTGTAGATATTTAAAAGATTCTAAGTTAAAACGTTTGTTATTTTTTTTTTTTTTTTTTTTTTTTTTACCATGCAAATTCATTTTTTAGCAATGCAAAATAGATTGTATTACTGACAATTGTTTGAACTTAACTCAAACACTACTTGGTGAAATGAGATGTAATGTTGGATTCGGATATTTGAATCTTCTATAAATCGATTTCTGTTAAAAATTTCATAGTTTACAGCTCTTTTTCCGAACAATAATTTCAAAATTATATATTTTTCAGATTAATTTCTGAAAAATATATGAATTGTATATTGTATGCAATTCAATAATATTCTTATTTTTAAAAACATTAAATATATGAATCCAAAGTTACAGCGCATTCCGTTAAGTAGTTTTTTGAATAATGCTTAAAAAACTATTCACATTGTAATTTGCTTTAGAATTATTAACCCGGCAGGACGGGCGCGGGGTGTTTTGACACCCCACGTCTGAAAATATTCGTCTGCTGTCGGTGAGTGCTTTTAATTTATTGTTTATTAATTTTTAAAATTAATTATCATTTGACATTTCAGTCATCATTTTCACGAGAAAGAATGTAATTTTCATGAATTTCACTAACAGAGAGAATTCTAAAGCTCTTTTTCGTATTTATGCCATTTAATATGTTTGGTGTGTGCTGACACCCCATGCCCGTTCTCGTGTTACTTTTCACGGCGCGCGTCCTGCCGGGTTAAAAATAAATTTACCATTAGGAATTCCAAACCTGAAACCTGCATGATTCTTAAATTACTGAAGCAAATGACTTTTCCTTTGGTATCGGAAAGCAAAATATACCGTAAAATATAAATATGGTGTCAAAATTAGGTGTTAGTGTGAAAATTGTCAACTTTTGTACAATTTCTATATAGGTACATCATTTAAGCAAAATTTAAGTACAGGAATTATTAGTAGGCATTTTTATCGATTCCAGAACCGGTTTAACATATAAAAGACAAACTGAAAGAACCAGGATTAATTTTAATTCTCATCCACTCATATGCATATAATAAAAGATTTATTAAATCAGATATGATAAAATATTTGAGAGACAGACATCCATCTGCCCCAGGTCACGATGAGATTATATATGTTAAGCTCAAGCACATTTCTTCAATCTCTCTGAATAATCTACTTTCCTTTTTTAATAGGATATGGATGGAGCAGAATTTTTCCAATGTCTGGTGTAGAGCTATTGTTTTACCTTTTCCTAAACCAAGAAAAGATGTTACCAATCCCAATAATTACAGACCGATTGCACTTTCTAACTGCCTTTGCAAACTTCTCCAGAAAATGATAAGTTGCTGTCTTGTGCATGTTTTAGAGACTAACAATTACTAACCGCTTTTCAAAGTGTATTTCGGCATGGTGGGTCTGCCACTGATAATTTCATTCATTTGGAAAATCAAATACTGACAGCCTTTCTAAAACGCAGTTATTTGGTCTCAATATTTTTTGACATGGCGAAAGCTTATATCAGAACATGGCATTATGGGATCCTTCGTGACCTTTTTAACCTGGACATTCGAGAGAATCTTCCAATTTTTATTAAAAACTTCCTCGCAATTTTATTTTTTCCAGTTCGAATCAGTGGAATTCTATTTAGTTTTTATGTACAAGACGAGTGTGTACTTCAGGGTAGTGTACTGAGTGTCACTCTTTTGCAATCAAAATAAATAACATTCTTAACCAACTACCTCCTTTTGTGAAAGGAGATCTATACGCTGATGACTTCCGTATTATGTGTATGAGACAGGATATTCGTCTTATTGAGAGACAACTGCAAATAACAATCAAAAGTATTCTTAGCTGGACAAACAAAAATGGTTTTATAATTTCTCTTGACAAAACTTCTTGCGCGCATTTCTGTAGACGAAGGTGTCTGCATCCAGATTCTGAAATTTTTATTGGATTATCTCAATCTCCCGTTGTAGACAACGTTCGTTATTCAGGCCTACAGTTTGACAGTAAACTTACTTTTTTACCACATATTTTTCAATTACGGACAAAATATTAAAAATTACTAAATATACTTAAAGTACTTTCAAATACGTCTTGGAGAGCAGACCGTACATCTCTCCGTAAAATCTATAGAGCTGTGATCCGTACTAAAATCGACTACGCCTTTCAGGTCTATGGTTCAGCCACTAAACTTGTTCTTATAAAACTTGACATTGTGCACCATAGCGCATTCCGTGTTTGCTCTGGTGCATTTCGTGCATCTTCTATTTTAAGCCTTTATGTTGACTGTAATGAACCAGCATTGCACCATACCTCATGTAAAACATTCATTAGAATGGTATTACCGTGTCCTTTCGCATCCTGGTCATCCACTTCACACTATTTTTAAATACAGACAATGATATTCTTTATCAGCATCGCTCATCTTGCATCACATCTTTTGGAGTCAGAATGAGAAACATTATTAACAATAGCCCTCTGAGTAATATCGAAGTGAGTCCATGTCCATCGAATGTGCTTCCTCCTTGGAAACCTCGTAATATTACCTCTCTCCATCCTTTTAAAAGATATGATAAAAAAAACTTGGCTTCTGCTGTTTTCCAACAATAATTTGCTGCACATCGCACAAATTATAATAGCTATACGGACATTTATACACATGGCCCTAAGAGCGGAGATATTTTTGGTTAGAAAACATTTCTTTAACACTAGAACCGCCGGAAATTTTACTGAAGTGTTATAAAAATATTTTACACCGGAAAGTTTAATTGAAACTACTTAATTAATTATTTAACTTATTTTTCCGTGGTAAATTTTAAAGTTATTTTAGAAAGAAATTTCTGGTGATAATAGACATACTTTTATTTGGTAGCAGTCAAAATGACCGCTACGGCGGTTCTAGTGATAACTTATCGGCTTTATTCTTCTGTTTCTGTCTTTACAGCGGTAGAGAGAGACATCTTGCATATATCTAATCACCATAACTCATCCTTCATCATTTACACAGATTCATATAATCCTATTGATGCTATTAAATCATTAAAAAAACATGCTTATGTCTCAGTCGTCTTAGATTTTTATAAAGAATTAACAACGCGTGGCTATAATATTTTATTTTGCTGGGTACCTGGACAAATGGATATTACTGGAAATAAGAAAGCGGATGAGGCGGCAAAAATGCTCTTAATCCATTCATCACAAAATACCATTTTCAGACGTTAAACTACTCATAAAACAGTTTAGGTCATTTCCATGAAAACTTATCATGTCTGTCACACAGCTGAAAATCGCTATGCTTGTTGGCTACCAGTATTTTAGAACGGAAAATGTGACTTATTTTTTCCGAGATATCTCATCAATTGAATAACCCGAAGCAAACTTTTCGAAAATAACGGTGGCCAACAAGCATAGAGATTTTCAGCTGTGTGACAGACATGACAAGTTTTCATGGAATTAGCCTTTATTAAGAATGAATAGCAAGAAAGTTGGAACTTAAAACACAGTAATAAAATGCAGCATATCAAACCAGCAATCATGACCTGGCCTTCGAGTTATCCAATATGTTCGTCTGATTTCTCTGAGAATTGGGCATTCAGGGATCAGTCATAAACATCTTTTACTTCAGAAGGAAGCGCCCATGTGTCCACATTATCATTTTGATTATCTGACCATTCCTCATGTTGCAACTGACTGTCCGGGCCTCCGGCACTTGTATACAATTTATTTTAATTCATCATCACCAATCTTGGCAAACCTCATTGGGGAAACACCTCATGGGACACTCTTTACTTTTTTAAAACATGCAGGATTTTATTTTGAACTATAACTCTTTATTTCTGCACTTTTATTGACTTATTATTTTATTGACTCTTTTATTGACGCACTTTTATTGACTTTTATTGACTGCTTAATCGTTCAGTGTTTTCCGTGGTTTTCTTCGACCCTTGGATTTCTTTGCGTAAATACGGGTTAGGTTCCCTTAGAAAGGCACCACAGATGGCACTCCCCCCCTTTTGGTCCTATATCCCTCGTGTTGATAACTGGCCGTCATAAAACAACACCAATAAACTCTTTCATGAATTATTTCCCCATCCATTTGTATGCACAAGCATTTTAGAAATTTTGTTTTATGCAAGTAAAAGAACATTGAAAATACAATGTATAATAAGAAAAAAATTATATTCTTTGTCTTTAACAGTATACGCATTATTCAACTTATACGTATGAACAAATCATTAATAAATTAGATGCAGAAAATTTGGTTAAAAAGACATACTCGGATGTATTAGGAAAAAGAAAATTATGTATTTCCTTATTAGTTTAAATAGGAAATAAACTCGTTTTTTTCAGCTGGTAAAATAACTTCCGTTGATAAACGTAAATTCGGAATTTATGATTAATGCCTAAAATAACATTAACCTAAACGCATGTAGGCGTAGAGAAAATGTGTTTTCAACATTTATGAATTATAAAATATTTCTATTTCAAAAAACAAAAAGAAATAAGACAGCAAAAAGGGGAGGGGATTTCTTAGTTTATTTTTAATTAAGGAAAAATATTATGATTTTCTAATGAAAGTTTTTGTAGACACATTTTTATTTTTTTTTAAATATCTTTCGCGGACTCACAGGGCTCCCACTGGTCAGTTTTTTTTTTAAAACCAGTAAGTTTTAAGAAAAAAATAGGAGTAGGTTTCTGCTACAATTCTAAGTAAAACACTTTTTCAGGGACGTTTCTGCGAAATTTATAAAGATGATTTTTATTTGAAAAAAAGTGGTGTTCAAAAAACGTACCGAGTGGTAGCGCTGGACTCACTATATAAGTATGCTTGCAGAAACGCATGTACAGTCGTGTAAAAAAAGTAAACAGCCCCTACTAACTTTTCAACCAATTATTCTAGAAGAAATTTTCTGGTACCTAACGATTGGAAATAATGTCTACTTTTAAATGATGTATATAAAATTTGATTAGGGTACATCTACTTATAAAAACGAACCCAAATTCTGTTTTTCTTCCAATAGCAATACCCACGTTTGGCACCATAATTAAGCCTACACCCTTTAATTAGCCTAAATCCAAGTTTTCACGAAATTTGTATGATTAGTTTCCGAATAATTAATTATTTAAAATGAGCCTATTTTAGGAGCTGTATCCAAATTGAAGTTCGACAATTGATTGTTTAAATGCTGCAGAATGACTGTATCATTTCTATTAATGTATTATTTCTTACCAATAGGAACATCTCACTCACTTAATATGTTTCGACTATTTCCGGTCCAAATGTTTCATTAAAATGAGTAAAATATATTTTTTTCAAATTATGCTTTTCGGGACATCAAAAACCATCATTTTGGCGTTTTTTACTGATAATTCAAAACTACTTGGAAGAAAAATTTGAACTTGTGAATTTGAATAAAGTAGGACATAATAAATATAAATCTGCCGAAAAAATTGTAGGTTGCAATTCCTACTTTTTTTTTCGAATATTAATTTCATAATTCATTATTCATATTATATATTTTTCTTTTTAATTACAAATTCAATGTACTTATATTTGGGTTTTTAGTATTATAATTAAGCGAAAAAATTATCACATTAGGATTATAATTCTATGCGATATTAACAGAAATATGAAAGAGTAATTTAACATTAGCAGCTCTAAATTTTGAATGTTTATAATTCGAAAGCTTATCATCCAAATGACCCGAAATTTCATTTCTAGGCATAGTTTGCACCGAAGATTTAAAATATATTGTCAAAATCTGGTGTTTCCATTGAAAAAAAAAAAACAAAGTTAGGCCTGGTTTTGATTTGTAGATGACCCCCTAATCAAATATCATTAGTTTGATCAGTCAAGTTTTTCTTTGCTTTCTCTTTACGATAGAGTCTATTCAAGCGCATTATATCAGTATAAGCTTCGCCTGCGAAAGCTCTCTGAAAAGCACGATTAATCACGCCATCTTGATTACCAGCTTTAGTCTTGCTGCAGTTGGACGAATTCCATCAAATTCGTCCGGGATAGCTCAGATGGTAGAGCACTGGCGACTTCAGCCAGGAGATCTCTGGTTCGAATCCTGGTCCGGACATTTTTCGCCCAGTGGGAAATTTACATCTAATATGATTTATTTACCAATTAACCAGGTGATATAATACTGGGTTTCTACATTTCAGAGAATTTTCCAGGTAAATAACACAGTATTTTTTTTATAGAAAAATAAACCTAGGTTAATCGCGCGAAATTTTGCCTTTTAAAGAAGAGTTTTTCTATGAAAAAATACTAGTTCCTATGAATTTTTTGGTCTAGAAATTTCCTGAACTCTAGGAACCCTGTAATATTTTTGTTTAAATAGAAGGTTTAAAATTAAATAAAAAAGCTAGACAGTAATGTAACTTTGGAATGATTATTAGTTTACTCTTATTTCCTTTAAATTGAAAGTGCCTAAATCTGAACTAAAGCATTTTTTTAATTTAATTATTAGTAGTATTGGAAAATAAATACTAAACATTGACAAAATGTAACTAAATATAATCCAAATAATGCTTCCAAATCTTATCAAATAAGGTAGCTTATGTCACAATTAGGCATAATTAAAGTGAAAATGAAACACATTTTTAATCGTAATGTGTAATCGTTTCGTCACTATTTAGATGAAAACATTGAAAGACTTTTTCATTCATTTTTTTTTTTTTTTTTTTTTTTTTTGATTTTGTGTCACATTTAAAAATATTTCTTCCAATAAAATTTCTTCCAAATATACTTATTTTCATTTTCTATTTTTTTCCTCATGAAAATATTACTGAATATTTTTCCTTACATTGCTGAATATATTTTTATAGTGTTTAAAGAATTATTTGTATACATTTAAGTTCTATGTATAAATATTTTACATCGTGCAGTACGTTTCGCTTAAATAGCATTTTTTATTAACATGAAACAATATGAGATTTAAAATTAAATATTTACATGAAACTTAAAATTAAACAATTAACTACGAATCCGACTGTCCATTTTGTTAAATGTGAAAGTTAAATTGAGTTAAATAAATTTGATTGCTTTTATTAAATCGAAATTGAATTAAACAGTACATTACATTAAACGGATTTTTTTTTTTTACTTAAAAGATAAAAGTGTTTAAAATTTACAGAAAATGCATTTTTTTGCATTTTTTTATGCAAAAATTTACATAATCATGCAATTGCAATTTTCATTTACTTATCGATTTTGCGATTTTTATTTTTTTACGTTCATCAACTAAATTCTATTATGATTTTTTCTTATTGTAAACAGATTTAACTTTCGTAGATAATCAAAAACCTATTTACATATGTTTGCTAATGTGCTTGTGTTTAAATTAAACCAATCTTAAAACTTTTGAAATAATTCAAAGGAAGGAAAACACGTATGCTAGAAATAAAAATATTGAAGCTAGCTGCCATTATCAAAGTTAATGGCAATTTATTTCTCTTTGTTTAACTTTTTTTTATAAATACCTGTAAAAAACGGTCAACGAATAAATAATTTCACAAGTTGAGCTGATTAACTGTGCAATAATTTCAAGTAAGGCTATTTATATATACAAATTTCTTTTTTATGGATTTTCAAAAAAAAAATATTTTTGTTTATTCTTTTCTCCTTTGGTCATTTCTGGAAAAAAAAATTAAGTCATATAACAACTAGATGAATATATGTATAAAACATTTATTTATCCATATACTATTTTACAAACTATTTTTACCCACCGTGCTATCCACAACCTCATTTCCACTCATACGCACACACAAATACTCACATATACAGATTGATAGTAAAACATAGGTAGATAGGTACAAAATAATTTTAAACTTATGAAGCTGCCAATGCTCTGCGAATTGAACTACCATGGACAAATCTAACGGAAGCACAATTCACCTAGAAACCTCATTGATTATGACATCTGGTTTAATATCTGAATCAGCTCAGATGAATAAGTCGCAGGAAATGGATCTCTAAGAAACGTTGGATACGTAATTACACTTGATTAATTTTAAAGCAATTATTCTAATTGGTAAATAAATCACAAGAATTGAACTGTCCATGTAAGCATTCTAACGAGGAACAACTTGGTTGAATAATCGAATCCTGGCCTAGCCAGTTTTTCACCCATTTGGAAAATTACAACTTGTGCGATTTGTTTACATATTAGAATAATTTGTCAAAATAAATCAAGTGTAATTTCGCATCCAAAGTCTTTTGGAGTTCCAATACCTGTCCAATCTTTAGATCCACTCTGACATCTGGTTGAATATCTGAATTAGCTCAACAGAATAAGTCGCAGGAAATGGAACTCTAAGAAACATTGGATACGTAATTACACTTGATTAATGTTAAAGCAATTATTCTAATTGGTAAATAAATCACACGAATTGTATTGCCCAGGCAAGCATTCTAACAAGGAACAATTTGGTTGAATGGTTCGAATCCTGGCCTAGCCAATTTTTCACTCAGTTGGAAAATTACAACTCGTGTGATTTATTCAAAAATTAGAAAAACTTTATAAAATAAATCAAGTGTAATTTCGTATCCAACGTTTATTGGAGTTGCAATACCTGTCCAATCTTAGGTCTACTGTTGAGATGATTCAGATATCAGATCAGATGTCATAATTGGTAAGGTTTCTGGATGAATTGTGTTCCGCCAGATTTTTCCAGGATATCTCAGTTGGCAGAGCATTGGCAGCTTTAGCCAAACGGTACCTTGTTCGAATTTTGGCCTAGAAACTTTTTAACCTTGCTGGAAAATTACAAGTCGTGTGATTTATTTACAGACTAGAATAATTGTATTAAAATTAATCAAGTGTATTAAAACTTATCGGAAAATTTCTTGTTATTTTGAGGAATGCAAGTAAATTTGAAACACTTTTTGTAATTATCCTTCCATGTTACAAGTAAGCTCTGGTGCTGTATAATTTAATTTGTTTGGCGATTGGTTGCTTCTCTTTTGTGTATTTAAAAAAATATTTTTTTAAGATTTAAGAATATCGTTAGATGTTATAAATTCACATTTAAACACCAAACGTCACTGGAACGCAATTTATGATTTTAATTGATTAAAAAAAAACAAATATAAAAGTTTATCATGATATTTTTATGCATTACCCTACTGGTTTAAACTTGGTAGGTGACGTCCAAGATTTGTAACGGTTATGACATCCGTATAATGTTTAAGGGGGTCCGGGGCTAAATATTCTCAAAAAATGCAATTTTTTATTGGTTAAAAATAATACTGAATTATTAGCGTTAAATACTGCAAACCGCATGTTTTTATCTTCATTAGTTCCAGAGATATAACATCTTTTGCCTTGAGAAGCGATGCATCAGCTGCCCGCTGACGTGCACTTTAGCTCCATTTATCTCAGAATGAATTTTTTCACGATTTGTCAAATATAAAAGAATATATCTAAATTTCCTTGAAAGATATATGTATGAAAATTTAATTCGAGATTTTGTGCTATATTTTCAACAAATTGTCTTCAGGATTTTTAATGTTGATTGATAATTGTGAAAATATGCAAATGAAGGCAAAACTCACTCATAAAAAAACTTCATTTTTTTACATAATTTTTTTTTATAAAATTCCTAATCAATATTATAATAAATCCTGAAGTCAAATTAAAATTACACATTTTCTGTACACAAATGCGTAAACATTTTTTAAATCGAGTAAGTACTTCCAGAGTTATATGAAAAATTAAATATGTTTAAAATTTTACAATTTAAATTTTAAAAAATATTTAAAATTTTTCAGATTTTTTTTGCATGCAATATTCTTATTAAAAGATATTTTACAAAAAAAATTCATAACAGAATCTTTATAAATAAAAGAAATAGAATGTTGAGCCCCGGACCCCTTTAAAAAAGGATTTTGGAAACATGTCATTTAGCCATAAAGCTTTTCTTTAATTTCTGTTGGTTTTAAGTTAATTACTTTCTTATTCATATACTGCTAATTAAGTATATTTAATATTGTACATTCTCTTGAAAGATAATATTGATAAATTCAGATGTCATTTAGAATATTTCCTTTTTTAGCTGTAGGTGAAAATTACTTTCATCAAAAAATTAACTGCAGTATAACATACCATATCCAGTACTTTTTGCTTTGAATAGGATTTCGTAAATTATAAAAAGAATATAAAATTTTCCAGAATATATATATTTGATAATGGTTTCCTGACATACGAAAATTTAATACAATCTGGTAGTTACTCTAGATTCTACAAATCCCTTTTAATTCAGAAGTCAATCGGGGAAATGATCAATCAGAAATCAAAAGAATTGTAGGTTCCGATACTTACGGCAATGTTTATGGAATAAAAGTGTAATTTTGCTACTCGTAATTTAGGAAACGGTGTTTCGTGTTAATTTCAGAATCTTAGTTTTTCCTAAGTTTTTCATTTGTTCTTCTAATCGTTTCAGAAAATAAAGAATATGTTTTCAGATTCATACGTGACGGCGGAATTACACTGAGATTTCGAAAATGCTTCTTTTATAATAGGAATCTTTTTTACAATGTTTTAGAATATAAGAAAATAAACATTTCTTTTAAATTAGTATAATACAACCCGACTTAACTTTTTCGGATTTACCCGTTCTTTTTTTAATAAACCGTTTTAAATATTATATTATTTAAACAATATGTCACTAAATGGACAGTTTGGCATCTGCAATTGAATTTATGAATAACTCCTTTGCATGAAAATTTTCATAATTTTTTTTTCGATAACTTTAAACGGTGATATAAAATCTCGCCATCTTTTCTTTTGACTTTCCGTTCAATGTCTCTGTAAACGAATATATATAAAAAAATAACAAAATTTAAGAAAATGTCCATTCATCAAAAAAAGTTTTATCTATTTTTTTTTTTTTTCATTTGGTGTATGAATTTGAAAGTAAGTCTTTTTTATATACTGTATAATTTTTTTATTATTTTTCTTGCTGTCTATTAAATAATATGCATTACAATTAAAGTCATACATTTCATACAGTATGATTTGCAACTTGTTTAAAATCTTAGCTCAAAATAAGTCTTTTTTTAAGTCTATCTCTTCATCCTTATATATTTAAAAGGTCTTAAAGTTGCATTTAATGTAAAAAGATTAAAAAAATAATTTTCGGATAGTCTACATCCGATATTTTTTATATGATAGCTGAAAACTGATTGGTAAAGATAAAATATTCTCATTATGAAGAAAATATTATCAAAACGATTTAATTATGATTAATATGCTCATTTAATGAATCTTAAATACATAATATTGGCCAAAAAAGACCCACTTTTACATTTTACTTATAATGATACCTTTAATTATTGCTGGCACATAATCCAAAAATGCCTTTGTAATTTACGGTAAAGAGGTTCAAATACCATGTATATATAAAGATGTAAAGATGTATGTGACTGTTTCCACATCATAGCAAATTTTTAAGAGCATATGTTTAATCTTCCATTGAGATAAACATTAGCGTTTAAACGTTTATTTTGCGTCACATAAAAATAAGATATTTTGCTAAAAATTCAGTTCTGAAGTTTATTGCTAAAGATTACCTCTCGCTTTTAAATGTAAAATCTTAATCCTTATAAAGTTTTCAAACATTTAATTAAAAAAATTTTGCCAAATGTTCTATGTGAAAAATATTATAAATATTGATATTTTCCTGCTCTTTATGCATTAATTCACCTTTGTGATAGTTTTCAAATCTCGGCAAAAAAAAAAAAAAAAAAAAAAATTCTATAAATAAAAGAATATTCGTCTTTTTTCAAATAAATTATATCTAATATATCTACCAAACATCCCGATTTTTTAATACTAGTACATATCAGATAAATATTCGCTTTATTAAGTGACAAAATTTTTGCGATTAAATAAAAGGGAGATTATTATTCGGAAATAAAATACTAAAAATCGAAAGTTTTGGCAGCTATGAACTACACTTAAAATGCGAAGATTTTTAGCAATAATACGTTAAGAACAAAAATTTAAATAACATCCTTATTTATATTAAGATAGGTAATCCTGAATATTTTCCGTATTAATAAACTTTAGATGGTTTCAAAACATTTTAGTAGCCCTCAGTGAGAAAATATATTAATTAATTAATTTGCAACGATTTCTAACATAATACGTTACAATCTAAAAGTCATGAAAGTAACATCCTTATTTAAAGAGAGATAGGTAATCCTGATCATTTTCCGGACTAATAAACTTTCGACGGTTGCAATACATCTTAGCAACACTTCAGTGAGAAAATTCATTAATTAAGTAATTAGCTTATAGAAAATAAATATAACTTATAGCAATTAACTTATTGAAAACAAATATATTCAGTAAAAAGAAATTCTCTATACATAGATCTTATAGTAAAAAATAAAAAATAAAAATATTAACTGATATTCAAACGAAATTGTTTCGAAATATGCCGATCAAATATCACGAAGATTTTTAATCTAAATAAAATAATTTTTATTATTATTATTATTATTTAAAAATAGTATAGTTTTTCTTATAACGAAGACTGGTGTTCTTCGGCAGCATATTCTACGAGATTAAAGGATTTTGAAAGAAAAAGTGTGAGTTGAAAAAAAAATAACATTTTAATCATAGGGAGATTCTCAAAGGGTGGGATCATTAAACGTTAACTATATGTAATTTTTAAAATTTTAAAATTTAAGACCAATTTTTTTTAATAGTATAGTATTTTGTGTATAAATATAATATATAAATATTTTAATAGTATGTCTACAAAATTATACACAAACATTAAAAGACAGCAACTATTCTGGAAAATGAATGATTAAAGCATTTAATTAGCAGTTGTGTACGTTACAAATTTTGGACATTTGCAGATTTTGGACATTTGCAGATTTTGGACATTTGCAGATTTTGGACTTAAAGATTTTGGACGTTGCTCTTAGTATTTAAAAAATTCTTAAGACTAAGAATGTAGTAAATGTGTCTGTATACATATATATATATATGTATAATTAACTTTTTGTTATCCAGTAATAATAATAAGAAAATCAAATGCTTTGTTACGTACGTTACTTTCGGACATAACAAAATACAGAAAATTTCTTTATAGAAAAGTCCTTCTATTTTCAAAAAAGCAATAAATCAGCCTGCCAATTCTTAACGAAATTATCAAAACATCATCCGTTTGTTTTAAGCATTCGTTGTTTACCATTAGAATCACCTGGAAAAAAGTTACAACTCTTTTTCTTGGTGGTACATTGGATCAGTTAACGTTATGAATGTCCGAAATTGGCCTCTTTAGCAAAAAATAATAAAATTTTAAGATATTTATACAAAGATTTTACAATAAATTATGTTATTTTCTATCTCTGAATTGAATTAAAAACTCAGTGAAAAAAAAAATAAAGTCAATGATAATTAAAGTTATGTTTGAAAGGCTTAAAGTTATGACTTGTGTCCAGTGCCCACCTTTTGAGAATCGCCCCATACTTAAAGAAATTTTACAGTTTAGTGAATTTAATAAATTCAAATATTATTATTATATATACGATACTTCGTGTTGTTTTTTTTAGTTTCTTTAATAATTTGTTTGTTTTTCATTAATAGCACAATGGAATTAGGCTTTCTTTATAAAGACGCCACAGAAGTACGTAATTGTTTTCAGAATATGTATGGATCATTTTAAAAAAAAGATTTAACAACATTTTAAGAATAATATTAATGAAATTCAAGAAGAGTTTATTAAATGAAAAAAAATCAGCTACATGTAAATTAATGAATATTATTTAGATCCACTAATTAAACGCTTGTGTTCACTTTCATATATGTTTCGTTCGCATTTGCCATTTTTAGAGATTTTTTTTTGTTAGTCGACTATGATTCTTTATATAGATTTAAGTCATTTAGTAAATAGTAACCACATTATAAATGTAATGGTATGGCAAACAAAAACTTGTAAGAAAACAGATTTCGAAATATCGATAAATAAAATTAAGGACTGCTCTAAGAGATAAAAATTTCAACCAAAATTTATACACCCATTCCATGACAAACAATTTGCGATATCAATGTTTATAAATTTGCTGCCTTTCTCGTGTAAAATATACAGTGTGTCCACGTATAACCTGACCTAAATTTATTTTCGCAACCGTTGGCCTTTATGCATACTTCCAATTACAAAAATGGTCAAAATTAGGTGCAGGGTTAAGATAAAAAAAGTTTGAAGCGAAAAACAATTTAGTGAAGAATTACACTATCTAAGATCTTATACAGCCCCCCCGGTCCTATAAGTTATATTTAGTAAAATTTCTCTGTTACACTGGCAAGTAAGGCAAAAAAAGTCCCGTCATTCTACGATTAAAATTGACCGAGTAATAGCTGTATAAAGTTGGAGTATATTTTTTGCTGCATATTAGGGTTCATTCACAAATTTAGTAGAAATATAAGTTCGTCAGATACATTAAAGAAATGGTTGAGAGTAAAATTAGCATTGCAATATAAATTTGAAATCTTTAATCATTCTGACATATTACTGCAAAATATACAATTTGTAATGAACATTATAAGAGGATAAAAATAACAGATTTTTTGTTAAATAAAAGGATTAAAAACAAGAGCCTCAATTCTTTACAAAATGATACATATTTTAAAATGCTGTTAGATTACACTGTTTTTCAAATTTTGGGTTGTGGCATGTTTTATAGCTTTTGAAAAATGATTCTTATGTATTTTTTAGCACTGAATCCGAAAATGACCTTCATTTTAAACCATCACGTCAGGAATTTTCTCAAATCGCAAATTTCGAAGTTAAAAATCTAAAAGTTAAAATTGATCTCCCCTCCCAACCTCATCGCACCCCCCGAGCTGTTTAGCTGTAAGAAACCCAGTATAAGCCAAAAAAGCTGATAAATTATTGAATTAAATAATATTAAATTGAATAAAAAAAGTCTTAAATCTATTTTGTAATATCAGATTTTTCGCTATTTTTTAACCTTGAAATTTACTATTTTAGAAAAATCTTGACATGATGGTTAAAAGTGAAGGTAATTTTTTGATCCAGCGTTAAAAAGTACATATCATGTAATTATAAAAGATAAAAAACACAGCCATCGCAGGTTTTTATTATCTAATCTAAAACTCTTTCTTAAACTTCTTGACGGTAATCTATCCCAATTTATTTGTATTATCCTCTAATATAAGCATGTATAAGATGGTAAGAGTGGAAAATCATAATAATATTGCATTGTCATCGTATTTAAGTTAGTATGTAAAACTTAACTTCGATCGGACATTTGAAAGTAAGTTAAATTTTGAGTACAAATTTTAAACTGGAAAGATGGTCACTGCAAGTTAAATAAAACCTTATGAAAATAACATAATTTTAGTTAAAAGAAATCCTTACAAAATAAATAGTCCAGGCAATAGAGAACGTATAGGGGCTCTACCTAGCAAAATTCATGGTAGTTCTGGAAAAAGGCTTACTATATGTTTTTTGGGTCGTTGAATCCGAATTTTTAACTTCCCACCAAAATTTCTCCCGGCAACCCCCCACCCCCAAATTTTGGTAAAATGCCCCCCCCCCCCCAAAAAAAAAAAAAAAAAAAATTATTAAAAAAATATTTTTTTTATTATTATTTTAGGGAAAAAGTATCTAGAAATTCAGAAAGTAGACAAAATTTGCAACAAATTAGATGTATGACATTATGACTTAGGATGAAGGGAAGGGGGACCTGCCTCGGAACATGCGCACGGTGCTGCGTGAACTAAGTTGCGCAATTCCACTTAACCACTCGCACGTTTACATTCGCCCTCATATCTCCCCTCCCATCTCCCCTCCGAACTTTCTCTATAAGGTTTACTTTAAGTTTTTTGGGTCGCTGAATCCGACTTTTTAACTTCCCCCCAAAATTTCTCCCCCCCCCCAAAAAAATACTTGTTTTTAACTTAAATTTCTTATTGTTTTAGGGGAAAAGCATTACGAAATTCAGAAACTAGACAAAATTTGCAACAAATAGGATATATGACATTACGACGTAGGATGAACGGGGAGGGGGAGGTCTGCCTCTGAACATGCACTGCGGCGTTACGTGCACTAATTTATGAAGTCCAGGCAATAGGGATTTTACCTGGAAATATTAATACTAGTTCTGTATTTCGACTCACTTTATGTTTTTGGGGTCGCTAAATCCGAATTTGTAACTTCCCACCAAAATTTCACCCGGCAACCCCCCAAAAAATATATTTTTTGAAAAAAATTTTTTTTTGAGAAAAGCGCGCGGGGATAGTTCCGAGGCTCTCCCCGTTTATCCTACATAATAATGTCATATATCCTATTTGTTGCAAATTTTGTCTAGTTTCTGAATTTCGTAATGCTTTTCCCCAAAATAATAAGAAATTTAAGTTAATAAGAACTATTTTGGGGGGTTTGGGGGGGGGATTTGGGGGGTAAGTTAAAAATTCGGATTAGGCGACCCAAAAAACTTAAAGTAAACCTTATAAGGAAAGTTCGAGGGGAGATGGGAGGGCGAATGTAAACGTGTGAGTGGTTAACTGGAATTGCGCAATTTAGTCCACGCAGCACCGCGCGCATGTTCCGAGGCAGATCCCCCCTTCCCCTTCATTCTAAGTCATAATGTCATATTTAATTTGTTGCAAATTTTGTCTACTTTCTGAATTTCTAAATACTTTTCTCCTAAAACAATAAAAAATAGATTTTTTTAAATAAAAACCTTTTTTTTTGGGGGGGGGGGTTGCCGGGGGAAATTTTGGTGGGAAGTTACAAATTCGGATTCAGAGACCGAAAAAACATAAAGTAAGCCGATTTCCAGAATTACCATTAATTTTGCTAGGTAAAATTCCCTATTGCCTGGACTAAAAACATATGTTAAAATGTAATTATTTTAAATAATCTGAAACTTAACTAAAAAAAGTTAATCGCAATATTTGTACGATTTCTTTCAAAGCGTAGATACCTTGAAATAAGTTTAAGTGCTTTATACACGACCCCTGAAAGCATGGTCGAAATCATCTGTTTTGATATGCAAAAAAGTGGTATAAGTCATGCATTTAAAATTTTCATAACTCGGTCAATTTTAATGTTAGATGAATGGGACTTTTTTTGTCTTACTTGTTAGTGTCACCATCAATTTTTAGTAAATATCAATTACAGGGCCGGGGACCGTAAAAAAATTTAAATTTCGTAATTTTTTAATAAATTTTTTTCTCGACCCAAATCGCTTTAAAAACAATTCTTTACCTTCTTTAAACCATTTTTGCAATTGGAAGTATGCATCTAGGACCAACGGTTGCGAAAATAAAGGTCTGTCAGGTTATACGTGGACACACTGTATATGAGTAAATAACTTTTGAATAGAAAAAAGAAATCTCTATATATTTATCCAATCTATATTATATATACTCTCTAAATTTGTGTTTTTCTATGTATCTAATTACTTATGTGTCTATTTCCTCATCTATATATCTGATTGCTACGCAGTGTAAGTACTTTAGTTCGTTTCGCTAGTAAATAACTAGTAAACCGAGTTAGATATATCTATAAGTGTGGTGTCTAAGTACGAAAAGTTGCATGGCACTGCCTCCTACCTATAAATTCGACATCATATTTAAAATAGTTTACGAGATACAACAGAACTCTAATAACAAATTAATAGAGCATCATTGATTATGTAATAAGCAAGCTGCCACTAGTAGAGTTAAATGAGGTTATTGTTTCCAAGCTCAAACTGTATCGATAAAATGGTTCTTCACCTTAGGTCGTGCAATATTTAAAACATTGCATAATCTGTAGATTGGTGAAAGGGCATGTTTGTAAAGGGACGTTAGACAAAAAAATTCGTTAGAAGTCTGCTGTATTTCGGGTACCTAAGTAACACAGGGATTATTTTAATGTCGTCATGAGGTATAAATTCCCATAAATATTTTTACTTGTAACTATCTTTGTATTATTTGTGAATAAAAAGGTCTATTAACCGAATATTTGTGGAAATTTTCTATAATGCTTTATTATTTTTACTCAATCACACTCATTGGTAAAGATATCATACCAAATGAATTTTTCCCCACTAAATAAAAAAATTCCCATTCCTGAAGTTGAATCCAAAACGTTTGGATTAAATTGTCAAAGCTCTACCTATTGAGCTACCTGGAAAGACAAACAGTGCGGTTGACACATTTCACTCCGATAACATTATTGAAGTAGAATTTGGTATGCCTCGTATACAACACAACAGATTATACAGCAGGTAATGGAACTCCATTTAACGTTGGATACGTTGATGCACTTTATTATTTTAAATACAATTTGTTCACTTTGACAATAAAGGTCTTATATTTCGATTCTCGATGTGTGCAGTTTTTCAATTTAAAAAATTCAATTCGTTTTTTATAAAACTCTCGTAAACATTAGGGTGGGTCGGAAAAAAGAATTTCTTTTATTTTCGGAAAGCTTTAGCGCGGAAAAGTTGGGTTTTGTAATAAGAAGAAAAACTTCATACAAATTTTTAAAATCGGTTAACATCTTCCATTCGCGCATCGTACTTAAAGTTGATGAAAAATTGCAAAAATCGCGTCTTTTCTATACATTTTAAAGTTATTTAAACCTTTAAAAATAAACACACTTTAGCTTTTTATGCTTGTTTCATGGTTCACATAACCGAAATAAATTAAATTCGAATCAATAATCTAATTTTTCCGTTCGCGCAACATCTTAGAAAAAAAACATAAACATTAGCAGTTTTGCGCAATTTTCACCGTGCAAATCTTCGCTCGTTTTGCTAGAACAAAACGAGCCAGAACTCATCACATGGAGGTGGTTGCACGTAGAGTTCCACCTCCACACTACCTAACCAACCATCCAATTGTTAGGTGTGGCATTTACATTATATTTGCAACTATTTACAAAGGTTTTCCATAGAGTAGCATTATTTGGCTTCCTGTGTTTTTTACGTGTTATATATATATATATATATATATCTACTACACATTTAAAGACTGATTTCTTGGAGAAATGAGGCATTACCAATTTAGACCTCAGTGTTGTTTGGATATAGCCATCTCTAGCTTCATGTCCACATACTTTATTCGAGGTCTTTGTCACAAGTTTGACGCACATCTTAATAGTCTCTTTGTGACAGGAAAATATTTATATTTCTCTGATAAGAAATGTGTCAGAAGTGATGAACGATTTTACATCATCTTCACTTAGGTCCCGCGGCATTAGGGAAGGATACACCGCACAAGAATTCCAATTAATAATTTCTTTGCAATCGGAAGCTTGAAAGTTTCCATTCGGTATGGCATTACATTTCTAACAGTCTTCTTCTTCGGGACGGTTTGTCTTGCTTTTACGATCCTTCTGTAACCAATATCCCGAGCATGTTTTCTTTAATAGACAATAATTGCCAACAGTACATTCTCTGGGTGCGCAAAAAATGCATTTCGTTCTATTACTGTATCGACAACTTGTAGTAATTCGTCGGATAAATAGCGCGATGGTTGGGTTGCTTGAAATAATGTTTTGGTCCGACAGTAAAATATTTGCTTATTTTATGGCAAATTACACAGGCATGTATGATTTTATGATGAAGCCAACTATTTCTTTTGAGTTTCCAGATGAATCTGATACAATCTAAGAACTCGGTTGACGCCGCAGTTAGTCCTCTGGAATCGGACAAAGTACCAGGTTCCCAATTCGATAAGTCTTCTGGACAATGTCCCAAGGTGATTGCATTCAAAATGTCCCAAAAATACTGGTGTTCTTCTCTCAAAAATGTCCTGTCTATATCAGGAATCGAACAATCTGCGGGTTCACAATCGACCACAGGCACTTTTTCACAGCAAGTGAGCTACTACCCGATTGGCGCACTAAAAGATTTAGGCCCTTCAGTTTGACCGTGAATATGTTATAAAATTTGGCGAAAATAAAGCTCATTAAAATGACGGATGCATATGTCCCACATTTTATGATTTTCTAGTCGGTGGAAAGCTCTGTTATTTCATCCAGTGTTTCTTAGAGTACCATCACACCCTACTACTTCTAGTTTTTCTAGTGATTATTGATAGTTCAGACAAACAAGAAATAATGCTTTGACTTATATCATTTGATAAACTCGAGGACGAAGATACATGTCCAATATAAGTTTATCCAGCTTCCTGGATAAGAGAATAGTGTTCTTATGTCACATTCCTGTGAAATTGCTTGGCGTTAAAATTTTCGACGAACAAAGTATCTCATTTTTGCCCGTCAAAAAAAGACCCGAACTTTCCTCAGGGGGTGTGAAACGGGTTTTCAAATCTGACCTAATATGAATTTTGTCTATTTTTATTTTACGCTTATCAACCACATCAGAAGAATCTGTGTCGGTTATCCAGAATACTTCACGCTATGACAGATTTTGGCCTATCAGAAACTCCGAAACGATCGCTGTTTAGCACTGTTGTGTTAATTTTAATTCTCATCCGCCATTTGGGCATTTAGTTGATGTACTCGATTTGTATTTATCTTCCTCATAATCCGGGTCTTCAAAAGAAGTGTGTTTGAATTCATCAATTTCATAGTACACTGCCACTTTAGGAACTTTAAAACTATTTGAGGAACCACTCAGTGCTTGCTTAAGATCAAGAGCTTTCCGCTCGGCCTTCACATTAAACATTTTTTGTAATTGTTTTGTAAATACATATGATTTCCCCGAAAATTGTAATTCCTTTGAAGAATCATGAACCTCAACTCAAAGTCACGAATTTTTTATTTATTTATTTATTTATTTATTTTTAATAAGCATTTAATTAGAATTACACATTGACATGCACGTGGTCTTTTTAATATAAAAAAAATACCACACCCAACAGTTGGACCTTTGGTTAGGTAGGATGTGGGTGGAACTCAACGTGCAATCACCACCACGTGGTGAGTTCTGTGTCGCTTTGTTTCAGCAAAAAAACTACGAGTTGCACGGTGAAAATTGCGAAAAATTGGTACATTTATGTTTTTCCTAAGTTCTTGCGCGAACACAATAAAACTAACTGGATTATTGATCGGAATTTAATTTATTTAGGTTATGGAAACATTGAAATAAGCATTAAAAGCTAAAGCGTGTTTATTTTTAAAGTTTTAATTAACTTAAAAAAATTAGAAAAAAGGCGCGATTTTTGCAATTTTTCATCAACTTTAAGTACGATGCGCGAATGGAAGATGTTAACCAATTTTTAAAAAAATTATGGCGTTTTTCTTCTTATTACAATGGGCAACTTTTCCGCACTAAAGCATTCCGAAAATACAAAATTTCTTTTTTTCGACCCACCCTAGTAAACATTTCTCATGAAACTTTTACAATAAACATTGAGGCAAAATTTATAACAGTATCAGCCATTGTTTTTTTTTTTTATGTAAGTCTGCGGAAAACAAATTTATGTCTTCTATTTTTCAAAAATATATTCTACGTTTTTTGATTTCTAATTTGATAAAATCAATAAAATTGTTTCACTTGTTATTATTAATCTTCTTACCTTAGAGTTTGCGTTACTTTTTAAGTTTTTGATACTTGCGCATTGTTATAATGTAGTAAATTATTTTTCAACTGACTGTTGTCTAAATATACATTAGTTACAAGTATGTGTCAAGCTTTTATCTGTTTTTAATACTTAAAATTAAGTGAAGACCAGCTGCTCTTTGGAACAGACTGCATATAAAACAAGCAGAAACAACTCATACATGGGTACAGTTTCAAAATACTAATAATGTGTTAGTAAAAATCAGGAATCAATGTCACAAGAAAGATAAAAAAAGAAATTAATGGTCATTTAAAATGGATATTAAAATTATACTTTACCATTAAAATTGATAAGCATATCCTAATCGAAAATCTACTTTGGTTGGAAACGACAAACAATCTAAGGTTAGTTGGGGTAACTGGACCCACGAGGTAACTGGGCCATAGGCTATTTTATAAAAATCTGTTGGCTTTTGTGAACAATGCCCATTAATCTCTACTTCCTAAAACAACGTGTATCAATTCAATCATAACTCTCACTTTGCTGTGATAGGTTGTCAAAAATTTACGTTTCTTTTTTTAAAAACAACGTCAATATGGTTGAACTTCCTCGGCATTTTATTAAACTACTGTAAGTACTTTTATTAAACAATCTTTTTTTTAAAAGATTAGACATATAACTACATTAATATTATTAGGTATATATACATATTTACTTCATGTTTAAAATGTATGCCCGGTGTCCCAGTTACCCCATAAATTTTTCAAGAATGTGGTAACAGGACCATGCTGGATCCAGTTACCCCGGAGTTATAAATAATTTTTTGTGTTTCTCTTACTACGAGAAGTAAATTTCTCCATTGTTTTTTTGCTCACAATAGAGAAAATTATAGAATACCTTATTAAAATTACGTAATAAAATTTTTAAAAAGCATATTGGGTGGTATCAAACCAAATTTCTTGACCCCCTTGTGAGGCGGTGATGCCGTTATGGCATCACATAATTTTAATCCCTAATTGCCACATTGGCACCTGAATTTTATAATGAAAATTTCACCTTTATTAAGTACACGAAAATATACTTTTACTTGTTGTCAGATAGATTATCTTGTAAATATTGGTGTCATTTAGTTATTTCAACATTTTACGAATCCAAGTACCTTGCCCCTGAAAGCGAGATAGCCAGACCTTGAAATTGTACTATAACCAAGGGTCGCATTCTGTAGGGAAACTTTTATCATTCCTACCACTATTTTGAAAATAATATCTTCATCGCACCTTTCTTTAAGGGTTCTGGTAGGAACAATACAATTTTCCCTATATAAGGCGACCCCTGGATAAAGATAAAGTAGTTAACTAGCCGTTTGTTCATAGATTTACCTTGCTATTTTTTTCCTTAAAATACCCATGTGACTTTTATACTTATTATCTATACTAAAGTACATAAGTACTTACTTAAGTTTTATGTTTTTGGTCTAAATAAATCTAATATTTTCACTTTTAGTGCTTTTTATAGACATATTGACAGCAAAGGTTTCCCTTACAACGCTGTTTATTGACATATAATTTACATGATCTGCCTGGTTTAAATTTTTTTAAGTTGTTTACACTTTTTCAAACAGGACCCGATATCCGATATGAAAAAATATAAACGCGTGTGGAACATACACCCCCCTGGTCCAGTTATCCCATTTTTGGGGCAACTGGACCCATGAGGAAAGAAAGATGAAATATGCATATTTTTATATTTTTTAATATTAAAATGTAATTTTGAGCATTTCTGTCTGATAGAGGGAACCTAACTGAGCACATTTACAGAAGTTCAGACTTTAATTCAAATGAACATTAGCTTTATGAAGCTGAAATCTCAGAATCTCCAGAGTCACATTGAAAAATCATGGCCCAGTTACCCCAACTAACCTTATATAATATATAATTTAAAAAAAAAAACGCTTAATCTAAAGAAAACATTAAATTTTAACTTGTTAATTATGGCTCTTTTTCATTCATATTCATTTCGAAAATGAAATATTAATGATGGTTTAAAAAATAGAGGAGATATTTTTGCATACAAGAGAGATGCGTAACTTGAAACATAATTTACTTTAAAATATTTATTGTCTGACTTATTATCATACCTTTTAGATTTTTTACAGGAAAATCTCTAAGTAAGTAGTTTAGATATCTCTGCATATTATAATGTCAAGTATTTGGAGAACGGATATACTCTACAAAAGAAAGACTCATAATTAACGTAGAAAATAGGGTAATTAAAATAAATATAAATCATTCTTCTATTTAATATTTCATTTTAGTTTTGAAAAATCTTTGTTTTCCACAAATAAACTGTGTTTGAAGTATGAATTTAATTTCTTTCATCAGTCTTGATTTGGATAATTACTTCAGAACCGAAGAATGTTATTAAGACCTTTCCGGCGCGGAGTAATTCTGCTTATAAATTTATGAAATGATGAACTGACACCAGAATTTATGAATTTATTAGAAAATACGAACTTGCTTATTTTCCCGTACGTTACAACAGGAAAATTTTAATTAAATATTCTTGGTGCCAGTAAAATAAAAATTAGGTATCCTTTTTTAAGGATATTGCCCGCGAACGGGTTAAATGTGTCGTGAATATTAAGAAAAATTGGTAACTGTATTTTATTTTAGTTAAGAATTTTTTTACTGAAAACAACTAGAAGTAGGGTTGCTGAAACCTTTTACCTGAAAGTGCTTTACTATCACAATTTTTTAAACCTAATTTTCTCCTTATTTAAATGGAACCTTTCTGTCATTAAATAAGACAAAATATTATATTAAAAATATGGTTAACATTATGGCCCGCGGGCCAAAGGTTGTACAGTAAGAAATTTAATTTTAGTAAAAAATCAAAAACAAAGCTGAACTACAAAAATATGTCTAAAATCATCAATAGTTATTATGAATAGAATTTTAATTACGAATAATGTTTTTTTGATAGAGGTAAAAATTATTTTTTCTTGATATTCAATGCCATATTCTTTCCTTAGTGCTAATTTATATAAACTGACATAAATATAAAATTTAATCTTTCATTCTTCATTAATCACGCTTTTTACTCTTACTTGTTTCAGATTTATTACATCACATAGATTAATAAAATAAACATGAAGTATGCGTAAATATCCAGACATTTTTAATTAGACAAAGATATAAATATTAATCCTCAATTATTTAAATAAGATTTAAATAAATGTGATACTCCTAACTATTATTACAATTTCATAATATTTAACCATTGCTATAAAATCTCTATATTTAAAAATATTATTATTATAATTCTTTAAATTAACTGGGGATCGAGTGGATTTCATATTATACGCCAAGGTTTTAGAATAACAATGCTTATAAATAAATTTTAGAGAAAGTATATTGCATTTTTCCAAACCAAGGATTAAAATGTAATTTATGATCTGTAAAATGGAATTTATGAAGTAGCTACATATCCATTTGGGATTATATATTCAAAGTGTTACTAAGAAAACGCATTGTTATTATTCAATGTTTGTTTCAAGCTCTAAAAAATATCAAGCACGAAAAAAATAACAAGTATAATTTAATTAAATGTTGAATGTTATAAGAAAAAATCCAAGGTGTGATATTTAAGATATTTTTCTTCTCTACCTGGATAAAATATTTTTAATATATGCGAGTAATTATTTAATCAGACGAATTTTGAACATAAAAATGATTAGATTGTTTTAATTTAGCTTGGAATACGATTTTTGAATTACCCACTTAAATTATGAGAGTTTGTTTTTAAACATATGGGTAATCAAAACCTCGTTACGTTATGAACTAAATGAATTTTTTAAAAACATCACTTCAAAAATTTGAAATTATTTTTTTAATTTGAACACATGAAAATATCTACCAGTACATTCGTATAAAATTAATATTAAAAGAGGATTTATCAGAACCTAAGCAAATTGTTACTTGCAAATATAGCTTGAGCACAAACAACATTCAATTTTTTTTCATAAACCATCTCTTCCACTTATTGCAGGTTTCAAAACCTGCTTTTTTGTAACAAAGCTAGTGTGTTTGATTCTGGTATTTTTCTACTTATTACAAATATTCAAGATATGTTGGTGGGTCAAATGTTTATCTGTCAAAAACCTACACTCTGTTGACCTGTTGGTAAAGATTTCAATTACCAACCAATCACAGCTACTCTCAAATTGCAGAGAAAAAGCTTCATTCTTCGTTATATGTTCCATTTGTGTAGGTCCATCCAACTCTAAATCATATCCGTGGTGTATTTTTTGAACCTGATCTCTTATATTATATAAAAGAAGCACCAGTGGTAAACCTTAAAGGTCAAAACGTCATAGATGTGCGCAGAATAATTATACGTCGGAATGAACAGGTGCTTCCTACAAAGCACATTAATATGACTTTTAATAGCCCAATTTTAATTACAAAAATCAGATAAGCATATCTTATGTGTGCAGCTCGGCCTTCAATCCCTAACACTTTGCTTCCAGTGCCAACATTCCTATCATGCTAAAACTACCACTCGTGTTTCCGTTACTTGGGAACGGTTTGTGGAATAAAATAAATAAATAATTCAGAGCGCGCGGTGGCGACACGAATGACTCCGTTATCGAGTTACGGGATGAAATCATGATGCAGGACAAGTTTTTTAGGAGTAGATTAAGGAATGACTGGTCTGTATCTACATTTCTTGGTACGATAGGTGCAGCGGCGGGCGCCAACTCGTCATTTTGGCATCACTATCACGTCATCGAGTTACGGGATGAAACCGGTGCCAAATTAAAGGTAAAAAAAGTCTTTTAAGAATATTTTGGTCTGCCTGCGCATATCCTGGTAGAAACCCCCGGCGGACTAAAATCTATAACAAAAAATACGTCATAATGTACAATTGAAACCCTATAAACATAATATTTTACATTACATTGCCATATATATTACTTCGAATCGACTTTCAAGATGAATTAACGGTGTAGAGAAAACTTATTAACAGTATGTGAGAAAATGACTGATTCGGCATAACTTGGTACAAAGCGAGAACAACGGGGCGCCAATTCCCTATTTTGCAGTACTATTACGACATCAAGTTACGGCTTGAAATTTTGGCACATTAAACATACCGATTAGTACAATGCGAATATTTCAGTCTGCCTCGTCATATCTTGGTAGGATATGAGCAGAGCGTGGAGCCAATTCTTAATTTTGGCGGTATAATCACGTCATCGAGTTATGGATTGAAAATGTGGCACATTAAAGGTACATATCAGTACAATAAGAATATTTCAGACTGCCTCGCCGTATCTTGGTACGAGACGAGCAGAGTGGGGCGCCAATTCTTAATTTTGGCGATTTTAACACGTCATCGAGTTACGACATGAAATCTTCATGTAGGACAAAATTATTAGGAGTAGATTAAGGAATGACTGGTCTGCTTCGACATTTCTTGGTACGATATGAGCAGCAGCGGGTGCCGAGTCGTCAGTTTGGCGTCACTATCACGTCATCGAGTTACGGGATAAAACCTGTGCCAAATTAAAGATAAAATAAAGTCTTTTAAGAATATTTTGGTCTGCCTGCCCATATACTGGTAGAACCCCGTGGCAGACTAAAATCTATAAAAAATTTCGTCATAATGTACAATTGAAACTCTATAAACATAATATTTTATATTACATTGACATATACAGTGCTGGCCATTAAAATTGCAACACCAGGAAGGCAGGATCTGAAGAACGTCAAAATCACATGGAAGGAAGAAGAGGTTGGAATATGCAAATGATTAGTATTTCCGCGCATTTAGACGAAGCAGTCGGAAAAACGACATCTGAAGCGCTGCATAAAAGAAAAGTTGCGTAGTGGATTTCTCATCGAGAACGCACTTTGTAAGGTCGGTCTTTGCTCAGAATATCGTGTTATGTCTGAAATAATAAGAAGAAACACTTACCACCATGTTTCGGTATTCGATAGAGGCAGTATCGTTGCCTATCGAGAGTGTTAATTATCTTTCCGTGATACGCCCATTACATCCGTCGAAATCCAACCACTGTCATGCAAATATGGAATCAATGGATTGCTGAGGGTAATACTGAACGGCATGCAGGATCTCGACGCCCTCCCATGACTAAAGCCGGAGAGGACAGACATATTGTGAGGTCGTCCCTGCAAATCCGTACAGCCACATCTTGAACCGTTAGTGAGGAAATGGGCATGTTTGAAGTGCACCCAGTATCCGCTCGTACTGTTCGACGACGTTTGCAGCAGTGTGGGCTGTCAGATCGGTGACCAGTACTGCGGCCTCCCTTGACAATGCAGCATAGAGAGCGTCGGCGACTCTGGTGCGCCGAACGACAAAGCTGGATGCATGACTGGCACAATGTCGTCTTTTCAGTCGAGTCCCTGTTGTACGTGCTGTATTCTGATAGCCGTATACTTCTCTGGAGGCTCCGAGGGAAACGCTTGTCTCCTGCTTGCATTTGATATTGGCACAGGGGCCCTGCGCCTAGTGTGACGGTGTGGGCAGCCATTGGGTACAAGACATGCACATCTCTAGTTCGGATCGATGGTAATTTGAACGCAGATCGGCACATTTTTGACATCTTACGTCCAGTCCTTGTGCCCTGTCTTCGACGCCTGCCAAATGCCATCTTCCAGCAAGATAAGTCAAGACCACATATTGCACGTCGTTTTCTGACCTTCATCGATACACAGGGTATTCGATTGATGCCCTGGCCCTTACGGTCTCCAGATCTGTCACCCAATCTGGTCAGGAATTGCTCAGAGACTAGCCCGCCACCCATCTCCAGCTAATACTGTTGATGAAGTGTGGCATAGCCTTGAAGGAGCATGGAATGAGTAGTCCGTTTCTGTCCTCCAAGCCCAGTTCGGCTCCATGCCTAACCGGATAAGGGCCGTTTTAGCTGCCAGGGGGAGCAGCTGTTTCTACCAATTTCGCACCCTTGTAAACCCCCAAACTTTTTTAAAATTTAATCATTTTGTTTTCATGCCACACTGTTTACGTACAATAAATATCTGTTTTGTATTTTCAATCTTTCATGGTGTTGCAATTTTAATGGCCAGCATTGTATATTAATTCGAATCGACTTTCAAGATGAATTAACGGTTCAGGAAAAGCATATTAATAGTACGTGAGAAAATGCCTGATTCGACATAACTTGGTACAAAGCGAGAAGAACGGGGAGCCAATTCCCTATTTTGAGAGTATTATTACGTTATCGAGTTACGGCTTGAAATTTTGGCACATGAAACATACCGATTAGTACAATACGAATACTCCAATCTGCCTCGTCATATCTTGGTAGGAGATGAGCAGAGTTGGGCGCTAATTCTTAATTTTGGCGGTGTTAACACGTCATCGATTTACGACATGAAATCTCCCTATAGGACTGTGAGATGAAATCTCACAGTGTTTAAATTATGTTACTGTTTTATTTTCTTTTGGCCTTATACATCGATGTTCCTTAAACTTAATTCCATATTTATTTTTGCGCGGGCGATTCGTTTCGACCGCAGATCGGCAAGTTCTCCGACGTTCGGCTGCGCCTGGCATAGGGTGCTTCTCCTTTGAGTTTTGTACGATTGTGATGGCGTCATCGGAGCAAGCCTCTCACGGCATATGCATTGAATGGATGTCTATCTTTCGGAGGTGTGTCTAATCGCCGAACGTACAACAAATAAAAATAAAGCTTTTTAAATGTTTTCTTTCGGATTTGTTTATTAAGACATTACCTAATATTTTAAATTCTCTAATAGATTTAAATCTTTTCTTTCAGTAACTTTTGAAGTCCCCGTATTCTTACTATAAATTAAAAATTCCGTTAATTTTAAATCAGAATCTGTTTTGTTGGTGATCTGTTATGACTTAGTTTTGGTTTTAAAGATCGCGGGCCGCGAGCTTCGGCTCCGGTCTGTCTGCCGACGCCGATGGATGTGGAATCCGGTAAACAGTTTTTCGAAAACGATGTCTACGATTTTTAACAACTCCTGTTAAATTATTTCTTGATACCGTGGAAAAGATTTTAATTACGTTTCTCATCAATACTAAATTTGATTTATGCTGCACCTTAATTTTTAAAAGAAATATCTATCTTCAAATGGAGTAGATGCTTTTATTGGCAAGAATTAATTTATGAACGGTGACCAACGGGAAGCCTTTTCTGCTCTTCTTCAAGATGAAATAAAAAATTGATTTATGCTTAAAGGTGTCCTCATCATTTATTTACAGATATACAGGTAAGAAGTTTCCTTTTTCTATTTTTTTACAATTACTGACCTCAAAGAACGGAGGGTTTTTATTGCAATACTACACAACGCATGTTAACTAAAAATAACTTCAAAATTTAATTATACCTTTCATATTACGGCACATTATTAGTTATACCACAAGGACAATATTATTAAGAGTAGATTAAGGAATGACTGGTCTGCCTTGATATTTATTGGTACGATATAAGCAGCACCGGGCCCCATGTCGTCATTTTCACGTCATCGAGTTACGGGATGAAACCGGTCCCAAATATAAAGTAAAATAATGTCTTTTAAGAATATTTTGGTCTGCCTGCGCATATCCTGGTAGAAACCCCCGGCAGACAAAAATCTATAAGAAATAAATATTTTATAATGTACAATTGAAACACTATAAAAAAAATATTTTATATTACATTGCCATATGTATTACTTCGAATCGACTTTCAAGATGAATTAACGGTTTAGGAAAAGCTTATAAACAGTACGTGAGAAAAAGACTGATTCGACATAACTTGGTACAAAGCGGGAAGAATGGGGCTCCAATTCTCTATTTTAATAGTACTATTACGTCATCGAGTTACGGCATGAAATTTTGGCACATTAAACATGCCGATTAGTACAATGCAAATATTTAAGTCTGCCTCGTCATATCTTGGTAGGAGATGAGCAGAGCGGGGCGCCAATTCTTAATTTTGGCGATTTTAACACGTCATCGAGTTACGACATGAAATCTTCATGTAGGACAAAATTATTAGGAGTAGATTAAAGAATGACTGGTCTGCTTCGACATTTCTTGGTACGATATGAGCAGCAGCGGGTGCCGAGTCGTCATTTTGGCATCACTATCACGTCATTGAGTTACCTGATGAAACCGGTGCCAAATTAAAGGTAATATAATGTCTTTTAAGAATATTTTGGTCTGCCTGCGCATATCCTGGTAGAAACCTCTGGCAGACTAAAATCTATAAGAATTAAATACGTTATAATGTACAATTGCAGAGCTCCCGAATTGGCGCCCGCTCTGCTCATCTCGTACCACGATATGACGAGTCAGACTGAAATATTCGCATTGTAATAATTGGTATGTTTAATATTCTAAAATTTCAAGCCGTAATTCACTGACGTAATAGTACTGTTAAACTAGGTAATTGGCGCCCCGTTCTTCTCGCTTTATACCAAGTTATATCGAATCATTCATTTTCTCTCGTACAGTTAATAAGCTTTTCTTAAACCGTTAATTCATCTTGAAAGTCGATTCGAAGTAATATATATGGCAATGTAATGTAAAATATTATGTTTATAGGGTTTCAATTGTACATTATGACGTATTATTTTGTTATAGATTTTAGTCTGCCGGGGGTTTATACCAAGATATGCGCAGGCAGACCAAAATATTCTTAAAATACTTTATTTTACCTTGAATTTTGCGCCGGTTTTATCCCGTAACTCGATGACGTGATAGTGACGGCAAAATGACGACGTGGCGCCCGCTGCTGCTCATATCGAACCAAGAAATGTCGCGACAAACCAGTCATTACTTAATGTACTCCTAATAATCTTCTCCTACATGATGATTTCATGTCGCAACTCGATAACATATTAAAATCGCCAAAATTAAGAATTGGCGCCCCGCTCTGCTCGTCTCATACCAAGATATGGCGAGGCAGACTGAAATAATCTTATTGTACTTATATGTACCTTTAATGTGCCAAATTTCCAAGCCGTAACTTGATGACGTGATTATACTGCCAAAATTAAAAATTGGCGCCCCGCTCTGCTCATCTCCTACCAAGATATAACGATGCAGACTGAAATATTTGCATTGTACTAAGCGGTATGCTTAATGTGCCAAAATTTCAAGCCGTAACTCGATGACGTAATAGTACTGTCAAAATAGGGAACTGGCGGCACGTTCTTCTCGTTTTGTACCATGTTATGTCGAATCTGGCATTTTCTCACGTACTGTTAATAAGCTTTTCCTAAACCGTATCTCATCTGGGAAGTCGATTCGAAGTAATATATATGGCAAGTTTATGTAAAATATTATGTTTATAGGGTTTTAATTGCACATTATGACGTATATTTTGTTATAGATTTTAGTCTGCCGGGGGTTTCTACCAGGATAAGCGCAGGCAGACCAAAATATTCTTAAAAGACTTATTTTTTAACTTTGAATTTGGCACTGGTTTCATCCCGTAACTCGATGACGTGATAATGACGGCAAAATGACGAGTTGGCGTCCGCTTTTGCGGCTATATTACCAAGATATGTCGAGACAGACCAGTCATTCCTTAATCTACTCCTAAAAATATTTCCCTACATCATGATTTCATCCCGTAACTCGACGACGTAGTCATTTTTGTCGCCGCCGCCCGCTCTAATAAAAGGTAAATAAATAAATACTCTATTAATAAATACTCTAATAATTTTTCATATATGTAATTTTTATTTTTGCGCATATTATTAGTTATATTTATATAATTTTTTTATTTTTAGATTTATTTATTTTTGCTGTTTTATTAATTTATTTATTTTATTATTTATTTTCTTATTTTCTTATTTATTTATTTATTTATTTACTTATTAGCCCCCTGTACGGTATGCTATTTCTTTCTTCCAGTTTATTTTGTTTCGTCTTCAAAAAATAACGTTACCTTACAGAAGCCAGCCGTAAAACAAAGTAGTATGATTAAATAATCTACAGCAATTTTTTTAATTTCTAAGCATCGTACATTTCCAATTTTTATACCGTCGTATTGGAAAAAAAGTTTATTTATTTATTTTTATATTTATTTATTTTTACCTTTTTATTTATTTATTTATCTTTTTATTAATTAATTTGTTTTTAAGTGCAATTTGTTTGAAAACTGCACTTCCATTTATTTTTGAAATATTATTTTTTTTCTACTTTTTGGAGCCATTTGCTTAATATTGGCAACGGAAGAACTCAATTTCTCTAGAAAGTAAAAGAAAAATAGCAATTATATCTTTTTGTTGCCATTTTCACATAAAAACCGAAAAAAAAATTTATTAAAATACGTGCTATTTTGAAAAAATATAAATGAATGATTTCTGATAAAACATGAATCTATTAGAGACTAAATTTAATTTTAAATATCTATATTAATAATACAAACAAATGAAGGCCTGTGAATCTTTAGATAGCCGTTTTTTTTTTGTCGAGTCTTTTGATTGGCCATATTTTTTTTTTTTCATTTTTTTTCCCATTATCACCAGAAAATCAGAGTTCTAACTTTTTACGGCTACTCTTTCATCTTCATCTAACACTTCATTTATAATGGCTGTTTCATGGTAATGGAAGCCATCAGTCCATCAGAAGAAAATGATCCATTCCAAAGGTATAAGTTCGATTAACTCGGATAATCGGAACTCTACTGTATCTATATTTATATACATATATTTTTTTGTCATCGGGGGCGACACTAAATTCTGAAAAAGCAGAATTCCTGTTTTCTAGTTTTTATTTATTTATTTATTTATTTTATATATTCGTATCTTTCTACTCTGTGTTTTTCCATTTGCTCAAATAATTCTCATTCTAGCATTGTTCTTCTGATTGGGTAATGCTCGTGTGTAATTGGCCGATACCTTCTGCTTTCCTATTGTCCGGTCCTTAAACTTATGTATTTTCATTACCTTTTACCTGTCAGTATTACTCGTGCTGTGTTCTTTGCACCTATTGAAGGTCGATTATGTTCTTTTGAAAGACCTTCTGCAGTGCATTTCATATAACTTTATGTGATTTTTAAGAATTTCTTTTTGATCCTGGAAATATTAATGTTTTGAAGTGTTATTATACAGAACGTGTTTGCGTATTTTAACCTTTAAATGCGCGATTTTTTATTTTGCTTCGAAAAAATTATATATGATTCTCTGAAAGGTTTATTACAAAGGAAAAATAATGAAAAAAATCAGAGAAAAAAATTTTCATATAATATGTCAATCTTTTTTTCTGTTGCACATCTGCAATACAAGTAAAAACTACTGTCATATGGCTGTTTTACGCTAAAATATTGCAAATTAGTAAATATTTTAATAAGTATTTTTAAAAATGCTTTAATTTATATAATTATTTATTTTATAAAACTTAATCTTTAACCCTTTAATTGCCATGATAAAATACGTTCTAGAAATTACGTAGTTCTGAGAATCTGCGTTACACCAGAAAGCTTCAATGGTTAATTTCGCTTTATTTAAATACGGAATGGCTTTTATAAATTAAAGCAAATATTGCTATTTTAATTTTCTGGTATGAATTAGGTATATACGAATAAAAAAAATCTATTAAATTCAAAACACTGTTCTTTGCATATGTGCAAAGCTGCGCACTAAAGGGTTAAGAAAGAATGCACGGCCTTTAATTAAAGTTTACAATGTAAAATATTTCTATTCTATATCTTATTACTTGAGCTATTTCTTGGACTATACGTCCGCATTGTCCAATGCATTGCTATTCATTCTTCTTTAACCCTTTCAGGGGCACAGTACATATGTTAATTAAATGTTGAAATCATTGATTCATACCAGGTTTAAAGAACAAAATTATTTGAAAATAAGTAAAAGATTTTACTCACGTATAATTATAAAAGAAAAATCACATTCCAAAATTCCAGTGCCATTGTGTCATTCATCATGAAAATTAAGTGGGATATATTATATCCCACCGCCCTTCAAGGGGTTAAGTACATTACTGAGTACATTCATTGTGCTAGAATTGCGTTTACGAAGATTTTTTTCAGTTATCCAAGAGCACAGCAGCCCAAGAGTGAAATTTTGATTTTATTTAAGTTATACATCCAATATCTATATAAACTTAACACTGTTTAAAGGAATGAATAGTTAGTTTTTTTTGTATAGCTTTGGACATTGGAAGTCAGTGGTGTATTGGAGATTCTTCTGTAAATACTGGATATTAAACTTTTTTGTGGCATAATGAATTAATTGCATTCTCCTTACTTTTTTCATGTTTTCATTGTAGGCGAGATCATGAGAATCATGAACCAAGAGTCCTGAATTGCAACAGCAATGAACCCTTACTAAAGCCACAACTCTTACTGAGACTTTTTACTGTACATACATTTTTCAATTATTCAATCACATTTACGTTGATATAGAGGGAAATGCTATGGCTAAATGCTAGATTGACTTCTATTGCTCTCAGCGTCATAAGTTTCATAAGATGATTAAAAATCCTAAACGTGTTCATACATGAAACAAAAGTTTCATTAACTAGACATATCTACGTGCTTAATCCGACAACGGCACTGTAATCTCATGGTGACATGTCTATGATCTCTAGGCTTCGGTTTTAAGTAAATATGTAGGTTGGTGCCTTTATTGGGATCTAAAAATGTTTACCTTATCATAAAAATGTCTCATATTTTTCGGATTTTCTGACACCATACGATAACCTTCCAAAGTATTGTACCTCCTCCCAACAAACGATGAGTTGGTCTTCTTTTAAGGGTTCCGTGCTTAAAAAGTAAAAACGGAACCATTATAAGATCACTCTTGTGTCTGTCTGTCACAGCCCTTTCACTCGTAAACTATGCAACGTGGAAAGTTCAAATTCGGGGAAGTAATAAAGGTTATTGACCCACATATTTACAGATTAATAAACATTCATAAATATATTTAGTAAAAAAGTAGAGGGGCTAATTATGCTACTTGAAAAAAAATATTTCCTTTGTATATTATGTGGGGTATGCTTTAACGCTTTTGTAACGCTGAAATCAAAAATATATTTAATATAATTTTAGGTATTATATTTTCAAAGTTACGGTGGAAAATGTTGTGCAAAAGAATGTCCCCCCCCCCACCTCATCTAATTCCGAATCTATTGAAACTAAAATTATGAAAAAATTAGAGGTAGCAGACATTAATTTAAACCTTGCAGGAAAATTATAGCGAATACCCTACGTCACATAGTTTTTGAGAAAATAGCATTTTTCCGTTTTACTCAAATTTCGATTTACGGGCTTCAGCAAAAGTGTTGAGCAGAGCTGGAGGTACCTATCGTAGAAGAAGTATAAAAGTATTGTTGATCATGAATTTCGGCAAAAATCGTCGGTAATTAGCTGAGATATTAAACTTTAAAGACACGGACGGTTTGGACATACATAATAACAGGGACGACGTACTCTATGCTCCATCGACTTTTAAACACTAGATAACAAATTTTAAGGCTATATTTATGTAATGCAAAGCCCGGTAGCAGTATAAAAGCAATAAATGTCAAATTGTTAAAAACGGACTAATGTAATGAGAATTAATCACATAAAAACTATGGGATTCGCGACTAGTTTCCATTGAGTAGCTCTCTCAATACACCTAGTATGTTTTTAAAGGTTAACTAAAAACCTATATGGAATAACAAATATACAGAATAGCTATATTTGCTATTATTTAGGTTTCATATATCTTTGAACTTTCATGGTATATCAATTTATACTTTTCTAGTATACAGGGAGCTAGTATAAAGGAAAGTCCATTTAACCTGAAAAAACTTGTGAACGGAGAGAGCAACAGCTATGCAAGTGAGGTAACGGTATAGTAAAGCGTCGACGCCCGATTTAATGAAAACGACAGCAGCTCCCCCTAGTGGCTAATTTTGGAAGATATCCACTGGAAATCGAAAACAAAAAGTGATAGAGCAAAATTTCCAGTTAGAAACTTTTAGAGCATCAATTAATTAGGAGAATACGACATTTGGTTTACATGGATAAGATAAATCTTCGCCTGTTTACAAAAAATGTCCGAAATCGATGCACTCTATTTTGTGTAAACATTTGAATGGAATAGTCAGAAGTATGAAGAAATACTCCCAATTTATGCTATAAATACGTACTTATCACAATACATTTTGATAACATCACACACAAAAAAAAGACAAACTATCTCACAGTGATAAAAAGATAATATTCAGTATGTTCGAAAAGTTCGCCATTGCTCACGATACACGTTTGTATTCGTGAGAGTAATTCTGCATGCACATTTCTCAGCATGGAACGTCTATTGCAAGCCTCTTCAATACGACGACCCTTTCAAGGGCGGTGGCTAGACGAACTAGCCACCTAATTTTAATTACAAAACTGACAAATGGCACCAAGAATATTTTAATAAAATTTTGCTTTTGTAATGAAAGTGCAAATTAGCGGTTTTGTGTTTTATGAGAAATTCCTTTGAATATTCTGGTGTTAGTAAATTATTTCATCAGTTTACGAACAGAATTCTTCGGGCCCTGAAAGGGTTATTCTAAAATTTTAAATGCATTGGAAATTAAATCTTTACCGACATTACAGCGCAGTACACTGTCACAATCTGCAATTGTGCACTGCTACATTTCCGGAATGTGAATAGGCAAAGTAGAATCATCGCTCATCGATTTATGACATTTTTGGGTATGCAGGTGACGATTTACCTTATTCGTTTGAACCAAATGTCGTTTCGTATTAATATATTATGCTCTAAAACTTTCTAATTGGAAAATTTGCTCTACCTCTTTCGTTTTCGATTTTCAATGGCTGTCTTCAAAATTTCGCCAGTAGGGGTGCTGCTGTCGTTTGCATTAGGTCAAGCGTAGTCGCTTTTCTGTACTGTTACCTCACTTGTATAGCTGTAGCTCTCTAAGTTCGAAAGTATTTTCAGGTTAAAGGGACTTTCCTTTGCACCCTGTATATTATACAGCTACACCCAACCCTACGTTGTATAGGTTTTAGAAAGTCTTAGTATTCTTTTAGCAATGGTATTTTTTTAATAATACCCTTACTAATTCACATATTATTGTACGGAACCCTCTGTGCTCGAGTAATACTCGCACTTGACCGTTTATTTAGGATAAAAATATAAACAAAAGCCGCAAATCTCATATTTTTCTTTCTAGATGTAAAATTTAAATTTGTAATATTTCAAATGTTTGATTAATTTTTGTTGGCGGGATGTACTCTTGGATTTGTGTGTGATAATATGCAACATTTCTTGAAAACGTTCACATATTTACATAATATTATGTATCATTGTGCATATAAAAACATTCATTTGGAATGGTGTTTTCGGAAGTATAATATGTTTTTTGTTTAAATAACATAAAACCAAATTCATATTCTTTCAATTTCTTTTATTTTTTAGTTCATGTTCAATGTCACAATATACATTTTCTCATCAAAGATGATACACTAATCTGTCTACTGCTTCTTATGTTAAAAAATACATTTGGCCCAGCGCTGCATCAAATGGACAAGCAGTTTTTCAAAATCCAGTATAAAACATATATGCATACACCTAATAAACATATTATAAGGAATATTTATTAACGAGCGGGTAGTAGAGCGGGGAACTGGGAGGAATTTTCTACCGGTTGCCACCTGATGTTAAAGTAGTTAATTTATACTTGCAAGAAGATTTAAGCATATTACATAAGAGAATGTAATGCGTATTATTATGTGTAGATCTGCATTTATAAGTTTAAAAGCTAAAAGTATTTATTTCGCAGTTCTCAAACGAAAAATAAAACTTTAACATAACCCAGTTCTAAGTTTCATTCTCTCTCTATATATATATATATCAATCACTATAATGTCTAAAGTAGAATTAATTGTGACAACTTCAAGATCTAAAGAATTTGTTGAAGTAATTTGTTTTATTTCCCCCTATTTTTCCATCAGAGTTAGGTGTAATCACTAGAATTAGGTGTAATTAGGCTTATATATTTTAATGTCTAAACGTATTTAAAATACAAAATTAGTGTATTTTCAACCTGTTTTCATTGGTTCTTAATATTTTTAATTTCTCTGTATAGCCCTTTAAGACCGGAAGCTTTTTGGAAAAAATGAAATGTGTTGGTGTTTGCCCCTAATTAATAGGATCATATTTGATTTAAAAAATATTTAAAAGTCATCCGATATCAGACTATGCCAAGGGAGGATCCATGCAATTATGTGGGTGCAAGGTCGATTATAACTTGCACAAAAAGAGGAAAATGTTTTTCTCTTTTTTCTGCAGCAACCCTGCACAAATGTGTAGGACAGGTCTTAAAGGGATAGTTATTTTCTAAGATCAAGTTTTACACCTGGCCCAACCTTATTATATTGCTAGTGATATTTTCTGACGATGTATAATTAGGATGATCATATTATACAAAAAGTTAACAAGTCCGTTCTTTAATTCCAGAGTGATGTTATTCAATATTATTTAAAACAACATTTTTAATTGCTATAACTATGCAAAAATATTAGTAAAATAAGTAAAAAAAAGTAGTTTAGAGATTTAATATTATTTTTACATTTAATACTATGAAAAATTACTAAATATCAAGGAAATTAATACAATTATCGCCATTAAAGCAACCGGATTTTATTATTTTTAAGGAAGAAAATAAGAAAAAATAAGAATATTGTGTTTAGATGACGAATTTCTGTTCAGAAACTAATAAATGCAAAGTTTTGTAACTTTTATTAAATGGGCCTGGATGTATATCATAGCATTTCTTCCAGCTCCCTTGCTCCACCTTACATTAACAGAAGATTGGAAGCATAAATATTAAAAATTCAATTTACTTGCAATTGCTGTATGCTTTTCAATAAATACCTTTAATAAATGTGTAAAATTCATTGATATGTACCTACTCTTATTATTAGACACAATATTGATTGGACACTAAAAATATAGGGATTACATTAATTTATGTGAAAAAGGAATTTATCTTCATGTGATTTCTTACTAAATTTTTCTAAACAGTTGGAAATTTATCGAAAATTTTTATTCAGAAATTTTGTCCATTGATGAAATAGTGCTACAAAAATTTCAAATATTTTTTTAAATAATATTTTAAAATTAAAATTAGGTAAACATTAATACATTTGAGAAAATTTCCAGAAAACTGTATAATTAAAATCTATTTCTTATTACACTTAAGCTTCTAATAAACGTGAATTCAATTTTTAAAAATACCTACTTTTCAAACAAACTCTTTTAATAATTAAAATTTGGCACTTCTAAAATACTATTTTCAAGAAATCATAATCCTCTAAAAAAAACTGAAATAAAACAGAAATATGTATTTCAAACTTAACACTTTATGGCACTTCTAAACTTAATATAATATATATAGAAACTCTATATATCAAGTTGAATCGACATATTCACCTTAATAAATTAAACAATATGAATACTTAATTCATAATACATTTTTTAATAAATAGGTGTAAAATTACATAAGTTTTAAAAACATTTATAACTATCAAGATGTTAAAAACATTGCTGTCAGAAGATGTTAAAATCCTAAGCGCTTTCAAATAAACAATAGTCGTCATCATGGGAGCTGCTGCAACATGAAAGACAACAGCTGGTTTAGTATCAGAGGATGAAACCAAAAACAATAAATAAAGGGTTAAAAGAAAAGAAAAAAAGAAAATACCGGGGTTGCTATAGAAAATGGAAAGAAGAAGTGGGAGGAGGAGATGAGGGAAGGGTTAATCAAAACCAAATTCACCAGTTACTCCAAGCATGTTAAACCATATCCGTGGCATATTATATGATAGAACATCATTACAGGTACTCTTGCCTCTTGTCAAAATTTCCAGAGACTCTCTGATTATGCAAATATTATATTATGATGCATGTGTAATGACTTTGACTTCTTTAAATAGGATATCAATATATGTATCTTGATTTAACCGGTACAGAGCTGTAAATAATTTACCCTTATTAATGTCTGTCATAATGTTCTTTAATCATTTCAAGTAATTTCCGAGTTGTCATGCCTACATATGTATACGTTTTTGAACTGCTATTAACTTTAAAAGGGATAATACAAACTCCAGATTTATCATATTTATCTATGGGATCAATCATTCTGTGTAACAGATACTCTAACTTTGTCGGTGGTTCGGCAATAAGAATTAAATTATATTTCTTCAAAGCATGCCTAATCCGCTCGAAAAGTTATGGAATGTGTTCCATATTGTAGAATTTAATAATGGGCTTTTCTTTATCTTTACTAACATTTGTACATATTTTATTACTATTTACATATTCAAAATTAACTTGTTGATAAATTTATTCGTAAAACCATTTTCACAAGCAATCTTAATTTTAATCAATTCATCATTTAGATAAACCTCTAAACAAACCTGAAATGCTCTTTTGACATAAAATCGATATGCAGCTGTTTTATGGTTGAGTGGAACATTACTGTCGTAGGATATTATATTATTAGATGAACAAGGCTTTCTATAGACTTTCGTATCAATGGTTTTTGTTGAAATATTCTTAACCAGTCTACATCTAAAAGGGGCAACGACGCATTTTCTTCCTTTTCATAAGTAAACTTTATACTGATATCTATCCTCTTCAGACCTCAGGGATTATTATTATATTTTTTAACTTCAGTTATGAATTTATATTAACAAACCGATAACTAAGAAAAATTGAAAAGCGAAAAAAATTAAAATGCATTTTTTGTACATACGTGGGGAGCCAATAAGTACATTTTTTGACAATTTATTAGGATTTTTTATTTTACTTTTTTTTTAATTGCATTGAAAAAACGATGCAAAACGTGAAATAATTATACATTTAATAATTTTTTATTTCTAATGGACTGTACAAATGATATCTTAACGTACAGAAAAACTATTTACGTTTTCGTTTTTGTACATTTTTGCTACAAGCCATTTCGATATAACACTTATCTCGCTAAGAAAGCATTATAAGAAATAAATTGCTATTTTGTTTAATTCTGCTATCTGTAAGTCTCCATACGCACCAATTTCCTTTTTTAATATTATTCATATACGTGAAAAACAATTGTAAAGATGTGTATCCTATAGGATACATCGGGTGTGAGGAGTCTATACTGTTAGCATGATTCAAAAACTCAGTTAATGTAGAAGTACCCGGATTGCATATAATCAGGATGTCATCAACACACCAAATCTATAATGCGGGTAATCTATCCCTGTTAAATCAAGATACAGATATTGATATGCTATTTAAAGAAGTCAATGTCATTGCACATGCATCACAATATAATATTTGTATAATCAGAGAGTCACTGTCAAATTTGACAAGAGGCATGTAATAATGTCCTATTATATAATACACCACGGATATGGTGTAACATGCTTGGAAAAATTTGGTGAATTTGGTTTTGATTAACCCTTCCTTCCTCTGCTCCTTTCTCCCCTTCTTTCCGGTTTCTATAGCAACCCCTCTATTTTCTTTCATTCTTTCTTTCCCAACCTCTATTTTTTGTTTTTGGTTTCACTCTCTGATATTTAACCAGAGGTTGTTTTTCAGGTTGCAGCAGTTCCCCTGATAACAGCTAATGTTTAGTTGAAAGCGCTTGAAATTTTAGCATCTTCTGACACTAATGTTTTTAACATCTTGATAGTTTTAAATGTTTTTAAAATGTATGTACTTTTGCACCTATTTAGTAAAAAGTTTATTATGAATTAAGTATTCATATTGCTTATTTATTTTATTAAGGTGAATATGTCGTTTCAACATGATATATAGAGTTTCTATATATATTATATTGAATTTTATCGATACTGGATACTATGGAACGCACTGTTTTGATGAGGAAATTCAGAACTGAAAGATTGCGGCTGGATAGAGAAATTATTAACAATATACGATTTTTGCAATTATGTAAAGGCAACAAAATTATTCCTACATTTTTGAAGAACAAGAATCACGTAATTCATAATGTCATTCCTAACGTTGGAGCTAAGTTGATTTTTTTTTGCCCTTAAAGCATATATTAGAAGTAAAAAGAAGTTAATTGATTTCCTTTCGGCAAAAGTTTTTTATCTGTACAGTGGATTAGTACAATCTTTAAACCACGCAGATTTGACGAGTTTCTTCGAAAGATATACATCTACCGTACTACTCAGAGAGAAAGAAAAGAAGGAGTTATTTATAGAAATGTCAACAAACTTAAAGAATATAGAGATTATAAATTACCACAGAAAAAAAGTGTACAATATATCAACCTTAATAATTATGCTATAAATGAACGGCTACACAATATTTTATCGCTGGGTCCTAAACACATGTTTGAAAGACAATTCAATTCTAAAGCTGTCATTACAGATTGTGAAACAATAGTCAACGCAGTGGATAACAATAATAAAGATGAAATTAGAAATATGTTCTATAATAATGTTTAAAACATACAAAGAATTCTATCCAAAAACGTAATAATCATACAAAGGCAATAAAGCAAATTAGAGTGGTCAGACATTATCATTATACAAACAGCCAAATCGAATAAATTAGCAATTATGCTTACTACAGATTATATAAAAAAATTAATGCTGCATTAATGATATGAATTGTATTAAATTAAATAAGGATCCTAATACTGCTATCAACCGGAAAACCCAAGAACTAATTAAACACGGTGTTTGGCCAAGCGATATTAAAGTTAAACTTTCTATCAATAAAACTGCAGTCACCACCCGGTCACACAGATAGTTGAAAGACCATAAAGTTGATTCCCCCTCCACCTCATTGTTTCAAAGTGTTTAGAGCTGACCTACACTATTGAAAAAGAGTTTGTACCCCTACTTAAAGCCATGTTGCCCCCCCCCCTAAGCATGTAATCAACTCTACTACTGATCTAGTTAAGATAATCAAAAATTTTAAATTAGAAGACAACAGAATACGAGCAAGTTCTGATATAAAATCTTTATATCCTTCCATTAATGTCATGAAGTTAAAATTATCTTTGAAGATTTCATCTTAAATAACCCAGTATATAATAATGATATTAAAAATACACTTATTTCAAGTTTAAATTCAATTACAAACAATAATGTCTTCATTTTTAATGGAAATTATTACAAGCAAACAGAAGGGGCCCCAATGGGCTCACCAATCTCTGTATTATTGAACGAATTTAAATTACGACCTCTGGAAAATCATATCATTTTTACCTCTACCCTTAATCCCGCATTATGGATTAGGTACGTTGATGACATCCTGATAATATGGAATCGCGGTATCTCTACATTAACTTAGTTTTTGAATCATGCTAACAGTACAGATAACAATATAAAGTTTACTTATAAAATAAAAAAAATGGATCGTTGCCCTTTTTAGATGTAGAATTGGTTAAGAATATTTCAACAAAAAGTACCGATACGAAAGCCTTGCAGATCTAATAATACAATATCCCATGACAGTAATGTTCCATTCAACTATAATACAGCTGCATATCCATTTCATGTCTAAAGAGCATTTCAGGTGTTCAGAGGTTTATCTACATGATGACTTGATTAAATTTAAGGAGATTGCTTGTGAAAATGGTTTTACGAATAAATTTATCAACAAGTTAATTTTGGAATATGTAAATAGCAATAAAATATCTACAAATGTTAGTAAAGATAAAAAAAAGCCCATCACTAAATTCTACAGTATGGAATATATTCCATAACTTTTTGAGCGGATTAGGCATGCTTTGAAGAAATGTAATGTAATTCTTATTGCCAAACCACCGACAAAATTCGAGTATCTAGTACACAGAGTGATTGATCCCATAGGTAAATATGGTAAATGTGGAGTTTATATTATCCCTTTTAAAGTTAATAGCAGCTCAAAAACGTATACATATGTAGGCATGACCACTCGGAAATTACTTGAAAGGATTAAAGAACATGTGACAGATATTAAAAAGGGTAAATTATCCACGGCTCTATCCCGGTTCAATCAAGATTACAGATATCGATATCCTACTTTAAAAAGTCAAAGACATTGCACATGTATCACAATATAATATTTGCATAATCAGAGAGTCTCTGGAAATTTTGACAAGAGGCAAGTGTAGCTTTAATGATGTTCTATCATATAATATACCACGGATATGGTATAACATGTTTGGTGTAACTGGTGAATTTGGTTTTGATTAAATCTTCCCTCCTCTCCTCCTCCCCCCCTTCTTTCCGGTTTCTTTAGCAATCCCTCTATTTTCTTTCTTTCTTTTCTTCCCACCCTCTATTTTTTGTTTTTGGTTTCACCCTATGATATATAACCAGCGGTTGTCTTTCAGGTTGCAGCAGTTCCCCTGATGACGACTAATATTTGGTTGAAGGCGCTTCGGATTTTAACATTTTCTGACACCAATGTTTTTAACATCTTGATTGTTTTAAATGTTTTTAAAACTTATGTAATTTTGCACCTATTTAGTAAAAAAATGTATTAAGAATTAAGTATTCATATTGCTTATTTACTTCTAAACCTGTTTCTATTTATATATATATACAGTATAAGAAAACATTGTAATCGAAATTTTTCTGCGCGTGCGATTTTCAGGGATTTGCAGGTTTTTTGGTCAGAGATCCCGAAAAACATGTTTTTATAAAATGTTCGTGTTTTTGTGTGTCCTCTTGTTATCATCGAAAAGTGTCACAGAAGTTTTACGTAGAATTGAACCAAACTTCGTATGCATGTTTTTGGCTATGTACAGCAGTTCCCAGTTGCAAATGGTGATATTCTCACTGAAGAGGACGCTAAGATACCTATTTCTGTGCTATTTTTCTTTTGAATCATCGGAAAGCGTATGAAGTTATTTATAGGATTAAACCAGACTTCATATAAGTTTTTTACTATTGACGTTATACTCCAGTTGAATATAAGGATATTCATCCAGAAGGGGGTACTGTGATACCAATGTTTTGTGCGATTTTTCTTTTGAATCATCGTAAAGTGTAAGAAGTTATTGATATAATTAAGTCAGGCTGCATATATATGTTTTTGACGATTGACGTTATGCTAATGTTGAATATAAGGATATTCATCCAGAAGGGGGGGGGACGCTGTGATAACGATTTTTGTGAATTTTTCCAGATTTTTGGCAGATTTTTGGCAGATTATGTGAATAATTTATGAATATTTTTCGAAGAAATTTTATATTTAGGTGTAATGGCGTAGTTAGCGGTTTGAAAAAAATTTTGGAGAACATCGGCTTGAAGCTGGCGCTGTGATAGCGAATATTTTTCGATTTTTCGGACTGGCGCGATAGCTGTTTAAAAGCAAATAATATTAAATCACCTAAAATTGTCAAACCTGGGTTTAATTTGCATATTTGTAATGAGCAAATGTTTCACATTTTTTATATATTACCCGTTGATTAGACTTCATTATGATTTTTTCTTTCCCCTCTCCCCATGATTTAAACAAAAATTTTGGAAACAAACATTGAACTGTAATAAAAAATTAAATAACAGATATTTTGTTTACTTATATTTTGTTTCGAAAACACGTAATTACAAAATATGCCTCTAAAGTATTAATATGCTTGAGATAGAAAAATGTTTTAGGATTGGTACACCAACATTTACATTTGATTATGGAGAACCAATTTTAAAATTTATTTCCTTAAAAAAATAATAACCATCCACGATTTCTTTATTTTTAAATTCAATTAAATTATTACGGGAAAGTAGGGGAATGGCGCTCACTTACAGGAAAACATGAATAGTTAGTCAAATTTAGACAAAATAATCAATAACGAATCAATTAACGAAGTATAACTCCAAAGCATAAAGATCAGTTTGCAATCAACTAAGTTGCATAAAAGTTTAAGTAATTTTTTTTATCGTTTTATTTTAATGACCATCGATTGAGAGGTAATGCCCCATATGGTAGGGTAATTGCGCTCAGAGTTTGAATACAACATTTAAGTAAGACAAAAGTCACATATGTAGTTGTGTGGGCTGTTCACACCACTGCAGACTTTTTGCAACCACTTTACATATATTGTTTTACACATATAGAGGGCTACTTTTTTTTAATTTAGGTTTTTTGATTTTCACCACTTTTTTGAAATCGTAAAATTCTTCTTGTAATGACATATTAATTAAGGCGAAAACAAGGGAATTTTACCATTTCAAAAAAGTGGTGTTAATCAATAAATTTGAATTTTAAAAAAGTTGCCCACTGGCAACACTTCTTCTGGAATTCCACCGACCGCCATTACCCGATATCGCTATGTTGGGTTTTAATGCATTATAATTGGCGTAACAACTCACTACAAAAATAAATAAAAGCATGAAAGTACAGCTAAATGTATATATTTTGTAGACATAACGAGTAAATTAATGTTTGAAAATAAGAGTGTACACTTACCTTCAAGTTAGATGCTGTAGAATTTTATAATAAAACAGCTGCAAACTAATAACTCAAGGACACACACTTTCCTTCCGACGGTCACTATATCCTAACTGGGAACTTACAATGAAGTTCGCTAGGTGCCGGTACCGATCGTACTTTTTCAATTCTATTCTGTTTAGAGATATTGGGTGAGCAGGATTACCCTTCTGACCGTCATTACCCTACTTTCCCCTAAATCATTCGCCCATTTTCATTATTTAATTAAGATATGCATGAAAATGTACTTTAATATTTTATATCACATTTATAATGCAGGGTAAAAAAAGATTTTAAATGTACCAGGGCTAGGGTATGAATTTTTTGGTAATTACCAAAGTTAGTGACCGGTTTCCGATGCATCGAGTTTCGACGGGTACGCAAGTTGTTTTAAATGGCAAAATGCTGCCAAACACTCAACATTTAGTCTCTCAGCAATATCTTCAGTAGTAATCCGTGGATTATTTATTCACTAAATCACGGATTAGGGGAAAGTACGGTAATGACGCTCAGTGGGCTACACTCTTACCCTAACATCTCTAAACAGAATAGTATTGAAAACGTGCGATCGGTACTGGCACCTAGCGAACTTCATCGTAAGTTCCCAGTAAGGATATAGTGACCGTTGGGAGGAAAGAATTTTTGTGTCCTCACGCTATTAGTGTGAATTTGTTTTATAATAAAATTCTTAAAATTTAACTTGAAGGTAAGTGTACGCTCTTATTTTCAAATGTTAATTCCCTCATTATGTCTGCAAAATATATACATTTAGCTGTACGTTCATGCTTTTATTTATTTTTGTAGTGTGTTGTTACGCCAAATATAAATAAAGCCAACTTAAGTGTTGCATTCAAATTTTGAGCGCAATTACCCTACTATGCCGGGTATTACCGCTCAGTCCATTGTTAATTAAGTAAAACGATAAAAAAAATTCCTAAAACTTTTATGCAAATTAGTTGATTGCAAAGTGTTCCTTATGCATTGGAGTTATACTTCATAATTTTTTTTTTTGTGTGTGTGTGTTTAAATTTGACTAGCTATTCCCGTTTTACCTTAAGTGAGCGTCATTACCGTACTTTCCCCTAAATCATTATCAATGACAGAAGGTCGCCCAAAGAGAATTTTATCGTTAAGTTTGAAATCACTATTTCGAAATCGACAAAACCATTTTTTAACTATCCTAAGAGCGAGAGCAGGATACAAATTATATTTTTTAATATTTTTTGTAGCACGTCCAACACTCAATCCTTTTTTAAACTCATTATAGCATTACATGACGAAAATGTAACTTTTACCATTGTCGGCTTTAAATATTAGCCTTGAACACAAATTAATTCGAAAATCTTTTTTAAAACGTTATGTTCACTCACGACACATGTAGATAACTGTCGTGTCAGCTAATAATATGGTTGTAAAAGAAAGATCAGCACTTTCAAAATTGTAAGTTTCTGCCAACTATGAAATAGTACACGACCTTTCGCAATCACCCATTATTTTAGATGAGAATGTTGGGCCACTGAAATATCCTTAGGTAACAGTGTTAAATATAATAAAATTCTTTTAAACTTATTTTAATCTGTTTAATAGTTAAGATGTAAGAAAATTAAAAACAATTACAAAACAAACACAATAAAAATTATCATATTCTATGTTTTCAATATTAAAGTTTAGAATAAAATCTGTTCACTTTAAACCATACGGTCATATTACAATATGCGTTTTCAACAATTTATCGAAAGTTTATTTAAAATTTTAAAAAAGGAATTTAAATTTTCCAAATTTTCGTTACGTAAAATATGAATTTATATAGATTAAACTGTTTTAATCTTGACTATTATACCGTGACAGTTTAAAAAATTACTATAGTATGTGCGTAAATAATGCAGAAAATATTTCAACTATTTAAAACATAAAATGTTTTCCAAAATCGAAAAAATATTTCATGAAGGCTGAACTTTAATTTTTTTATGCCAAACAAGTGAAGATTATCTAAAATAAAACTGCTCTCTCATAACAATACAACCATCTTTCTTATACTTTAACGCCAAACATACACTTTTTATCGAAATATCAAAATATATCTTACTGTGATCTGTAAAATACATTTAAATAAGCATTTCACGTCGAATAACCATTAAAATATTATTTCATTTTAAAACATAGTTGGCGTGACATCAGCCTTTGTTCTGTGACAATTTCGTAAATATCCATGTACAACGTCACATAATACAGTCAAAGACAAATAAATATATATTTTATTCCATAAATACAAGTTTCTATATTTATCTAAGATGTTGAAGGTAATAAATAATGAACTCTTTCATATAAAATATTTTAACACAGACAGCTTATCTTTCATTTAAATTAATCTTTCAGATGTCTTTATCCATAAATTCATAAATATGAAACAAAGTAAGGGACGATAGGAAGGTGAGATTTTAAGGATTTAACACATGAAGTACAACCAGTACGCAATATTAAATCCAATAAACAGCGCTGGAAATACAAGTCGGCTCATCTTGTCTATCCTCTTAGCATGGAGTTTGGTATCAAATCTGGCAGTAGTTTGGATAGGTGCAGGGGGATTTGATGAATCAGTTTTCTCATTGTCAGCAACAGCCTAAAATAGAAATAAAAATAAAAATTCTAATCAATGGAAAATTTTAATTCAAAATTCTACACGTATATTAACCCTTTAGTGCGCAGCTTTGCATATATGCAAACAACGCTGTTTTGAATTTAATAGACTTTTTTTATTCGCATGTACCTTATTCACATCAGAAAATTTAAATATCAATATTTGCTTTAATCGAAAAATAGACATTCCGTATTTAAATAAAGCGAAATTAACCATTGAAACTTTCTGGTATAAAGTCAGATTCTCTGAACAACGTAATTTCTATAACATATTCTATTATGGGAATTAAAGGGTTAAAGGTTAAGTTTTATAAAATAAATAATTAAATAAAATAAGGTATTTGGAGACATATTTATTAACCCTTTCAGGGGCGGTGGTATGTTTATGAAACCACTTAAATTTAATTCTGATATGCGACAATGGCAGTAGGATTTTTGTATTATTTTTTTTTCATTTAACATGTATATATATATATATATATCTATATATATATATATATATATATATATATATATATGTATGTATGTATGTATGTATGTATGTATGTATTTATTTATTTATAAATGAAAAATAGCTTTTTCTTATTTGCAAATAAATTTGAACCTGAATTCTGGTGCCAATCATTCATTTCAACATTTTAGTAATGGAAGTGGTTTGCCCCTGACAGGGTTAAAGTATTTACTAATATGCATTATTTTAGCGTAAAACAGCCACACGACTGTAGTTTTTACTTAGATTGCAGATATGCAATAGATGAAAACATTGACGTATTATATGAAAAATGTATCTCTGATTTTTTTCATTATTTTTCCTGTGTAATAAACCTTTCAGAGAATCATATATAATTAAAATAATAATAATAATAATAAATATCGCATTTAAGGGTTTACACATAAATTAAAACTGTCAATAAACGTATAAAAATAAGTGTTAAACCAATTCAAGTAATTTTTAAGTCATATGTTAAAGTTTTTTAACGTTCGGGATCTATGTTCAGTAATGGTATGTTATCTGATGACATAAAACAAGATAAATATTTATAAAAAAAAAAAATACCTGATAATTTAATTCCTTACTAAATCAAGATAAACGATTTACTGTGATAAGTTTTCTCAAGATAAACATCTTTTTGGATTTTTTAGCTGTTTTCATACAATACTGCTTGAATTTTGCTAAAACGTATCCCACTTTTTCTTACACGTGCTATACGGAATATACGGTAGGGAGGAAGAGGCAGGAATCGGATATTTTTTATGAAAACCTTTCTTACTCAATATATTTTTCTCATTTTTGGATACAATTGTGTCATAATAATGTTTACTGTTGTTTAAAGTTAAGACAATTTAAGTTAATGGGTTTCAAGACTCTTAAAATTTGAAAGAATGAAAGAAAAGACCATTTTCAACATTTAATATCTTAAAATGTATATCATTTTAAAACACAATTTTATTGGGATGAAAGATATAAATGTGTTCTATTATTTCATGTATTTAAAAAATTTCAAGATGCAGAATTAACATTTATAGGGGGCTACAAACTGTCAGACATTTGACGAGCAGAAAATTGTTATAAGAGCTTACGCGCAGGATTACAAAATAAATATTGCAACTAGAATAAAAACCTTGGTGCCTACTTCATATTATAATAATTATTCTGAACCTAAATAAATTTCTATTTAAAGCATTTTTATATTTTTAATACGAAGTTGTATTTAGCTAATACAAAATTTTGAAAATTTCAACAGCATAATCACCTAAAAAAATATTTTTTTGAACAATGAAAAGCTAATTTTAGGTTCAGTTTATACAAACTAACATGAAATATATGTTTCGAAAATTTCATTAAAAATATTCAGAAGTTTTTGAGATATCCTTCGCGTTATGCCCAAAAACGTCATTTACAGAAAAATTACTTCAAAGTTTCGGAAATGGCGCTTTAGCTAGTAAGCGGGTATAATTATAAAAGCCATAACTTCTGTTCTAATAGGAATTTCAAAAAAATAATTACATCGAAATATTCAGAAAAGATAGAAGTTTAATATCTAAAAAAAAATTAAATTTCGAAATTTTTGAAACTTTAAGAGTCTTGAGACCCCTTATGTGTGAAGAAAATATTTAAAAAATTTAAATTCCAGACAATTTGGAAATTGGAAAAATTTTGTCCCACTCCTGCCTCTAATGAAGAAGGGCATGCATCGAAAGCAGATGAAAGTTGTAAGAATTTACATTTTCAAGAATAATATGCTAAGCTGAATTAAATGCATGATTTCATTTAGCTTTATTAATTACTATATGATCTAAAAGATTTGACCCTGAAATATGAAAAAAAGATTTAACCATATTAGATTATTAAAATAAAATAATTTAAAATTATGAAATTAAACGTTTGTAGTTGTTTGGGAACACGGAAGAAATAAGTGTAACGTGAATCATATCTCCCAATCTCTCACTGTCCAATTCCTCCACACGGGTATATTTAATATATGACTTATCACGTTAAAAGTATGGCTTTTGGACTCATTTTAATTAGAGACTTGTAAACACAGTGTACATGAAATTTTGGTAGAAATTCATTGTTTTTCTTTTGAGAATTTAATAGGAGTCAAAATCAATTTCAAAATGAAATTTAATATTTATTTTAGATGCATAAGATTGATAATTTTCTACTACAAATGTTTCAAATTCTGCAACTCTAAATTTTCTAGCATATATAACTGAGTTTATAAGTACTACATATTGTTAAGAAATAAACTAGCTTTTTAAGAAATATTAGTGTTGCTTCACTCCCTCCAGTGGTGGAAAATTGGCGCAGAGGAGGAGCCTATTGACACCACTAAAATTTTATAGTATTCTTCACCTTAATAAAAACGCGGGAATTCTGTCATTACATAAGGCGAAAAATACTACTAAAATTTAGTGATGTCAATAGGCTCCTCCTCTGCGCCAATTTTCCACCACTGCTCCCTCTGACATCCTAATTTTGCCTCTTCACTCCTATGTATTTGATTACAGCACTTTCTTAAAAATTCGTGTAATGTAGTATCTAATGTTTGTAGAAAAGATAATGGGAGAAAAGCTAGTACTGATTTAATGCATGATAGCAATCTTTTAAAGTTGAAATTTCTGTTTAGCTCTTTGAAGTAATATAACTCATTTGACTAAAACATATCTCTCCCTCAACAATACTTTTTATAACACCTCGACACTGATAGTTTAAGAACCAAACTGTGCAGTTAAGATTGCAATGCACGTTTCAAGTAGTGTCATCACATGATTCTAAGAATCTTCAGAATTTACAGAAATTATATGTATATATATATATTACATTATATTATATATATGTATATATATATACACATTGTCATATGTATAGTATAAATATATATAGTATATGTATAGTATATGTATATATATATATATACTATTGGTTGCAATACATATAATAATAAAGCCAATAAACTCCTATTAAAAATTCTTAATCAATTATATATACTGACTACAATCAATGATAATACACATTGTATAAAAAATAGCTATCGATTGGTCAATATTATGAAAAATCTTAATTGTGTATATAATATAACGACATATGACTTCAAAGATCTTTTTAATAATATAGATTTATTAGATTTACATAATATTATAAATGCATTATTTAAAAAGTATCATCAAAAACTGGATTTACCATCTGATATAGATATAGCTTATTTTAAATATTTAACCAACTTCATTATCTATAATAATTCTATCTTGCAAGATAACACATTATATTTACAGCATGTCGGTATACCACAAGGTGATTGTACATCCAGTTTATTATCAGACTTATACTTATATCACTATGAATGTACTTTTACTAAAAATAATCTACATTTATATCGTTATATTTATGACATAATTTTAATTGCCACTGATCAAACTAAAATTTCACAATTTCCAGAAGATTGTCCCACTGATTTGGAATTAACGGAAAACCTCTTATCTAACAATACAATTAACTTCTTAGATCTTAAAATTACAATAAAAGACAACAAAACAATAACAGATCTATATGACAAACGTCAAGAATTTAAATTCAAAGTTAATACATTTACAAATTTTAAATCTTGTCTCCATCATTCTGTATATCGTAATATAATATTTAACCCTGTATATAGAATAAAAAGTTTATGTTCTTCTCATCTAATTAACAATAATATTAAAAAACTAATTTATGATGCATTAAATGATGGTTTTCCAAAAAACATTCATATATTCTTTAATATATAATTAGTACTTACATGATCTTTTTAAAAACAAATTAACACATGCGTATAGAGTATTATATGCATAATAAGTTTATTTGATATAAATAATATTATTACAGTTTGTATTAAAAAAGGGTTATTAGTTTTTTATTATACCTCTATACTTTTTTATATTGTTTAATTATGAATTTAGTGTTCAATGATTAATTATAAGTTTTATGTGTATGTTAGTCCCAAATTCACATTCTTTAGCTTTTTTATGGCTAATATGAAAATAATCCACACACTTTATTTGTGTTCTTTAGGCAATTGGGAACTGAAGATTCTGACAAAATTCTATAAACATCCATTTTTTTCTGTTCATTTTATTAATTATTTTTTATATTTAATAGTATTCTTAAAGTTTTTTTATATTTTTATTATATATATTTTATTATATATAATTTAATTTATGTTATAGCATATAGCTATATAATATTATCAATGTTAAAAAAATAATTAAATTCTCCGTATAGATTAATTGGGTATGGTAGTAGAATATATTGTAAGCATTCTATTAACATTTGTATTTATTTAATATTTTTGTGAATAATAATATATAATATGGTATTATTTATATATTAGGATTTGTGTGGTAAAGAAGTTGGTATATTTTGAAAGCATTAGCTTCTATTAGGTTCATCTTATAATATTTTGATCATAATATTAGTAAGATATCATACTAGTTGGCAGCACCAAAATTTAATTTGCATTTTGTCTGTTGCTTCCATTAGAGTAATAATTTCAACTTTTAACATTAGGTGGTACTAAAATGCTAGTTATTTGCGATATTGTAAAATAATTGTTTTGGTATTTTTTACTTTAGTTAAGAAATTAAAAAAAAATTAAAGTGTTAATAGGTATTTTAATTACTAATAATGTAATTATTTTCTATTTATATTACATTAATTGCATTTATCATGGTATTTCAAAATAGATTAACTGAATCCATTAGGTTTTAAAATCTGTGTTAACTTAACTGTAAAAATAACCTTAAACTTATCGTGCTTTTGGATGCCATGTGCAGGAGTATATTTGGATAAAAACTGGGATTTTATTAGGTATGTTGTGTAATATTACTATTTTTCTTTGCTATAAATTAAATATTTAAAAGGTTGTATTGCTTTTTCCATTTCATGGCATTTAATATTATTCTGTTTTCATCTTGAAACTATTATTTTGGTCATTTTACTCGTTAGATTACAGGGGAAATTTTTTTTTAGCTTTTAGCTTTTTTTTCTCACAGAAAACGACTATTCTGCTTATATAATTGAATTCTGTACTCTTGATAACGTAATTCAATATATGAGCTTTTCAATTATTTTTATCGGTATCCATATTCTTCTTTTTTTCTTTCATATTAATTCTTGTAATATAGTACATGGGACTTTATTTTATACATAGTAGCTTGTATATTATGTTTTTGCTATCCATATTAAGTGTGTTGGGTGAAACTGTATTATTGTCATTTCATTCATACTATCACAATTTTTGAGGGTGGTCGGTAATGTTTATTTAATGGTTATATATATATATATATATATATATATATATATATATATATATACACACATATATATATATATATTGTTGATAGTAAATAAAATAATCGGAAGGTATACGCCAGGGCTGTCCAACGCGGTATTCGCGGGCGGCATGGCACCCTTTGGAGGTTTACTTGGTGCCCTTTGGAAGATCTCCTGTAACTAGCATTTGAAAAAAAATAAAATTCTTTTTAAAGGACGCTTTATTTAAAATCCTTGATATTTGCTTGAGAGATATTTTTAAAACCTCTGCAAGTGAATTTCACTGTTCAAAAAATAAAATGTACTTTAAAAAATTAATTATGTATTATTGCGTTTCTTCACTAATTTTTAATAATTCTTTATAAAATATTTTGTGGATATTATGAAGATGGGAAATGTTAAAAGTTGGCAATAACTTTTTTATATATTAAGAAGTAAAATGTCGAAAAAATAAGCGCTCCCAAGTTTAGCGATTTTGTTATTGTTATTGATGTTTTTTCGTAGGCCCATTGGCTGTTTTATATGTCTCGAAAAGGACTGCCATTTTCTTCATCAGATATTTGAAATTTTTGTTAATTTTAATCATTTCGTTTGTTTTTTAAAAAATCTGTTAAATCGTGCGAAATTATTTCCATCAATGAAAGTTATTCCAGGCTTTCTCTTTGGAAACACCCATGGATTGGTCCCTGTATCATGCCTGTTTTTGTTCATGTCCTTTTTAACGGCATATTTGTGCCTCTAAAATGAATCAACGAGTACTTTTGCGTCCCAAAAAATCTTAACAATATCGGTGGTTACCAGATTATTTTAATAATATGCGAGATTTATTTCTCTGACTCCTACCAATTAAAAAATGTTTGAGATAGCCCTTAGCAGAAAAATGTATAATTCGAAATTTACAATGATTTACAATTAATTTGAAGGTTTTTTTTACATGCAGCTTCAGATACATAGGGGCCTTATGTCTTCTACAGCAAAATGCATTTGCTTATGTGTGTTGCTACTAATACTGCGAGAGAATTTTGGTGCATGTTTTGAGCCATGATAATAATGGCGACCTTCAATGTTTGCCAAGAGCTGAGATGCACCCCTGCTTAGTGAAAGGTTGGACAGACCTGGTATACGCTATGACAGAGGATATATGCTAGAAATTATAAGCCATAGAAATGCCTGAAAAACAGAGGGTATAAGGCAGTTCTTAAAATGTCTTTCCGGCCAGTGCTGGGAGGAAGAGGTAGCTTTCATATCCCTTATTTTTAAAAAGCTAGATTATTCTATTCAAACACACGAAGCTCAATTTGGAGAAAATCGATTATAGAAGATTCAATACTAATTTTTATCAATACTAAATCCTTATGAATGAGAATTTCGCGAAATTAGTCAGCTTTATCCAAGCTGCTTTTATTAAAAGTAACTTATATTTGGTTGCCAAATTCGGCAATATCTTGAAGTGCCTGCCATTTTAAGACAACATGGTGGATGAGGCTAACCCATGAATTTGGTCGAGATCTTAGTAATTCCTGTGCACATGCTCACTCACATCGGAATCGGTTGATATATACGAGTGCTGTCGCAGGCAAAAAGTCAGATTTTTCAAAATGTCACCCACATAAAGAAATTCAAACTGCTATATCTGAGTCATTTTTTAAGATAAGGACAAAACAAAAAAGCTCCGGAATCCTTATATCAAGTTCAAATACTTAAGAAACAAATATTTTTCAATTTCGAATTTTTTGCACCTCACTTTAAATATAATTTTTTTAACTTAATGGCCGCCATTTTGAAACAAGATGGCGGATGAAGCTGGCCAGCGAACTTGGTCGTGTGCCATATCTCTAGGCTGCCATTTACGCTACATATCTATATGCAATGATAGTATATAGACATTGCTATATACTATCCACATACCTTCTTACATCCAAATAGGTTAATAAATACGTGTGTTATAGCGTGACAAATATCAGATCGTTTCAAAATGTCAGCCATGCTAGAAATTCAAAGTGCTATAACTCAACCATTTTTTAAGATATAGAGGAAACAAAAACTGCTCCGGAATCTTTGTATCAAGGTCAAACAATCTTTAAAAAAAATGTTTTTCATTTTCCAATTTTTTGATACCTCATTTTAAATTAAAATTTTTTAAATTTTTTTAAATGGCCGTCATTTTGAAACAAGATGGCGGATGAAGCTGGCCAACGACTAGGTCGAGACATTGGTATATACTATGTACACACCAAGTTACATCCAAATCGGTTCATAAATACGCCTGTTATCGCGTGATAAAAATCAGGTCATTTCAAAATGTCAGCCCCAATAGAAATTCAAAATGCTATAACTAAGCCATTTTTTTTAGATATAGACAAAACAAAAACTGTTCCGGAATCTTTGTTTTAAAGTCAAACACTTAAGAAGAAAATCTTTTTTCATTTTTCAATTTTTTGGCAGCACATTTTAAATTTTAAATTTTTTAAAAATTTTTAAATGGCTGCCGTCTTGAAACAAAATGGCGGATGAAGCTGGCCAACGAACTCGGTCGAGACATTGGTATGTACTATGTACGCACCAAGTTACATCCAAACCGGTTCATAAATACGCCTGTTATCGCATGACAAATATCAGGTCGTTTCAAAATGTCAGCCACAATAGAAATTCAAAATGCTATAACTAAGCCATTGTTTTAGATATAGACGAAACAAAAACTGTTCCGGAATCTTTGTATTATGGTCAAAGATATAAGAGAAAAAATGTTTTCATTTTCTAATTTTTTGGTACCTTATTTTAAATTTTAATTTTTTAATTTTTTTAAATGGCCGCCATTTTGAAACAATATTTCGGATGAAGTTGGCCAACGAACTTTGTCGAGACATTGGTATGTACTATGTACACACGAAGGTACATCTATATCGGTTCATAAATACGCCTGTTATCGCGTGATAAAAATCAGGACGCTTACGCTTCAAAATGTCAGCCACGCTAGAAATTCAAACTGTTATAACTCAGCCATTTTTTAAGATATAGACGAAACAAAAACTGCTGCGGAATCTTTGTATAAAGATCAAACACATAAGAAAAAAATATTTTTCCATTTTCTATTTTTTGGTACCACATTTCAAATTTTAAATTAAAAAAAATTTAAATGGACGTCATTTTGAAACAAAATGGCGGATGGAGCTGTCCAACGAACTCGGTCGAGACATTGGTATGTACTATGTAAACACCGAGTTACATCTAAATCGGTTCATAAATACGAGAGTTACAGTGTGACAAATATCAGATATATATATATATAATAAATTTGAAATCACAAATATATGAATAAATTGATAAAGTTCTAAAGATGATTTAGAAATGAAAATAGGAAACCAGTATGTAAAATAAGAAACTATGAATGACTCACAGAATCATCAGAGGGGCGTGTGAGTTCAATCATAGACGATGCGTTATTTCATCCAATTTTGTCATATATATATATATATATTAAAGTGGATATATATATATTATATATATCAACTTTTGAACGGAGGGTGGTTTCGGGGTCTGGGGGTCATGATCTATGAAAATTTACCAAAATTTTTTGAAATCGCTTTCCTCCGATCGGCTGCAATAGGTAGCTTTTTGTAATGAAAGCTACCTAAAAATCCAGAATGTATCCGACGTATACCAACATAACACTCCATTACATCGCTGATTGTTGAGGTCATAAGAGAAACACAATGAAAAAGAAATTATCATTATATCTCCCGGTTAGCTGAAAAAAAATGAAGGAAAATTACGATTCGTCTGATTACTGAATCCTTTGCAAGAGATTCATTTATTTTCATACCTTCTTTAACCTTGATTTAATAGTTGTATTTTACTATTTTATATTCACTAAATCACTTAAATGAAATGCTCTATTGTCAATCCAACATCACAATTGTAGAACGGCATAATTAACAATGAATAATTTTGGACATATCGGTCAATATCCGAAAATTGGACAATTTGCGCCCACTGCGAATAATATTTTATTAATTATGCTAAAACAAAAAACTGAAAAACGTAATTTATTGTAACACTTGTTATATCAATTACCAATGATAAATGGACATATAATGATGTATAAATAATTAGTTTTAAGTTTTAACCCCTTAACGGTGGCATTACATTACGGTTTAAAAATTCAAATTGCTTATTATCACCACTTTTTTGAAAATGAAATATTGGCCTTCTTTAATTACTGCTAAAATGATACCAAAATAAAGCCAATTACAGTATTTTATAAAACTGGTGGGAATCAAACAAATCTGAATAAAAGACACAGCCAGTGAATATGACGGGAGCGAGAATTAAGGGGTTAAACAAGCGAAATCATCATTTCAGTCCCTGTCCCCAGGTACAAATATCCAATATTAAATCTATGCTGTAAATATTTCTATAAATATTATTAACTTTTGCTATTATATATTTATACCTATATATATGAAGTATGGAAAATATAATTATCCTTTCTTAGTATAGATTGTATAGTAAAATATTGTTGTAAATATATTTGTCCCTGAGGTTGGCCATCATCTCAGGCTCTCTAAACGAACATTTAGGTTAACAGATACTAGGTGGCGCTGGCAGAATCATTTCCATTGCAACAGCAACTAAAGTTTTACTAGCCACCTTAGATGAAGGTAAGTTGTTTTTCTCTTTGTTTCATATTTAGAAATATTTAGATTTTGTTCTGAATAGGGATGAGTATTTTTTATAGCATCATTCATGTCCCCCTATTTAACTTTTTATTTATAAACAAAAAGTTTATTGCAACTTTATTTACGTAACATACAAATGTCACATGGCATATTTAATAATTTACATGTGGGCAAAATGGTTCAACAAAATGGCTGTGCAGCTTTTAAGACAAAACATCACCTCAGTCCCCATCATCTCAGTCCCAATTATTAGACACTGATTATGATGTTAACAGACAATTTCTTCCAGAAAAGTTTATCCTACGCATAAAATATACATCCTCGATCTCAAAAGACTACAGTATTCAAATGACAAAACATGTATCATAGTATATAATTGTATTTGGAAGTTGGTACTTTAATTCAAAAAAATAAAAATTCTGGAGTGAAATTGTCCAGTTTTCAGATATTGACCCATATACATTATTTTTTATCATTTTACTTTCAATATTACTAACAGGGTTGCCAGTTTGGCCTTTTTTAAAAAATTCCGAAATTTCACATTCACACCAGAAATTTCCTATAATATTGTTTTCTTTAATTAATGACAGACATTTCGTGATTACTTAAGTAAAATTTCATCATTCAGAGTTTCCTGCATCAATTCGAAATTTTTGATGCAAAAAAGGCTAAACTGGTGTCTACTACTGTCTTTTTATTCTATACTTGGGACACGTTTCGTTCTGTGAAACAGTGTTAATTGATAATTTAGAAAATTTGGATTTCTATAGCATTAAAAAGTACATCTCTATAGCATTAAAAAGTACATCGCTCAATATTTAGAATCAATAATTAATCCGTTTAAAGTATTTAGATTATTCTTTTTTTTTTTGTCAGAAACGAAATTAAAAACTAATTATATAATTAGATATGCTGCCATTGCTGAACATTAATCATCCTAAGGGAAATTCCGCATAATGAATTTGATTAGATATAAAAAAATAATATTGAGTTTTTATTTCACAAAAGGATGATTTTTCTAGTTTTATTTTTCATATTTCGTTTTTACTCATGTTTAAATCAAACAACAAAAATTTAAAAAATGTTTACAATAGTTTACCATTCATAACCAAACGGCGGTCTTTATAAAATCAGTTTACACAGAGTATTTTAAAGTTAACTCAAAAAAAAAAAAAATAAGAAAAAAAAGAAAAGAAAAAAAAATCCTTAACTCTCTGAAAAATACATTTTCTACCAAACTACGTCTACTGAATTGAAGAAGTTATAATGAAATTTTGAATTACGTTTTATTTAGTAATAATGACAAAATTTCTGTGAATGATGATCGCTCTGTATTAACTTCCTAAAATATAGTTCTTAATTAAATCAATTTTAATTCATGTCTGTAATTAAAAAAGAGGACCTGCTATCCCTTTAATATTTTCGTTCGAAAGCAAATCCTCTGAAAAATTGTTTCCCATGTCTACCCAAGGGTTGTACCAATGAAGAGTAGGAGGGGTCACAAGAATATAATAACACATCAAATAGCCTTCTTCGGATGAAAATAATTTGAGGCAACGGAGTTATGTATAAATTTGCAACCTTTTTACTACATCCGAAAGCGAAACTCTTCGTTTGCGTGACTCTCCCAAATTGTTATGCTGAGAAAAAACCCTGTGTCTATCACAATTTGAAAATTTTCTGATAATTTTTAAGTATCCTCTATATACATATTAACAAACGATTGCATTGAAAACAATAAAATTATAAGGATATAAAATTATACATCATTATTTTTAAATTGAATGAAATCGCAGATTTTATATTTGTTAAATTTTATGCAAAAGAAAAAAGCTAGTATGTTTACATGTTTGAATGGATATCAAAAAGAAATTATATCAGAAATGAAGATATTATATGATATACATAGCGTAGTCAATAATAAGCATGAATAAATCCGTGTCATTGCAGAAGAGTTTCATTCTTTAAGTTTATTTTCGATTTTCCATATCGTTTTAGTGCATGTAATAACATGCTAATGAAAATTAGAATCAAAATTTTCAATTTAGAATTTTTTTAATAATTATAAATTCAAGTTATGATGCATTACAAAAATCAAAAACTGAAAACTGACGTTCATATCGCCCAAAACAAACTTTCCTTATATAATGCTAGAAAACAGATAAACTGTAAAGTTAAAAACCATAATCTTAATAACCCTTACCCCTGAAATTTTAATAAAATTAACGGGTTAATAGAGTCTTATACAAATTAGACAAGTCTGCAAATTTTGGGTTGTATCATATTCCTTAGCTTTTGATAATTGATTCTTTCGTATTTTGTAGCGCTGAATCCGAAAATGGCCTTCATATTTTACCATCACGTCAGGATCTTTTGCAATTTTTTTTTTTTACTTTTTAAATTTTTAATTTATTATTTCGAACAATTCTGACGTGATGGTTAAAAATAGTATCAGAATTTTGCTATTTTTTGACTTTGAAATTTACGATTTGCAAAAAATACTGACTTGATGGTTAAAAATGAAGGTCATTTTCGAATTCAGCGCCAAAAATATATCTATAACATCAGTTATCAAAAGTTAAGAGCCACAATCATTTTCTGTAGCTTTCAGTATCAGATGTTCTCTATTTTTTTACTTTTTACCATTGAAATTTACGATTTGAAAAATACGGACGCGGTGGTTAAAACTGGAGGTCATTTTCGGATTCAGCGCTAAAATATACATAAAAATCTATTATCAAAATTTAAACATCACAACAATCGCAGGCTTGTGTTATTTACCTTAGAAGATTTTACTGTAATTATGTTCGGCATTGAACCACGAGATAAAGTTTCAGGACGCTTTCTCCACATGTAGTTCACAAGAGTAAATTCTAATAAAGCTGCGAAGACAAAAGTTGTGCAAGCACCCATCCAAACATCCATAGCCTTCACGTAAGATACTGGTGGTAAGTTGCTCTGGATTCCTGCTCCTTTTGAGGAAATCGTCAGCAAAGTAGTTACACCCAGGGTGATCCGAGCCGGAATGGCATTGACATCCAACCAGAAAGAGACCCATGATATAACAACGATGAGAATCGTGGGTAAGTAAGACTGGACTAAATGATAACCAACTGACCGGCGAAGGTAGAATTCTGCCCTAAGACAGCTGTATTCACCCATGAAGAAAAGATTTACTGTAAAGAATATGAAAACATTTTTAATTTTAATATATCATTTTGCATTAGAATACAGTGAAACTTCACTTGTTCAACACGTCATACAAAAATACATTCAAATCCGGTTGTTTGGGCAAGTTTAGCAATTTATTTTTATTATTTAATTCGTTAGGGAATTTTGATGTAAACATTTTCTGTTATAGCGTATGTGAAAAAAAGCTTCTTGTTACTTTTAATCCTTCGAGGGGGAATTGCATGTGTCCCTGTAATGTTGAATTAACACTGGAATCATTGAAAAAAATCATTTCATATTAACGAAGAGCAATTTATTATTAATAAATAAATGAATTGATTTATTGATTGCATTTATTATTAATAAATAAATGAATTGAAAATATTTTTTTAAAAGAAAGTTCTTTTGAAAAGAAACTGTGAAAAGGAAAATTTTCAATTAAATTTTTATAACTGCATTTTAACGGAGCATATTTTGACTGAAAAATTACGCATACTTAACGAAGTTTTTTTTTTAGTTATTGTTTAGGAACAAGGTGAAAAATAAATGAAACATTTTCTCATTAAGAAGCAGATATTTGAAAATTTCAAAGAACATTTTTTGTAACTTTTTATTGAAAAATGTACGTTTTGTGCACGCTTCTTCTTGATGTTCCACAACGTATACCGTTTTGCGGTACCAAACATTTCTTGAAAGCAAAGAAACCAAAAGCACTTTTAAATTTACATCCGCATTTTAAGGGGTCTTGTACTTTTTAAACGCGACGAAATTTAATGAAAAAATCCAAAGTTTGAATTAGTCTATCTTCAAAACCATTTTATGTATAAACATAAAATTTTGCATATTTATTAAACGGATTGTGCTTTGTAATATGCTGTCATTAGAAATTTATTAGCCTTTTACAGAATTTATGTATTGTGGAAATCAAAATAGCTCTTTTTTTTAACTCCATAAGTCATTGCGCGCATGATATCTTGAGAAAGTATGTATGGATTGTCATGAAATTTGGTAACGATACTAAACATATATGTGTGTTTAAAATGAACTACTCTTAGGCCAAAATTATTTCATTAGCTATATAAGCAAATATTTTTGTAAAAAAAATGTATTTTGAATGAATATAAATAGTCATAACTAAAAATATTACCATTGTAAATAATTATAAGTCGTTCATGTTAAACACACATATTTGTTTAGTATCTTTACCAAATTTCATGACAATCCATGCATACTTTCTCAAGATATCATGCGCGCAATGTTTCCTGGAGTAAAAAAAAGAGCTATTTTATTTCAACAATACACAAATTCTGTAAACGACTAATAAATTTCTGATGGTAGCATATTACAAAGAACAATCTGTTTAATAAATATCCAAAAATGATATTTATACATAAAAATGTTTTGAAAATAGACAAATTCAAACTTGGAAGTTTTTCCTTAATATTCGACGTGTTTAAAAGGTATAAGACCCTTTAAGTCTTTTTTTTTACCGATTTTTTTTTTTAGTTTTTATATCGTTCGTTTTTAAAAATATAACAAAATCAAACCTTTTTGAAAAATTGTACATGTAATTTGATACATGTCGTGCATTTTGTTACAGATGCAAAATTACAGAAAATCATCGGTCAAGTACTAGACAATTATGTATATTTTAATGTGATTATATTTTCATTGGTTTCAGATTAATCCAATCAGACAAATCTCTAATAAAGCGGATTGAGGGGAACATCGAACTGAAGCAAATCCAACATTCGCATTTTTCAAAATAAACAAATATTTAGTCTTTCTCAGATATGTGTTTTAATGCAAACACCTACACTGTTAAAAATTTTGCAACATTCTGGCAGGTCATTCGTCCGTTTCTTGAAAAAAACGATTTCATAACCATAATTTAACTATATTCTGACCATAAAATGGCCAATAATATGGTCAGAATAGTGTTAAATAACGGTTGTGTAACTGTTTTCGGAAAAAACGGTCAAATGACCTGCCAGAATGCTGCAAATTTTTAACAGTGTACCCTACATATACCTAGTTTCTATACAGGAAGAAAATTTCATAATCTTTGCTGATTTTTCTTACCGGAAAATGCCCATATACGTTTATACAAAATGTCTGCCTTTATTAATGCAACGGATGTAAAACATTACATTATAAAATTACTTCTATTAGTTTCAAAAATTATAGAAAGCGTTAATTTAAATAAGGATTAAAATACTGCTGTATTTATAAAAATAATTGTTCAGTGAAGTTCATTACCTGCATGGAAATTTTCTCTGCATAAAGAGGTATTTACTCGTTCAATTTCAAACTGGGGAAGTTTCAAATTGTCATATAGCATTACAGGGTGTACATCTGTCCATCGGAGATTTAATTCATCTTTTGTTTTTGCAACTGCAAAAAAATATTATCGTTAAATTATCATTTGCATAAGCATGGAATATATAATGACAATACCTGTAGTAAAAATTTGTGCATTATCGTTAAATTCCTTTCTTTAGAAATATTTTATAAGCATAAAAACGTTCGAAGTATGTTCTTTACTTAAATATTGAATATAATAATATCTTTCAGTAATTAAAAGATAATATTACATTTTTATTAAAATTATGCAGAATATTCGTATTGGTAAAATTTACAAATAATAAACTAAATTTTAACGTTCTTCTTTTAAAAATAATATGAGATAATTAAGAGTTTTAGTTTATAAATACTTTTAGTTTATAAATATTTATTTATTTATTTATTAAAATTATTACACAAACGGTATTTAAAGCTAGCAACTTATGACTCGAAACATAACAAATAGATAAAAATAGTCTTAAATTTGTGAAATTTTCAAAAACTGAATGAGTTCTGATGATGTTCGGCGAAAGAAATGATAAAATATATCAATTTTTGTCGCGTCTTTAACGAAGCAGAAAGCATGGTGCTAATGTATTTTTGACTCATGTCTGTCATTTAAAGTAATTCGAATCTCGTATATTAAGAAAGCTTTTCAAATGTGTAAGTAGTCCGATAGCTATTTTAGTATAAATTCTTGTTGTTTATTTTCAGTTAATTAAAGAGGACCATTTTTCTTAGCTGCGTTTTCAAAATAAAAATAAAATCAGAAAAAAAGAGAAAGATACATAAAATGTTTCTTAAAATATGAATTATTAGCATTTATGACGTATTTTGTATTAAACTGTGCATTTTCCTGATTTTTTCTCATACCAATCAGATATTTTTTTACAAAAAATGAAAAAATACCAACATACTTCAAAAGGGTTTAAAAGTTTGTTTATCTGACGTCTATTCATCTGCCCATGCTCTAAATCTAGTATATATACCCCGATTGCCTTGTAATTGATATTTGTTTTTAAGGATTACCATGACACAATAGCTATGGAAAAAATATATATGTGGGCTTCATAGTTGGTTTACAGGGGCATTCGCTGTGCGCTACGCATACTGAACGTTCGAACGAGCATCGGAAAAAGGCACAGTCACAAGAACGGCAAATGACACCTATATCGACCCATTGAAATTACCACAAACTGTATTTTAAAACACCTTCCATACTACAGCTCCATTAGAGTATCTCTCAGTTCACGCTACGTGGGGAATATTATGCTAAAGAAAATCACTGAATAGTAGTATTTAAAGGCTCTGTACAATATACAGTCCAGATGCTTTGATGTCCTCTGTAGCATGTTTTGCCAGCCATGAAGCTGATTAAAAATTTTTGTACAATTTTTAAGCATTAAAAGTGCCATATAATGAAATGTCATAATGAAGAAATAAATCGGATGAAAAAATATTTGTTAGGGGGTAGGGGGAGGAGCAATTCAAAGTTACAGAATGTTTCACAGTTATGCACTCATTTCAATTTCTTCCTCTTTTGTTGCTATTTCTTACTCTGTTCTAAGATATGAATGAATCATAAATTATGGGAAAGAAGAAAAAAGAATTTGTAGGATATCACTTTAGTATCATGATTTTTTATGGAATTTTGATAATAGAATGTTAATTGAGACTGATAAAAGAAAAATCACTATATTGTCTGCATTGTATGAAATATTACACTGCAAAAACACATGCTAAAGTAACCCGAGTTTGAGTTTTGTGTATTATACATAGAGATTATTCACGATCAAATTAGCACATCTCAGTTCTGTGTCAGTTTCAGACTAAACAACGTCATTTCTAAGCATTTTACGCTATATTTTAGAAAGAATATGCAAGGTTTGTGCATTTGAAAATAAAAATGACTTTCTGAATGTGTCATAAAATAGTTAGTTTGTATGTTAGTCAAGGCTTTAAGTTGTTAGGGGAGGGATAAAAGTATTTAGGATCCTGGGTGATTGGGATCAGGGGGAAAATGTAACAAATAAAATAATTTGACCATGCTAATTCTGAAGTCTACCATTCTACATGTGCAAATTTTTGGAGTGAAAATGTATCTACCTGGAGAAGTAATCAATGTTTTCCTAGAACACAAAGAAAAACGTTTTCCGTCAAAGTCCGAATGCTTTAGTTAAAAATGTGCAGTGCAAAAAATTGTAGGAATATTGAAATATAGCAAAAGATTTAAATTTAGAAAAAGGTTGTTTTTAAGAAGAAATGGTTACGTTTAACGACCGAATATGCGTAATGATAATAATCTGCATGATCCTAATTACCCCAGCAAAAGCATTTTCGGAGTAAAGAGGTCATAGAGTTTTTGGGTTAAGGGTAAATTGGGATCGCAAATTTTATTTTCTATTTAAATCAAATTGGTGTTTAGAACGCACTTTATAATCCTTGTTTTCAGATCCTGTAAAATACCCCTAGTTCAGTTTATATTACTGCACATTTTATGTTAGCAAAAGATTTATTTTACAACTTTATTTTGCATTTATTTGAAATTTTAGCCTTGACTGCATGTTTTAGGACTAATTAGGCCTCAACAATTCCAATGAAAATGAAATTTTCATCATTCACGACATATGAACTTTGACTGATCCTTTTCCCTCGTTACTTGCATTTGATGTTATTTAAAAAAAAATTGATTTATTTTTAACTTTAAAAATCAGTTCTTTAGTAATCAACAAGGCTATTAATTTCCAGTAGAAAATTTTGCATTTGACTTTACTTTGTAGGAAGAGCGTAAAATATATTAATGCTAAAAATCCTTTAAAAAAGTTTTTTCCCGCGTACTTATCTTTCCAATACTGTATCTCTGAGAAAAGTTGTAATTGTAAAACCAAAAATATTCTGTTGTAAAGCTCACACCGAGATCTTTTAATCCTATTTATGCATGACTGTGTATCTTGAAAGGCATGAAAGAAAATACTACCCCATGAAAAAGATTAATTGAGGCCAAAGAGGTATTTTTTAAACCATATTTTCCATAATTACACTTGTACCAGGTAATATCGCACATTGAAAATAATTCTTTACACATTTCAAGACACAACTACTTACTGAGTAAAATTATACATAACATTAGTATGTAGACCCCTTTACCCTCTGGCATTTAATTGTCAAAGTTCAAATTGTCAAAAGTGATCATAATTACCCCTACCTCGCCTACGCTGTTAATTTGTAGAAAGAATTTTCAAATTTTAAGCTAAAAGTTTGGATTATTTGAAACAATTTGTATCGTAAAATAGGACTATAAGCATATCCTTAAAAGTAAACTTTCATGAGAGCGAAAACATATAATTATAAAATTTTACATTGAAAAATCTGTATATGTATTACGCTAACGTACGTGGCACAGAAATCTCGATTATGTGTTATTGTTTAATTGCAATGCCCGAGAAACGCATCTCATTACTTGTTGTGTAAAAGTCATTTGGCAGGATTTAGGCGGTGGTAAATCCGGTTTATTTACGTTGCGCGTTTATTTATGCGCTGAAATTATGGAACTTCACAATATCGTTAGAAATGCCCGTAAAAGATCTCTGAGAATAGTTGAATGTGAACAATAAATAAGACAGGAAAATCGAAGTAGATTGGATCGAGAACTGCATCAAACACAGAGCATAAGCGATCACTAATATAGGCTTAGTAACCGTCGCATGGACAAACGCGTTGCTTCTGAAATCCAAATTACTGATTTAAACATTCCGAAGCATAAGTGGATATATAGTTATATAGGCGTGGTGTGTATGAGACATCTCTGCCAAATAAATATTATTCAGTGTTTTTTTATGAAATCCACTCCGGTGTTATAGTTTTCAATGGTAGTCTCGACACAGTTTCTGCACGGACAACGCCGCGCGGGTAATCTAGTACATTATAATTACATTAAACAAAAGTGTTACATTTTCTATTTTGTTTCTTGATTTAACCTTTTGATTGCAGGCGGGGACTGGCTACTATTTTTATATTCAACAGTATCACATTTTACAAAGAGTTTTCATTGTGATAGATATAGTCTCTGGGACGTACGGTGTCCTAACCACATAATCAAAAGATTAATGTGCTTGGAAAGGTTTTCAATGTAAAATAAAAAGTTTCCTTTTTTTGTTATGTTACACAAAGTTATTTAAAGTGAAATATATATAACCGTGTAACGCGGTTAATACTCTCTCCCACTTATCAAAACCATTTCCTCGTAAATTCCGAGAAAAGAATAAAAAAATATAGAAATGTTTAGTTAAATTTAAAGCAATAAAGGTAAGTCGAAAATTTTCTTACTTTAAAATTAAATTTATATCATTTAATTAGTATGAAAATGTAATTTACAATGCAATTAGATTTTCTCATTAATGTGAAAAACGATCCTTGATATTGCAACTCTTTATCACAATGATTTAATAATATTTTTGCCATTTATAACAGTGTAATGAACGGTCTTAAAGAATGTTATCGACTTTAGTTGAATCCCCTCTTCTGAACAAAGTGCAACCAAGTGAATGTAACAATAAACCAAACACATTGTAGTAGCACATTATTTTTACTGGATGCATGGAAACGATCCCCAGGAATAAGCAGCATATTATCATATAAAACAAACTGAAGCTAAATAAACAATATTGTAGGATATTATGAAATAAATGGACAACGTGAAAATAGCAAAAATGAATGTATGTGTACAGAAAAGAACGGAAGAGCTGTTTCGGAACTTCTAAAGCCGCATCATCAGCGCAATAACTCCATTATCAGTGCAATGAAAGAGCTTCAAAAGCTCCGAAACAGCCGTCTGCCTTTTTTTTGCACACATACAGGGTCTGCTCAAGTAGTAATGAGACTGAATTTTTCGAGCCACGTAGAAGGCCAAAAGGCCGGAATTTGCGGCGATACACGCGGTCAGATTCAGATTCTGGCGGAAGTTGGTTGGCCTTGAGCCTTTGCAGCGCAAGGATAGCTCGAGAAGCAGACATGTATTTGAAAGTGAGACTAAGTTTTCAGAATGCAGCGGAGTATCGAGCAGCGATACGCCATAAAATTTTGTGTGAAACTAAACAAATCGGCTATTGAGACACTTGCCATGTTACAAGAAGTCTACGGGAAGGATTCTTTGTCCAAGGCTTAAGTGTTTAGGTGGCACAAAGCCTTCACATACCGAAGACAGAACGTCGATGACGAACAACGAGCTGGGCGTCCATCAAGTTCTTGCACTTCAGGCAATGTGGCTAAAATGAAAGCGCTTTTGGACTCTGATAGTCCGATTGTCGATCGAATGCCCGAATGATTGCGGAGACGTTGCGACTTACAGGATCGGTTATGCATCCCAATCGTCACGGAAGAAAATCAAACGCGAAAACGTTGTGCCAAGCTGGTTCCAAGACATCCTTCTAAGTGATAATTTCTTGGAAAACTAAAGCGACTCGACACTGCCTCAACCACCATACAGCTCCAATTTGTCACCGTTGGACTATTTTTTGTCCCTCTGTTAAAATCCAGCTTAAAAAGGTCATCGTTTTGACAATCAGGAGAGCTTGGAGTAAAACGTAACGTTCGTTCTAAACAACATTCCAGTAGAAGACTTCCAGGCGTGCATAAATGGGGGGCAGAGTCGTTGGCAACGGTGTATCAAGGATGATAGCGCTCTGACACAAATAGTGGATTTTCACCTCTTAATTTTAATAGTATTGTTTGTTTTATTAAATCACAAAAACTCTATCATTAAATAAGGCGAGAAATACCATTTAAAATTTAGTGGTAGTAAGCAGTCATTTGGGTTGGAGAGCTCTCATCCCTGGTGTATGAATACAGGAGAAGGCTATGTTGAAGAATATTAAGTGTGTGTAAAATTATCTTCAAATAAACGGATTTTATGGAATCGGTCTCATAACTTACTGGACAGACCCTGCATATTCATTTGGGCTCTTTTCACAAAGGCGCAAAGTTCAATCAGCAGTTCAGCGGCACAAAATTCTATCCTTTTATTTTAAATATTGTAGGATGTTTCGTTCCGATTTCCAAAAACTTTGATTTAAACAGATCTTGATTATAAGAAATTTCCTATGGTGACAGTTGTATAAAGCAAATGAACTTCACGGACCTCGGTTAATTAATATCAGTCATTGGTGAGGCAGTAGGGGAAAAATCTTTAAAGCAATATAGTGGAAAATACCTCACGGCGAAACTCTGACACGTCTGGTGTCATAAATCTTTACAAATGAAAATTTTGCAGTGTTTGTTTTATTTTAAAAGATGAATTTTAAAGTTGGACTCGGTGGGTGGGGAGTCGTCTCTTTGATTAAGGTATTGCTTGAAAAAAAAATAAAGAATAAAGAGGAATTTAATGTCGTTTTGATTGTAATATCGAATTTCACGCTTGGGCGGGCAAAACAATTCTAGAGAGGCGCTATACATCCTGGCATCCCTGGCAACGGGCCTGTTACAGAGTTTCATAAAAGTTACATAAGCATAAGATACAAGTCATAAAAGCACAGCGATATACTGTAAAATATGGAAAGCATAGCAATTGTTGTACATTTACATGGACATTTTATTCCTGAATGAAATTTTAGCATGCTATGTACTCTGTATATATATATATATATATATATATATAAGAAGAGAAGGAACAAGAAATAATGTCTTAGCCCATGTATTAGTAATGTGAAGGACCCCATACAGCTGCAGAAATATGTGGAAGAAGCTAAGGAATCAGAGTGTGACAGTGATGACTCTGATTCCGATGAAAAAAAAAACGTGTTTGAAGAATGTAAGCCTAAGGGATTTTTCATTGCTTATTTAATAATCTTTTTTTTTAAATATACTTGATTTAATTTTGTTTTTGAACATTTTATATTCCATGTTATTGACCTGTCATTACCTTTTAGACCGTACAAATTTTAACTATAAATATTTTCTTTGTTTTTTAAGCATAGTACTTACAAGGAGAGGGCCAACCTTGTTAATCACAGATTTTGATTTTTTTTAACATATTTTGTAAGGTAGAGACTCCTTACTGTCAGGTTCAACGGATTTTATCCAACGCTCCTTAGTTCTTGAGAAACCGGGGGGTCTAATAGTCGTACACAACTTAAATACTTACATTGCAACCGCCATGATAGGATGGTCGTAGCTCAGTTGGTAAAGTGTTGGCTGGCTGATCTGCGGGCTTGGGTTCGGTACCCGAACAGGCTACATTTGATTTTTTGATTTGCAATTATAATTTAATAATTTCAATTACAAATTTTAATATACATTAAATATAATGTTAACAAACTTAAATTTATCATTTTTTTTTAACTATTATTTCTCATCCTTTAAAGAGGTTTAAAAAGGAATTGGATCTATTATTGAATGATAAAAATTCCAAAATCGTGACAAAATCTGTTGTGGTGCCATCTAGTTATGATAAAATAAAAGAATATTCAAATAAAATAAAAGCAGATAAAAGATAAATGGGAAAGCAAGATATTTGAAAGCGCAAGTATACGTACTACAAATTTAAAAATCTTTAATATGCAAAAAATCGGTTGTAATTTAATTCTGATGCTAATTTTTAATATAATTATGCTTGTTACTTTAAAAACAGAATAATAGTATTATCGCATTGACTTTCTTTGTTAAAGCAATGCGTAAATGATTTTCTTTAAAATCACGATAGACACAATTGCTCAATATCTTTGCATCGATAAAGAATATATGAAATACATTTTAAAAGTGATTTTTAAAAGATTAACAGTTTTATGATGTATTATACAACTATTTAGTTAAATGTAAAAAATTAAATAGGTTAAAATTATAATTGATATACAATATTATTAATTTTAATTGACAATGAGATTATTAATTATACTTACAAGTATATTTATAAATCAAAAAATGAGAAAACAAATGTAGCGCATTCAGGTATCGAACCCGGGCCCGCGGATCAGCCGGCAAACGCCATACCAACTGAGCTACGACCAACCTATCATTGCGTTGCAAATTAACTATTTAAGTTGTGTACTATTATTAGACCCCCCCCCCCGGTTTCTCAAGAACTAAGGAGCGTTAGATAAAATCCGTTGAACCTGACACTAAGGGGTCTCTACCCTACAGCATATATTAAAATAATCAAAATCTGTGATTAACAAGGTCGGCCCTGTCCTTGTTAGATCTCAATAAATTGTTTTAATTATATTTATCACACTGCAAGTTCCTATAACTTTGACTTTTATTCATTTAGACAAAGTATTTTTTAACATTTTATAATTTATGTTTTTAACATTGTCTACTTTTCAATATTATAGATTGTGACCATTTTCATGGCGCAGCATGGCCCCTTTATTACTTTTCGCCGTTAAACCCCACTCAACCAATCAACCAATATATATATATACACACATCACTTAAAGGGGTGCACAGAACAAATAGACTGCATTTACGTAATGAAAAATAGAAAATGTTTTTCTTAGAAACTAGTTCGAATTTATATTCAATGGTAGAAATAATCTTACATGATTCCAGCTCTATCGTACAAACTTGTGAATCCATTGGATATCGATATAAATCCATCATACAAGAAAATCGAAGTTTTAATCTGCAAGAAAATTAACGTTTCTTAATATTTGGAATCACATTCGGAAATACAGTAAGAATTCAGAGTATAATTATATTAATTCAATAAATTTAACTCACATATATTATTAATTATTAAAATTTTTAAATCATCACTATCTAGATAATATTATTAAATTTGTATTTAGGAACAAGTGTAATCTTTTCTAAATTTAGATTATAGTTATTCAGAGATTTATTTGACAAAAGTCTATAATTAACATAGTGTTAATTGTGCATTCTGAAATAGAAACTACACGGGAATATTTATTCTCAATGGGTAAATTCATATATTAGAATACATATCTGTGTAAAATTTGTATATATATATTTACTCTACATATTTAACTACATAATATTTCAATCAGTTTTCAGTCACTTGAATAGAAATTTTGGTATAATTTAAGGGGGTCCGGGACACATTTTAAAATAATTTTTATTTATTGAGTGAAAATTTTGAATATTATGGTGATGGTTAACCATAACATTTGTAAACAAAATCACATGATAAAACTTCTGATAATTTAAAAAAAATTGAAATTTCAATTTTTTTAAAAAGTGGGGTAATTTAAAATCATTATAACTCGAAATATCATTTGTAGAATTTGAATTTTTTATCATTTAAATAAACAGAAATATATAAGTTTTTATTTTGATTCAGCATTTTTAAAAATACTAATTAAAAAAAAATTAAAATATTTAAAGTAAAAATTAAAGAAAAAATGAAGTAAGTTTAAAAAAAAAAAATCATATTTTCAAAAGTAAACATTTTTTTTTTTTTTAAATTTTCTGAATCAGAATTAAAGTAAACTAATTGATAAATATATTAAGTTTAAAAAACAAAAACCAGACTGCATATAAAGCGAACTAATTAATTTTTTCTTATCAATATGAAACTATTTTTTTTTATTACTTACCTTTTTTTTATTTATTTACTTGTATTGATGACTTTTAAGTTGTGTTTAATTATTAGTTCCTATCTACAAACACTGTATTGATGAGGCCTATAGATGTCTGTTATGAAGGTTAGAGTTACAGCAAAGATAGAGATCCAAAGTACAGAACTTCCAGGTTGTGTAATATATTTAAACGGAGCTTCTGACTGCAAAATGGTCAGTGAAACATCGTCTTCATTTTAAAAGACCTATCCAATGATATGCTACTCAATAGGGTACGTAATTTTTTTCGTCTCTACCACCATTTTGTAGTTTACTGCCGCTATTTTGAATTTTAAAAACAAAACCTATCCTATAACCATCGGACGGCTAAGACGAATCGATAGAGACCTCATTCATTAAAATCCATTCAGCCGTTGAGATGTTTCGAGGGTATAAAGAAATCCACATACACAGATACACGTGAAACACATAACCCTTCTTTTCAGTCGGGTAAAAAAGACATGCTCCAAGTTTGAACCAGATATCTTTAACGGTTCTTGAGTTATAACAATTTAAATATGAGGAATGGTGAAAAAACCCATCATGAAGAAAAACGCATTTTCACAAGAAGTCGTTTGCATTTCAACCATTGCTTGAAAGCTAAATTTTGAAAACAAACCAAAACGAAAATTTAATGCGTTCTGTTTTAATAAGGATATAAACATGATTTAAGCGTCATTTTAAGTAGAAAAAACAAAGAATGTTTTACTGCAATAAAATATTTTTAGAAAGTTTGAAGATTTTTGTGTCTCGGACCCCCATAATTGACATGCCGTGGATAATTTTAAAATTCTACTTTGAAATAAAATTTAAAAATATATTCTATTAGTGTGTTTAATACACAACTAAATTTTACAGTGATTAAAAGTGTATCTATATATTTTATTATTACTTATAATAAAAAAAAATAAATGTAAAAATAAAAAAAGAAAATTTCCAAACACATGCTAAATTTCTCATAAAGTAATTATTTTTCAATGGTAATATCTTGAGTTAAAAATTAGAAATATCCATTTTCGCTCAAAGATTAGAAAAGGAATAATTTTTATCAACCGTTTCACGTCTTGAAAAATGCTATAATTGCAAAGACGAAGGAAGCACATATCTTACCTGAGCATATACAGCATATTTCCTCCAGGCATTATCCTTACGAGGACATTCGGAACCGTGACATATTGGAACTCAGCATGCTTTGCATTTGCAAAAAATACTTCTGGTTTCCATATTTTTTTAACAAGGCTAGGGTCATTCAAATCTAGTGGGTTCGCCAGATTCAGTCGATGATCATACCATGTCTGGCGCAGATATAAGTCAACTTCGTAATCCTAAAACACGAATAAAATGTATTTTTCTTAATAAATAACGATAATTGTAAATTTGGTACAGTCAATTATTAAAAACAGTCATTAATATCACTGTGTTTCTTAACTGGAAACTCCCATTTTCACCTCTAGATGATACGTATTTGAAAGAATATGTGTCGTGTTGCTTTTATTAGGATTTAGAAGAGTTTACTTAATCATAAAAAAAGCCCCCATATCTCTTGGCTTTGATATACAGCGTGTCCGAGAAAGGTCTTTATCATTCGAAACATTAATAGCAAAAACACCAACAGGTGAAACGGAATGCGGTTTTCTGCAAAAGATTGGAGAAATCTGAGAGTTTATTTATTACATTATTAATTACACAATAAATAAGAGTTAATTTAGAAAATAAAGGGATACAATTAGCTATACTCACTGTTACACCGCAAATTAAAAAAAAAAAACACTTGGAGGGAAATCGAGTACAGGCTCAACATTCTTCGTGCTACTAACGGAGCTAGAGTACAGCTACATTGAAGGTACTGTAAAAAAGACTCGTAGATTTCTGCATTCTTTTGCAGCAAACTGCATTTCATTTCACCTGTTAGTATTTTTGTTATTAATGTTTAGAATAATAAAGATCGTTCTCAGATACGCTGTACTATAAACTTACAAATTATTGTACCTTCTCCAAATACGGAAGGACTTAAGTAACTCTTTCTTTTTTTTATTTGAGGGGGGGGGGGAGATGGGAGAGGGAGGTATAAAAATGACCAAAAATCTGCTGAAATTCATTAAAATTTGCTAAATGAGCCTGTGTTTTTAAACTTGAATAACAATATTCAAACAAAACTTAATCAGAGAAAATCAGTCTTTATTTATTCAATCAATAAATATAAGATCCAAAATTATATTAAAACAATCAAAATTCTCAGAAAACAATGAAAATGAAATTGGCCCTACAGGGGTGGGGGCCATGGAAGGACTTAAGTAGGTTTTTTTTGGGAGGGGGGATAAAAATGACCAAAAATCTGTTGAAATTCACTGAAATTTGCTAAACCAGCCTATGTTTGTAAACTCGAATAACAATATTCAAACAAAACTTAATCAGAGAAAATCATTCTTTATTTATTCAATGAATAAATATAAGATCCACAATTATATTACAAAAATCAAAATTCTCAGAAAGCAAAGAAAAAGAATTTGGCCCAATAGGGGTGGAGGAGGGGCAAAAAACAATGCTTAACTTTCCAATACCTTGATTTATAGAGTAATACGTCAAAGAAAATTATTTTATAAAACAATATTTTATGCATATAGGTACACTTGATAACTTTTCAAATAATGGTTAAAAAGTGTCAGGTTTAGGAAAAAATAATGCAGTCCAAATAACGATCAGGGTAAAAGTTGAAATAAGAATTGACAGTAGGAAGTTAACATTATCATAATTTTAGAATGATTTTGAAAAATCTTGAATCATTATTTAGTACTAAGAAGAAAAGAGACATTTAGAATAAGATTTCAGAACTGCATATATCTACTATAAAAATATATTGGATATATTAATTCCAGATTTGTTTCAAAGTTAATATAAATAGTGCTGAAATTTTCATCGGGATATGCCTTATTTATAAATTAATCTATTTGATTTCAAAAAATACATTTATTTTAATTTACACTCGTATTCTGTATTTAAGTTACTCGCATAAATAAATCTGCGTTAGCATTAGTTGTGAAGTTGAAAGTCCTTCATGGTATTTCAAAACCTTACTTAAACATTTTATAAACTAACTAATATTTTGAATAATTGAATTTTAGAATATTTTCTAATGATGTATATGCCTTATTTTTGAAATTCGACTAATTCTAAAATATGAAATTCATAAGTAAAATTCATATTTTATGAAGTAATTCAGAGCAGCATTAATTGTTATTAAATTTATAATAACTGCGTGCTACAAAGACTAGAATATTGTGAAATTCAACATATTTTTGTTTCTTAAACACTATTTTTTGCCATAGACTCACCATTCCTTTACAAAAGCTGTTCCGTTTTATTAATTCCTATTTAAACTATGTTAGAAACTGTATTTATATTAAGACCTTATCTTCAAAATATTTTAAACGCACTTTTCAATTTTTAAAGGCAGAACATACTGACAATTCATGAAATTCATTGTATCATAACTTGGTAAGTTTAAGTAGTAAAATAATTGAATTTTTACAGTTGAGCATTGAATTGTTTTTTTCTAATTCTGACTAATAGTACCCAGCGAACGTGTAAAACTTTAAACTTCATAATTTTTTAAAACATAAGTATTTTCATGTAAATAGCTTTTGATGAGATGAAGAAAAAAAATTGAAACATATTTTAAATTGCAGTTATACATTTTATAGTTGTTGGTCAATAATAACATATACCCCTGTACAGTATTTATCTTTCAAAAATAAAGCACTTATTTTATATTATGTTGTAATTAATGTACGTAAATCAATTTTCAGCTTCATACATATTAATTATCCAAGACCATTAAACAAGGTATTCATGATGATAACTCCTTTGAGGGTAAATAATGAATGCTCAAAGTTTCTTTAATAATAAACTTTAAAGGAATGATTTACTGTGATTAAAATTTTGACTTTAATACAAATAATTATTGAAAAGTATTTACCGTATATGTGATACAAAACATTCTGCAAAAACTCCTGTAATGTGAATTCCAAAACAGTAAACATCCACATTAGTAATACGTAAATTAACTTTTAAATCTTTATGTTTAACATTACGTAGCTTTATATTATTTTGTAAAAAAATACAATGTGAAGTTCGCTGGAGAATTATTTTACCAACATTATATGCAAATGTAACATCTGGTTAATTTTTCAATAGCACACTTCACATTTTAAAAAAGTTTGAGGTAATCAAAATAACCCAAAAATAAACAAATTAATTTAAAATTAGAAGGATATTTTTATTGTTATTGTTTTGTGTACTCTTTGTAGATGTCTTAATGTTTTTAACCCTTTATCTACTGACTGTACTTATAAATACCACTCACTTTAAACTTTCATCCCATAGTGAATGCTACTAATATTCTAGTGGTACTTTGCAAAAACACACTTTTGACTACACTTTATCAGGATACATGGCAGCGGTAATTCTAGGATCGTTATTTTAGCGAGGAAGCACGCTATCTTTGAAACAGTCGATGTGTTTTGTGCCGGCATTTTGTGCAGATTGTCACGCTTGTCTTTTTTATTGTTGAAAACATAGTAAAGGACATAAGAAAGGTTTTGGATTTTTTTTTCATGTGTTCATTATGATCTTAGAATACAATTTGTATAGCTATTTTAAGTGAACAGTGCATGTATTTGATTTAACAGTTGAATTACTCGGCGGTACGTATAAGTACCGCCAGTACACAGGGAGTTAGAGAAAAACTTCTTGTTTACTTTTCGTCTGTGTAGTTATCCATCGTTTTCATCTGCTTTACAATGTAATTACTAAAATGTAGTGTACTAATGTTTATCCTGCTGTTTCTTTTCTGCTTCATTATTATATTTTTCTAGAAAATTGGTCAAGTTGTGGCATCGGCTTCTTTTTTTTTTTTTTTTTTTTTTTTTTTTTTTTTTTTTTGCTATGCAAAAAATGGCATGTGTAAATTCATATATTGCATATTTGGAGATGCAAGAGAACATGTGTTCCCTGGAATATAGCCGTCGCATAACTAAAGGACCGGGACCACCGTGGCTGAGTGGTTAAGGCACCACACCACTAATCGCTTGAAAGCGTAGGTGGGCTGCGGGTTCGACTCCCACTGGCTCCGTTGCACACTCTTTGTTGAGCTCCCTGATGTAATTCTCCGGTGTTGTAAATTTCCTTGTGCTATCTCGTCCTTGTATGTTGACAATGACTTATAAGCGAACCCCTGATGTCAAACACACAAGTGAGATGTAACTGTTCAATAAACAAAAAATTAAATAAACTAAAAGACTGCTAACAAGATCAAAACCTTAAAAAAAAAGTTATTTTTAATGCCATCAAATTTTATTTTTCACTTATTTTTTATGGGTAAAATTAAACTATGTCAATTTAATATTTTGTTATTCTTAACTTTCGAGTGTCTACTTGTAATATAGCAATTTTAAGATTTTAAAATTTATTTCAAATATCATGTGGGTTTTCTGATAGAGTATTTCCGGGAATTATGCCGCACATTTTTTGGAATTTGTGTATAAAGTCCCATGGTGGACATAAAATAAACAAAATGATGCTGTGCTATTTAATGTTAAATATACAACGCGTGTACTGCGACAAAAAAATTCAAAACAAATCTATACTACTATTATAAAGAAGTAAAAATTGTTTGTTTGTTAGAGGTAATCTATGGAGCTACCGAATCGATTTTAAAAGTAATGGTATCAAAATGAGGGTGTTAGTCCAACTTAGAACATAGGCTATATTTTATGTCGGTGCCACCACCTCAAAGGGGGTGCAGGAGCAAAAAACGTACTAAAAATGCGATTTATGTGTTACTGAAGGGCCTAGAAATAGGAAATTTGAAATATTAGATACTTATTAGATATACAGGATTTCTAAGAACTGTACTTAAACAATTCGAAATTTAAAAGGGGTGAAAATGCACGAAAAGCGTTCTAAATTGCAATTTCTATGCAATCTCCGGAAATACCAAACCGATTTAAAAAATAATGGTGTCAAAATGGCGGTGACAACCCTTGCTCCAACATAGGCTATGTTTTATGTCGGTGCCACTACCCGAAAAAGTTTGCAGGAGCAAAAAACGTTCTAAAAATGCGATTTATGTGTTACTGAAGGGCCTAGAAATATGAAATTTGAAATATTAGATACTTATTAGATATACAGGATTTCTAAGAACTGTACTTAAATAATTCGAAATTTAAAAGGGGTGAAAATGCGCGAAAAGCGTTCTAAAAAACGTTCTACATAGTGGTTTCCACACAATCTCAGGAAATACCAAACCGATTTAAAAAATAATGGCGTCAAAATGATGGTGACAACCCTTGCTCCAACATAGGCTATGTTTTATGTCGGTGCCACTACCCCAAAGAGGGTGCAGGAGAAAAACGTTCTAAATTGCGGTTATTGCGTTACGGAAGGGCCTAGAATCGTGAAATTTGAAATGGTAGTTAGTTAAAAGAATGATCTCTACGGACATTTCCTAAAAAAATCAAAATTTAAAAGGGGGTCAAAATGTGCAAAAATGCGTCGTAAAAAACGTTCTAAATTGCAATTTCTATGCAATCTCAGGAAGTACTGAACTGATATATATTCAAATATAATGGTATAAAAATGATGGATACAGATCTTGCTCCAAGATAGGCTATATTTTATATCTGTTTCCACTACCTTAGAGGAGATGCAGGAGCAAAATGCGTGAAAATCGTTCCAAAAACGTTCTAAATGCCGATTTGTCAGCAATATCTCAGAAAGAATCAAACTAATTTCAAAAGTAATGGTAGGAAATTGATGCTGACAGCCTCTGCTCTAACATAGACGCTATTTTATGTAGGTATCAATATCGCCTAGACTTTGCAGGAGCAAAAAAGCGTCCTAAATTTCGATTTTTGTGATCGGTAGGGGTTAGCAACTTAAAATTAGGCAAGGTACATATTTATTAGATATAAATAATCTTTAAGAACAGTTTCGAAAGAATTGGAAATTTAAAAAGGGGTGAAAATGCGCGAAAAGCGTTCTAAATTGCGATTTCTACTCAATCTCAGGAAATACCAAAGCTATTTCAAAAGTATAATGATTGCAAATAAATGGTGACAGTACCTGCTATATCATAGGTTATATTTTATGTTGCTGTCACTACCATCTGAGGGTTGCAAAAGCAAACATGTTCTAATTTGCGTTTTTTGCACAACTGAGGGGTGTAACACTTTGAAGTATGGCATGATATTTACGTACAAGAGGCATCTGCTTTCTAAGAACAGTCGAAAGAAAATTACAAATTTAAAAAGATGAAGTGAGCAAAAAGCGTTATAAATTACAATTTTTATGCAATCTTATCAAATACCAAACCGGTTAAAAAAAATAATGATGACAAATTGTTGGTGATAGAACCTGCTCAAACATAAGCTATATTTTATGTCTCTTCCACTACCACCAGCGGGTTCCAGGAGCTAAAAACTTTCTAAATTGCGATTTCTGTGATACTGAAAAGGCTAGAAACTTTAAGTATGGCATGGTACTTACTTATAAAATATAAATACCCTCGAAGGACTGTCGAAAATAAATTCGAATTAAAAAGGGGTGAAGCGAAGGGGAGGTCTGAAAAGCATTCTAAAAAAGTCCTAAATTACGATTTCTATGCAATTTCAGGGAATATAAACCGATTATAAAAGTAATAGTTGTGAATCAATGGTAACAATCTCTGATCATACACAGGCTATATTTTATGCCGATAATTCTACCACCTGGGGTTCACAGGAACAATAAATGTTCTAAAAAAGGCTTTTAAAAGCTTTCTAAATTACGTTTCTGTGGAATATTAGGAAATAACAAACCGATTTCAAAATTAATGTTGGCAAATTAATGGTGACAGTTCCTATTTCAACATAGCCCTTTATGTTGAGAGAGGTGGTAGGATTTGGAATTTGACATGATAGTTAATTTTAAGATGTAACAAGATGTAAAAATAGCAAATAAAAACCTTTGTGCAACAATATTAAAAAGCAGAAAAACCAACGTTTAAAATGCACAAATAATATATGAAAAGCAGCAAACAGCTGTTTCGAATCTACTAGCGAGATTCTTCTTCAGTGCAAAAGGAACAGCGTGCTAGAAAAAGCAAGGCTGAGCAAAATCATAGACAGAGACGCGCTGGCTTTTATACCCTATGCGGGTGGCGAAGGCGCCGAAACAACCAATGAGAGAGAAGCAGTGGAAACGACTGGGTGGACAAGTAGCGACATCTACCGGAGAAGTAGAGAAAAGAAATAAAAAAAGGAGGAATTAAATTAACGCTTTCCAAATACTTGGAAAATCTGGAGTACTAGATAAATCATTGACTAAAGAGTGAGAATTTTTAATGATATGGTAAGCTTCCCAAAAATCAAGATCAAGGTTAGAAGAACATTTTTGGATAATGGTGGCTGAGGAAAAATTGAACCTATGTTGAGAAGACCAAGAATGTTGAGCAATAGAAGAACGTTTGAGCTCCTGATTTTTAACATAACCTTCATGCTCTTTTAAACGAAATCTAAGAGCACGTTTAGTCTGACCAATATAAGAAAGACCACACTGACAAGAGATCTGGTAAATGCCCCAATTATCTAGGCGATCAACGGGGTGTTTGAGATTTGAAAAAGGGATTTTATTAACAGGAGAAAAAATAACTTTAAAATCAAACCTTCTTAGGATTTTAGCAACTTGCTGACTGATTTTAGGAAAAAATGGTAATACAACTGAAGTATTAGAGTTGGAATTAGAATGCTTTTCAGAATGGTCGGATTTCGTCAATTTCTTATAAATAGAATCGATAATATTAGAGGAATAACCACGATCGACAGCAATAGCTTTGAGGTAATTAAGTTCAGCACTAAGTAACTGAGGAGTGGAACAAATATTAGTAGCCCGAAAAACAAAAGTATTGAAAGCAGCGAATTTCTGGTTAGGGGGATGAGAAGAATACCTGTGAGGTGGGAGACTGACAGCAAAAGGTTTACGAAAGACGGTAGTCTGAAAGCCATTTTCACAACGAATAACAAGGACATCCAGGAAAGAAAGACAGTTATTGGTCTCAATTTCAGAGGTAAATTGAATGCAGGGATCAATGGAATTCATAATAGAGAGAATATGATTAATATCCGAATTCATTTCAATCAGGACATAAACATCATCAACATAACGAACATAGAACGGAAATTTTAAGATTTCAAAAAGCTTGACCTCAAAATAGTGCATATAAATATCGCATAAAATTGGACTAAGAGGATTACCCATAGCCAAACCGTCAATCATACGGAAGAAATTACCATTGAAAACAAAAGTATTTTGCGACAAGCAAGCGCGAGTGAGAAGTATAAGTTCCTCGATTTCAAAATAAGAGAAATGGAATTCACAAAGCCTTTTCTTGAGGCAATCTAAAGCCCCCTCAACCGGAACGTTTGTAAATAATGATTTAACATCAAAAGAAACCATCATATTCTCTCTATTATGAATTCCATTGATCCCTGCATTCAATTTACCTCTGAAATTGAGACCAATAACTGTCTTTCTTTCCTGGATGTCCTTGTTATTCGTTGTGAAAATGGCTTTCAGACTACCGTCTTTCGTAAACCTTTTGCTGTCAGTCTCCCACCTCACAGGTATTCTTCTCATCCCCCTAACCAGAAATTCGCTGCTTTCAATACTTTTGTTTTTCGGGCTACTAATATTTGTTCCACTCCTCAGTTACTTAGTGCTGAACTTAATTACCTCAAAGCTATTGCTGTCGATCGTGGTTATTCCTCTAATATTATCGATTCTATTTATAAGAAATTGACGAAATCCGACCATTCTGAAAAGCATTCTAATTCCAACTCTAATACTTCAGTTGTATTACCATTTTTTCCTAAAATCAGTCAGCAAGTTGCTAAAATCCTAAGAAGGTTTGATTTTAAAGTTATTTTTTCTCCTGTTAATAAAATCCCTTTTTCAAATCTCAAACACCCCGTTGATCGCCTAGATAATTGGGGCATTTACCAGATCTCTTGTCAGTGTGGTCTTTCTTATATTGGTCAGACTAAACGTGCTCTTAGATTTCGTTTAAAAGAGCATGAAGGTTATGTTAAAAATCAGGAGCTCAAACGTTCTTCTATTGCTCAACATTCTTGGTCTTCTCAACATAGGTTCAATTTTTCCTCAGCCACCATTATCCAAAAATGTTCTTCTAACCTTGATCTTGATTTTTGGGAAGCTTACCATATCATTAAAAATTCTCACTCTTTAGTCAATGATTTATCTAGTACTCCAGATTTTCCAAGTATTTGGAAAGCGTTAATTTAATTCCTCCTTTTTTTATTTCTTTTCTCTACTTCTCCGGTAGATGTCGCTACTTGTCCACCCAGTCGTTTCCACTGCTTCTCTCTCATTGGTTGTTTCGGCGCCTTCGCCACCCGCATAGGGTATAAAAGCCAGCGCGTCTCTGTCTATGATTTTGCTCAGCCTTGCTTTTTCTAGCACGCTGTTCCTTTTGCACTGAAGAAGAATCTCGCTAGTAGATTCGAAACAGCTGTTTGCTGCTTTTCATATATTATTTGTGCATTTTAAACGTTGGTTTTTCTGCTTTTTAATATTGTTGCACAAAGGTTTTTATTTGCTATTTTTATGTATTTGGCGTTAACGGGCCTTTATTCTTCTGTATTTTTTTTTTTTTTTTCGCAATGTCTCAAATCAATAGGTTTTGTAATTTACGATTAAAAAAGTACAGGTTTTTGGAACACTTACATTTCCTACTTGATTGTAGGCGTAAGAAGGTTATTCCTAAATTCATTTCCATTCGTTGTAATTTATTTTCTTCAAATAGGATTGAGAAGGTCTTATTTCGTTCTAAATTAGCTCTTTTAAGAGCTTTGATTCAAGAGACTCGCCACAAAATTGCTCATATAGAGCGCGAGTTATATTCTTTACATATCAGCCTCGCTAATTCTACTCCTGATTTTCAGTCCATTGACAGAAGGTCATGGAGCAGAGTTCTCACAGCTTCTTCTGTTCATTGTTCGGTTTTAAAGAAGAAATTTAATACGCTTTGTGGAAGTTCTGTCGCTTATAACTGCAGTAATTTGCCTCTTGTTAACCAAAATGCTGTTGTCAATCTTTCTAGTGTTCCATTAAGTAACAATCAGCTCGATGCTCTCAAACTGAATAACAATTTTTCTGTCTCTGCTATTCCTTCTTTACCTAATCTTATTGCTCCTATTGAAAGAGCCTTTAAGCATAGCGCTCTATCCTCTTCTCAGAAAGAGTCTATTAGGCATCTCATTGCCAATACTGTTGATTTCAATTCTAATGTTTATAAACCCAATCTTAAACATCCTGTTAAACAATGTCTGAAAAATTTGCGTTCTGATCCAAACTTAATTATTACTAAGGCCGACAAAGGTGGTCAGATTGTTCTTCTCGACAAATCTACGTATTTGGAAAAAACCCATAAATTAATTAATGATGGTCCGTATGTGGATATCCGCAAAGACCCTTCCACTAGTGAAATTAACTCTATTAAGTCTGCCATTAAGTCTTCTTCCATTATTCCTGCTAACTTTAAGAAGTCCCTTATTCCGTCTATTGCGCATTGTGCCAGGTTTTATGCTTTACCTAAGGTCCATAAACCTGACATTCCTTTTAGACCTATTGTCTCTAGTATCGGTACAGCTTCTTATAAGCTTGCCAAATATTTAGTTTCTGTTTTTTCCCCACTTTTGAGCAGTAACTGTTTCACTGTTAAGAATTCTTTTGATTTTGTTAAAAAACTTCATAATTTTAAGCCGCAGGGTCACATGATGGTTTCTTTTGATGTTAAATCATTATTTACAAACGTTCCGGTTGAGGGGGCTTTAGATTGCCTCAAGAAAAGGCTTTGTGAATTCCATTTCTCTTATTTTGAAATCGAGGAACTTATACTTCTCACTCGCGCTTGCTTGTCGCAAAATACTTTTGTTTTCAATGGTAATTTCTTCCGTATGATTGACGGTTTGGCTATGGGTAATCCTCTTAGTCCAATTTTATGCGATATTTATATGCACTATTTTGAGGTCAAGCTTTTTGAAATCTTAAAATTTCCGTTCTATGTTCGTTATGTTGATGATGTTTATGTCCTGATTGAAATGAATTCGGATATTTATCATATTCTCTCTATTATGAATTCCATTGATCCCTGCATTCAATTTACCTCTGAAATTGAGACCAATAACTGTCTTTCTTTCCTGGATGTCCTTGTTATTCGTTGTGAAAATGGCTTTCAGACTACCGTCTTTCGTAAACCTTTTGCTGTCAGTCTCCCACCTCACAGGTATTCTTCTCATCCCCCTAACCAGAAATTCGCTGCTTTCAATACTTTTGTTTTTCGGGCTACTAATATTTGTTCCACTCCTCAGTTACTTAGTGCTGAACTTAATTACCTCAAAGCTATTGCTGTCGATCGTGGTTATTCCTCTAATATTATCGATTCTATTTATAAGAAATTGACGAAATCCGACCATTCTGAAAAGCATTCTAATTCCAACTCTAATACTTCAGTTGTATTACCATTTTTTCCTAAAATCAGTCAGCAAGTTGCTAAAATCCTAAGAAGGTTTGATTTTAAAGTTATTTTTTCTCCTGTTAATAAAATCCCTTTTTCAAATCTCAAACACCCCGTTGATCGCCTAGATAATTGGGGCATTTACCAGATCTCTTGTCAGTGTGGTCTTTCTTATATTGGTCAGACTAAACGTGCTCTTAGATTTCGTTTAAAAGAGCATGAAGGTTATGTTAAAAATCAGGAGCTCAAACGTTCTTCTATTGCTCAACATTCTTGGTCTTCTCAACATAGGTTCAATTTTTCCTCAGCCACCATTATCCAAAAATGTTCTTCTAACCTTGATCTTGATTTTTGGGAAGCTTACCATATCATTAAAAATTCTCACTCTTTAGTCAATGATTTATCTAGTACTCCAGATTTTCCAAGTATTTGGAAAGCGTTAATTTAATTCCTCCTTTTTTTATTTCTTTTCTCTACTTCTCCGGTAGATGTCGCTACTTGTCCACCCAGTCGTTTCCACTGCTTCTCTCTCATTGGTTGTTTCGGCGCCTTCGCCACCCGCATAGGGTATAAAAGCCAGCGCGTCTCTGTCTATGATTTTGCTCAGCCTTGCTTTTTCTAGCACGCTGTTCCTTTTGCACTGAAGAAGAATCTCGCTAGTAGATTCGAAACAGCTGTTTGCTGCTTTTCATATATTATTTGTGCATTTTAAACGTTGGTTTTTCTGCTTTTTAATATTGTTGCACAAAGGTTTTTATTTGCTATTTTTATGTATTTGGCGTTAACGGGCCTTTATTCTTCTGTATTTTTTTTTTTTTTCGCAATGTCTCAAATCAATAGGTTTTGTAATTTACGATTAAAAAAGTACAGGTTTTTGGAACACTTACATTTCCTACTTGATTGTAGGCGTAAGAAGGTTATTCCTAAATTCATTTCCATTCGTTGTAATTTATTTTCTTCAAATAGGATTGAGAAGGTCTTATTTCGTTCTAAATTAGCTCTTTTAAGAGCTTTGATTCAAGAGACTCGCCACAAAATTGCTCATATAGAGCGCGAGTTATATTCTTTACATATCAGCCTCGCTAATTCTACTCCTGATTTTCAGTCCATTGACAGAAGGTCATGGAGCAGAGTTCTCACAGCTTCTTCTGTTCATTGTTCGGTTTTAAAGAAGAAATTTAATACGCTTTGTGGAAGTTCTGTCGCTTATAACTGCAGTAATTTGCCTCTTGTTAACCAAAATGCTGTTGTCAATCTTTCTAGTGTTCCATTAAGTAACAATCAGCTCGATGCTCTCAAACTGAATAACAATTTTTCTGTCTCTGCTATTCCTTCTTTACCTAATCTTATTGCTCCTATTGAAAGAGCCTTTAAGCATAGCGCTCTATCCTCTTCTCAGAAAGAGTCTATTAGGCATCTCATTGCCAATACTGTTGATTTCAATTCTAATGTTTATAAACCCAATCTTAAACATCCTGTTAAACAATGTCTGAAAAATTTGCGTTCTGATCCAAACTTAATTATTACTAAGGCCGACAAAGGTGGTCAGATTGTTCTTCTCGACAAATCTACGTATTTGGAAAAAACCCATAAATTAATTAATGATGGTCCGTATGTGGATATCCGCAAAGACCCTTCCACTAGTGAAATTAACTCTATTAAGTCTGCCATTAAGTCTTCTTCCATTATTCCTGCTAACTTTAAGAAGTCCCTTATTCCGTCTATTGCGCATTGTGCCAGGTTTTATGCTTTACCTAAGGTCCATAAACCTGACATTCCTTTTAGACCTATTGTCTCTAGTATCGGTACAGCTTCTTATAAGCTTGCCAAATATTTAGTTTCTGTTTTTTCCCCACTTTTGAGCAGTAACTGTTTCACTGTTAAGAATTCTTTTGATTTTGTTAAAAAACTTCATAATTTTAAGCCGCAGGGTCACATGATGGTTTCTTTTGATGTTAAATCATTATTTACAAACGTTCCGGTTGAGGGGGCTTTAGATTGCCTCAAGAAAAGGCTTTGTGAATTCCATTTCTCTTATTTTGAAATCGAGGAACTTATACTTCTCACTCGCGCTTGCTTGTCGCAAAATACTTTTGTTTTCAATGGTAATTTCTTCCGTATGATTGACGGTTTGGCTATGGGTAATCCTCTTAGTCCAATTTTATGCGATATTTATATGCACTATTTTGAGGTCAAGCTTTTTGAAATCTTAAAATTTCCGTTCTATGTTCGTTATGTTGATGATGTTTATGTCCTGATTGAAATGAATTCGGATATTTATCATATTCTCTCTATTATGAATTCCATTGATCCCTGCATTCAATTTACCTCTGAAATTGAGACCAATAACTGTCTTTCTTTCCTGGATGTCCTTGTTATTCGTTGTGAAAATGGCTTTCAGACTACCGTCTTTCGTAAACCTTTTGCTGTCAGTCTCCCACCTCACAGGTATTCTTCTCATCCCCCTAACCAGAAATTCGCTGCTTTCAATACTTTTGTTTTTCGGTCTACTAATATTTGTTCCACTCCTCAGTTACTTAGTGCTGAACTTAATTACCTCAAAGCTATTGCTGTCGATCGTGGTTATTCCTCTAATATTATCGATTCTATTTATAAGAAATTGACGAAATCCGACCATTCTGAAAAGCATTCTAATTCCAACTCTAATACTTCAGTTGTATTACCATTTTTTCCTAAAATCAGTCAGCAAGTTGCTAAAATCCTAAGAAGGTTTGATTTTAAAGTTATTTTTTCTCCTGTTATTAAAATCCCTTTTTCAAATCTCAAACACCCCGTTGATCGCCTAGATAATTGGGGCATTTACCAGATCTCTTGTCAGTGTGGTCTTTCTTATATTGGTCAGACTAAACGTGCTCTTAGATTTCGTTTAAAAGAGCATGAAGGTTATGTTAAAAATCAGGAGCTCAAACGTTCTTCTATTGCTCAACATTCTTGGTCTTCTCAACATAGGTTCAATTTTTCCTCAGCCACCATTATCCAAAAATGTTCTTCTAACCTTGATCTTGATTTTTGGGAAGCTTACCATATCATTAAAAATTCTCACTCTTTAGTCAATGATTTATCTAGTACTCCAGATTTTCCAAGTATTTGGAAAGCGTTAATTTAATTCCTCCTTTTTTTCTTTTCTCTACTTCTCCGGTAGATGTCGCTACTTGTCCGCCCAGTCGTTTCCACTGCTTCTCTCTCATTGGTTGTTTCGGCGCCTTCGCCACCCGCATAGGGTATAAAAGCCAGCGCGTCTCTGTCTATGATTTTGCTCAGCCTTGCTTTTTCTAGCACGCTGTTCCTTTTGCACTGAAGAAGAATCTCGCTAGTAGATTCGAAACAGCTGTTTGCTGCTTTTCATATATTATTTGTGCATTTTAAACGTTGGTTTTTCTGCTTTTTAATATTGTTGCACAAAGGTTTTTATTTGCTATTTTTATGTATTTGGCGTTAACGGGCCTTTATTCTTCTGTATTTTTTTTTTTTTCGCAATGTCTCAAATCAATAGGTTTTGTAATTTACGATTAAAAAAGTACAGGTTTTTGGAACACTTACATTTCCTACTTGATTGTAGGCGTAAGAAGGTTATTCCTAAATTCATTTCCATTCGTTGTAATTTATTTTCTTCAAATAGGATTGAGAAGGTCTTATTTCGTTCTAAATTAGCTCTTTTAAGAGCTTTGATTCAAGAGACTCGCCACAAAATTGCTCATATAGAGCGCGAGTTATATTCTTTACATATCAGCCTCGCTAATTCTACTCCTGATTTTCAGTCCATTGACAGAAGGTCATGGAGCAGAGTTCTCACAGCTTCTTCTGTTCATTGTTCGGTTTTAAAGAAGAAATTTAATACGCTTTGTGGAAGTTCTGTCGCTTATAACTGCAGTAATTTGCCTCTTGTTAACCAAAATGCTGTTGTCAATCTTTCTAGTGTTCCATTAAGTAACAATCAGCTCGATGCTCTCAAACTGAATAACAATTTTTCTGTCTCTGCTATTCCTTCTTTACCTAATCTTATTGCTCCTATTGAAAGAGCCTTTAAGCATAGCGCTCTATCCTCTTCTCAGAAAGAGTCTATTAGGCATCTCATTGCCAATACTGTTGATTTCAATTCTAATGTTTATAAACCCAATCTTAAACATCCTGTTAAACAATGTCTGAAAAATTTGCGTTCTGATCCAAACTTAATTATTACTAAGGCCGACAAAGGTGGTCAGATTGTTCTTCTCGACAAATCTACGTATTTGGAAAAAACCCATAAATTAATTAATGATGGTCCGTATGTGGATATCCGCAAAGACCCTTCCACTAGTGAAATTAACTCTATTAAGTCTGCCATTAAGTCTTCTTCCATTATTCCTGCTAACTTTAAGAAGTCCCTTATTCCGTCTATTGCGCATTGTGCCAGGTTTTATGCTTTACCTAAGGTCCATAAACCTGACATTCCTTTTAGACCTATTGTCTCTAGTATCGGTACAGCTTCTTATAAGCTTGCCAAATATTTAGTTTCTGTTTTTTCCCCACTTTTGAGCAGTAACTGTTTCACTGTTAAGAATTCTTTTGATTTTGTTAAAAAACTTCATAATTTTAAGCCGCAGGGTCACATGATGGTTTCTTTTGATGTTAAATCATTATTTACAAACGTTCCGGTTGAGGGGGCTTTAGATTGCCTCAAGAAAAGGCTTTGTGAATTCCATTTCTCTTATTTTGAAATCGAGGAACTTATACTTCTCACTCGCGCTTGCTTGTCGCAAAATACTTTTGTTTTCAATGGTAATTTCTTCCGTATGATTGACGGTTTGGCTATGGGTAATCCTCTTAGTCCAATTTTATGCGATATTTATATGCACTATTTTGAGGTCAAGCTTTTTGAAATCTTAAAATTTCCGTTCTATGTTCGTTATGTTGATGATGTTTATGTCCTGATTGAAATGAATTCGGATATTAATCATATTCTCTCTATTATGAATTCCATTGATCCCTGCATTCAATTTACCTCTGAAATTGAGACCAATAACTGTCTTTCTTTCCTGGATGTCCTTGTTATTCGTTGTGAAAATGGCTTTCAGACTACCGTCTTTCGTAAACCTTTTGCTGTCAGTCTCCCACCTCACAGGTATTCTTCTCATCCCCCTAACCAGAAATTCGCTGCTTTCAATACTTTTGTTTTTCGGGCTACTAATATTTGTTCCACTCCTCAGTTACTTAGTGCTGAACTTAATTACCTCAAAGCTATTGCTGTCGATCGTGGTTATTCCTCTAATATTATCGATTCTATTTATAAGAAATTGACGAAATCCGACCATTCTGAAAAGCATTCTAATTCCAACTCTAATACTTCAGTTGTATTACCATTTTTTCCTAAAATCAGTCAGCAAGTTGCTAAAATCCTAAGAAGGTTTGATTTTAAAGTTATTTTTTCTCCTGTTAATAAAATCCCTTTTTCAAATCTCAAACACCCCGTTGATCGCCTAGATAATTGGGGCATTTACCAGATCTCTTGTCAGTGTGGTCTTTCTTATATTGGTCAGACTAAACGTGCTCTTAGATTTCGTTTAAAAGAGCATGAAGGTTATGTTAAAAATCAGGAGCTCAAACGTTCTTCTATTGCTCAACATTCTTGGTCTTCTCAACATAGGTTCAATTTTTCCTCAGCCACCATTATCCAAAAATGTTCTTCTAACCTTGATCTTGATTTTTGGGAAGCTTACCATATCATTAAAAATTCTCACTCTTTAGTCAATGATTTATCTAGTACTCCAGATTTTCCAAGTATTTGGAAAGCGTTAATTTAATTCCTCCTTTTTTTATTTCTTTTCTCTACTTCTCCGGTAGATGTCGCTACTTGTCCACCCAGTCGTTTCCACTGCTTCTCTCTCATTGGTTGTTTCGGCGCCTTCGCCACCCGCATAGGGTATAAAAGCCAGCGCGTCTCTGTCTATGATTTTGCTCAGCCTTGCTTTTTCTAGCACGCTGTTCCTTTTGCACTGAAGAAGAATCTCGCTAGTAGATTCGAAACAGCTGTTTGCTGCTTTTCATATATTATTTGTGCATTTTAAACGTTGGTTTTTCTGCTTTTTAATATTGTTGCACAAAGGTTTTTATTTGCTATTTTTATGTATTTGGCGTTAACGGGCCTTTATTCTTCTGTTTTTTTTTTTTTTTTTCGCAATGTCTCAAATCAATAGGTTTTGTAATTTACGATTAAAAAAGTACAGGTTTTTGGAACACTTACATTTCCTACTTGATTGTAGGCGTAAGAAGGTTATTCCTAAATTCATTTCCATTCGTTGTAATTTATTTTCTTCAAATAGGATTGAGAAGGTCTTATTTCGTTCTAAATTAGCTCTTTTAAGAGCTTTGATTCAAGAGACTCGCCACAAAATTGCTCATATAGAGCGCGAGTTATATTCTTTACATATCAGCCTCGCTAATTCTACTCCTGATTTTCAGTCCATTGACAGAAGGTCATGGAGCAGAGTTCTCACAGCTTCTTCTGTTCATTGTTCGGTTTTAAAGAAGAAATTTAATACGCTTTGTGGAAGTTCTGTCGCTTATAACTGCAGTAATTTGCCTCTTGTTAACCAAAATGCTGTTGTCAATCTTTCTAGTGTTCCATTAAGTAACAATCAGCTCGATGCTCTCAAACTGAATAACAATTTTTCTGTCTCTGCTATTCCTTCTTTACCTAATCTTATTGCTCCTATTGAAAGAGCCTTTAAGCATAGCGCTCTATCCTCTTCTCAGAAAGAGTCTATTAGGCATCTCATTGCCAATACTGTTGATTTCAATTCTAACGTTTATAAACCCAATCTTAAACATCCTGTTAAACAATGTCTGAAAAATTTGCGTTCTGATCCAAACTTAATTATTACTAAGGCCGACAAAGGTGGTCAGATTGTTCTTCTCGACAAATCTACGTATTTGGAAAAAACCCATAAATTAATTAATGATGGTCCGTATGTGGATATCCGCAAAGACCCTTCCACTAGTGAAATTAACTCTATTAAGTCTGCCATTAAGTCTTCTTCCATTATTCCTGCTAACTTTAAGAAGTCCCTTATTCCGTCTATTGCGCATTGTGCCAGGTTTTATGCTTTACCTAAGGTCCATAAACCTGACATTCCTTTTAGACCTATTGTCTCTAGTATCGGTACAGCTTCTTATAAGCTTGCCAAATATTTAGTTTCTGTTTTTTCCCCACTTTTGAGCAGTAACTGTTTCACTGTTAAGAATTCTTTTGATTTTGTTAAAAAACTTCATAATTTTAAGCCGCAGGGTCACATGATGGTTTCTTTTGATGTTAAATCATTATTTACAAACGTTCCGGTTGAGGGGGCTTTAGATTGCCTCAAGAAAAGGCTTTGTGAATTCCATTTCTCTTATTTTGAAATCGAGGAACTTATACTTCTCACTCGCGCTTGCTTGTCGCAAAATACTTTTGTTTTCAATGGTAATTTCTTCCGTATGATTGACGGTTTGGCTATGGGTAATCCTCTTAGTCCAATTTTATGCGATATTTATATGCACTATTTTGAGGTCAAGCTTTTTGAAATCTTAAAATTTCCGTTCTATGTTCGTTATGTTGATGATGTTTATGTCCTGATTGAAATGAATTCGGATATTAATCATATTCTCTCTATTATGAATTCCATTGATCCCTGCATTCAATTTACCTCTGAAATTGAGACCAATAACTGTCTTTCTTTCCTGGATGTCCTTGTTATTCGTTGTGAAAATGGCTTTCAGACTACCGTCTTTCGTAAACCTTTTGCTGTCAGTCTCCCACCTCACAGGTATTCTTCTCATCCCCCTAACCAGAAATTCGCTGCTTTCAATACTTTTGTTTTTCGGGCTACTAATATTTGTTCCACTCCTCAGTTACTTAGTGCTGAACTTAATTACCTCAAAGCTATTGCTGTCGATCGTGGTTATTCCTCTAATATTATCGATTCTATTTATAAGAAATTGACGAAATCCGACCATTCTGAAAAGCATTCTAATTCCAACTCTAATACTTCAGTTGTATTACCATTTTTTCCTAAAATCAGTCAGCAAGTTGCTAAAATCCTAAGAAGGTTTGATTTTAAAGTTATTTTTTCTCCTGTTAATAAAATCCCTTTTTCAAATCTCAAACACCCCGTTGATCGCCTAGATAATTGGGGCATTTACCAGATCTCTTGTCAGTGTGGTCTTTCTTATATTGGTCAGACTAAACGTGCTCTTAGATTTCGTTTAAAAGAGCATGAAGGTTATGTTAAAAATCAGGAGCTCAAACGTTCTTCTATTGCTCAACATTCTTGGTCTTCTCAACATAGGTTCAATTTTTCCTCAGCCACCATTATCCAAAAATGTTCTTCTAACCTTGATCTTGATTTTTGGGAAGCTTACCATATCATTAAAAATTCTCACTCTTTAGTCAATGATTTATCTAGTACTCCAGATTTTCCAAGTATTTGGAAAGCGTTAATTTAATTCCTCCTTTTTTTATTTCTTTTCTCTACTTCTCCGGTAGATGTCGCTACTTGTCCACCCAGTCGTTTCCACTGCTTCTCTCTCATTGGTTGTTTCGGCGCCTTCGCCACCCGCATAGGGTATAAAAGCCAGCGCGTCTCTGTCTATGATTTTGCTCAGCCTTGCTTTTTCTAGCACGCTGTTCCTTTTGCACTGAAGAAGAATCTCGCTAGTAGATTCGAAACAGCTGTTTGCTGCTTTTCATATATTATTTGTGCATTTTAAACGTTGGTTTTTCTGCTTTTTAATGTAACAAGATGGTTTCTAAAAAATTCAAAAGCTGAAATGAATACTGAAATGAGCGTATTAATTGAGCATAAAAGTTTCAAAATATTTTCTAAATTATCAATTATTTAGTTTTATTTTGTTTTAATCATTTAAGTCTCATTTCTTCCTAATGCAGTGTAATAATGATGTTTAAACAAACTGTGTTTTAAATAGTAATTTTTGAACTATTCCTAAAAGCAATAAGTACCTTTTAATAAAAAAACCTTTTAATAAAATAAAAATTTAGTTAGTATCTTTTAATAAAAATTAGACACATAAATATCACTTGGCATATTTCAAATATTACATGAGCAAATCCGCGGGGTTTGCTAGTAATTAATATTTTTTTTTTAAATTCTAAAACATTACACTGCGACGCGTTACCAGTGCATTCACGCTGAGACGCCGCACTTGTTCGGTAGTTATGCCGCGGTTGTAATAAGAACAGTATGAAATTATAAATAAAAATATTCCAAAACATATTCATATCTGGACTATAATTAACGATGTAATCACAAAATGAAACTAAATGAGTACAATGAAACGTATTAATAGATTCAAATTAATAATCGTTTGCCCACTTTCCCTATTAAAATTATAGACTTATTTTTTTTTACATTAAATTTTAATTGTTATTTCAGCAATAACGTAACATCAATGTATTAGAGAGGGAAAAGAAAAAAAGTTAAATTTTGTTTACATAATTTATTTGTTAACCCTTTCGGGACCGGTTGATTTTACACAGATGTTATTTGGTTAGCACCACTTTTTTAAAAGAAGTTACCTTTACTTAAAAAAAAATCATGAAAATACTCTAATTAAAGAAAGCAAATATTACCTTTCTGTTTTACTGATGACAGAAACAAATTTTGCATGCTCTTTATGAAGGTGCTTATATGCACCTATGGTCCCGAATGGGTTAAGAGATCCGCTTTTTCGACTACAATCTACAAAAAAATTGTCGAAAAGTACAATATTTATGTAACTACATTTAAACACATGATGCAACGAAGCCAATTACACTTCCTCTTTTTTGGAGTATTTTGCAAAGAACGTCTGCGTTACGCGTAATCCAATTTTTCATTATTATCATCTTGACTTGCATCTTTCTTGCTCTTCTTACTTTTTATTTTTCCCTTTTTCTCCTTTGGTTTTAGTAAACTTGATAACATACCTAACATGGTTAGTCCATGCAAAAAGAAAATAAAATTTAATAATACTTAATCATCCCGTACAGAAGAAACTGCGGCATGTATACCGGAATTGCAGTGCGGCATGTATCCCATTTCGCATGGTGAAGACGTTGGCCATCACAGTTACATGCCATCGCTAAGGGGAATGGCGTAACCATACGCACAGCACTCTATATAAATGCTACACTTAGTTTTGACTTCGAAATCATGTATGCATTTAGTAATTAGTGCATGAAAAGTATTTAAACATAGCGTGTTTAAAAGTTTGGACAGTGAAATCATGCACTTACGTCAAAATAAGGATTGCACTTCTACAAGTAAATATCGAAATAGGATTCACGCTATACACTGGTTAAAATTGTCTCATTGCGCACCTATACAGTGTGTTTGGCGACTATCTATTGATAATTACAAGAAATACAATGGGTGCGGCAACTATCCCGGATGCGGCGACTTTCCCGGAGTTACCATACGAGAATATTTTAGGCATAATGTACATGACAGTACTTTAAAGTATCACTTTCATTATTACATCTAACGAATAAAATTTCTCACGGGTGAGTATTTTTTTAATGTATATCCTTTAATTTTCATAGTAGTAACTGAAAAAAAAAATTACATGAAAAAAACTGTAGTACATCATACTGCAGTAGATAAAGGGTCAAAAGCAACTGTAAATTTCATCTTTAAGCGCATCATTTAAAATATAAAATGTTTAATAGGCTGTGTAAAATATTTTTTTCTTCTTCACATTATAAGAAATTATTGATTATTGTATGTGTTTATGATTAAAAAAGACGTAAAATAATAAAATATACACATATTAAATTTATCGCTTTGTATTGCGCTAGTCAGAAACCACTTTCTTTTCCTTTATTATCGACTGGTTGTGTTGTATGCCTTTCAAAGTTAACTTTTTAAAAAATATTACATTCTCATCCATTACATCGAATTTCAATAAATAGAAATACATTGGAAGGAAAATTTTCTTCTTAATTACTTTTGCATTTGACATTTGCTTGCTTATTGATGATACCAGAATGGAAATAAATATAAATTTGTCAGTTAAAAGTTATTAACTTTTAAAATCATGTATTAATATTTATTCTATTCTGTACATTAAGTTTTTTTTATAGAATAATCTATTAAATTTTTAATTTTGTTACAGATTTATACATCTTAAAGGGGAGGATGCCAGTTTAACGCCCGTTAATTTAAGATCATTTTTGTAGGGTGTTGAAAAATCGACGATTTATTTTCAAATTTAAGTGATTAGATTAGTTAACCTTTAAAAACTTTTTCTTTAAAATTAAATCGAATCTGATCATCAGGAAAATAAGAAACTGACAACGATCGTAGTTCTCAAGATCCTTCTGACTGGTGAAAAATTTCTACTTGTTAATACTAGTTCTTAAACAATGTACAGGGTTTAATACATATTAAATGGGATGTAAGAATCTTGTAAGGCATTCATTTTAACAAAAAAATATATATTATTATTTTTCTATATCAAAGTTTTGAAAAAAATGCCAAATACTCCCTTTGAAACTACGTTTTTAAATAAAGATGTTAGTTATAAAAAATGAATCGTTTACTAAATAAATACTCTCACAAGCTGCATGTCTTATTTGAAGTGGGCAGCTTAATTACAACTTAACTTATCAGTTTAAAAGACAGCATTAAAAAAAAGTATTTAGCAGTTTTAAAAGACGTATTAATGACTCTTCAGGTGACATAAAGAAAAGCCCTGTAAAAGCGTAGTTGTCTTCAATTTAGGAGCAAACAAGAAAATGTATTTTTTAAGTATTCATACAGGCATTGCCCCTTAAATATGACAGAAAATACTACTGTCTTGAATAAATAAATTTAGTACTAAATTTTAACTACTTACCATTGTTGATGGGTTTATGGATCCAAAGCTTCTAATAAAAATACTGCATGTCACAACAGTTGCCCGCCCTAAAGTTTGTCAAAGAAATATGTAAATAAATAGAAGACAAAGTAGTATTTGAGTACTTAATTGGTTAATATATTTACTTTTAAACTTTATAATAACAATTTTTTAATTATTAGATTGACAGAAAAATAAGGAAATTGTATAGCTTAACTGCGACTCTGAGACTCGTGAGATTTCAAGGCATAATACACCTTTAAAGTACTTTTTAACTGTTTTTGACACGCATGTGTAAGAAAGTAGCAAAATTCTAAAATTTTTAAAATTCGATACTTTGCTACAACACATAAAGTGATTTCTGAAAAATATTAGAAATTTTCAATTTCATCCTTTTGAAAAACTCTCCATGATAGCTGAAAATTATTACTGCTTTGGTTCGTCTGCCCTTCCGTTTATCTGCCCGACTGTCTCTCTGTCTGCCTGTCCACGCTCCAAATTATTGAGGTTTATCAAAGCATGTTCCTATCAAAAATGCAGTGCGTAGCATTTATAGTTCGCTTACAGAGTTACTCACAAAGAATTCTGATATCTTTTAGGGTATAAACAAAAATTGTTTGACGTATATTTGAATTATTTTATACTACTTTAAATATTACAAAACTGGTATACAATATTTAAAGCGGGTGATTCCAAATTGTTTTTACAAAATAAGACAGGTTATAGTACCCATCCAGACGAGCAATAATTACCATAGAACATGAGGTCGCAATCCACTTATTTAGTCACAAATACAGGGTGTCCTACCCTAATCGAACATTGGTTGACGTAAATAATTTTCAGTTAACTGAAGTATATTATAATGAAACTTTTAATTGACATGCTCACATTTGTTGTAAATATAATAACACACAAAAAAGTGGTATAAATTTCCATTATACGCATCAGCAGTATGGCTTTGACGCTCCACATTTTGCGTGATTATCAGTTCATTCGGTATCATCGATTGTCTGAGTACCCTGTTTTCCCTGAACTTTTTGTGATGTTATCACATTTCATACAAAGTAAGGTTCAGATAGTTACATTTTTATTGCAATATTTTTATTTTTCACAAAATTCTTACCGACAAGCCGACTTGAGTTAGGGTGAAACACCATGTATTTGTGACTCAATAAGTGGTTTGCGACCCCATGTTTTATGGTAATTATTACTCGTCTGGATGGGTAATATCACCCCTCTTATTTTGCAAAAACAATTTAGAAGCACCTTGTATGCACTACAAAATAGCTCCGATAGAAAAAGTATGTGTAGTATTTATTGTTTATATATGGGGACACGTAAAAATATACGAAAGCCTTACTGTCAGAACACCGTATTTGGCAGAAGTGCGTTGATGTGAGTATTATATGTATACAACAATATGCAGGGTTTCGCAAAAGAGTATGAATACATCATTGTATTTTGATGGCAATTACCAGGGAAAAATGTTTTTGATTTGAGAAAATTGCATTCCATGTCTGGCATTTAGTATGAGAGTGTATATGCGCACGTAGCGAACGGATGAGACAGTAGAGATCGGCTTGCGTCGTGAAAAGACGTAAAAATGTCTTTGAGTTAAATTCTTGTAATTTTACTTTATGTATGTATGTAGTGTTTGTGGTGCAACAATGTGTTTTTGGTGTGAAATTAAACATGATGTTTGTGAACTCAGTGGCCTTGACATAAATAATGTTGTGATAATAAATTTATTATAAAAATGTTAGCCGAGCTATCGCAAGGAACCAACACAGAGTTGTTTTATGTATTTTCGAAAGGAATTAAATTTTATTTTCACAATGGTATCTATAAATATCTATAGAACACACACAGATCTACAAAAGGGATTCTGCATCCACTGCATTATATGAAGAATAATTGCTAAAAATGAGTTTTCAATTACGTTATGTGTTCTCAAAATTGTTTATTTAAATATCTCTTTCCATTGTATGGACAAATGAAATTTCGTTCAAATATTCTTATTGTATTAGAAAGCGTTTGATAATATACGATGTCTGATTTTTCGTTCTTGTTTTTTGTCTAATTGAAGTACTGGTTTGATTAAATTCTTTTCAATATTGAAAAAAGTGAAATAAAACTAAACAAAATTTAAAATTATTTCCCAAAATGTCTATTTTATTCATTCTTTTATCTATTTTTGCAGCTGCAGTTTCATGATATTGCATATTATTTTTAAACATTACTTAAAAAACAAAATATACCTTATTTTTTAATTAATGTTTATTACACAGTAGTTTTATTGCAAATATTTTTTTATAAACTACATGAAATTTACAGTCTGAGAGGATTTACATAGACAGAGAATTTGACTTAATTTTAAGGAATATCAACGTTAAAATCAGACTTGCGAGAACTGAGTTGTAGTTTACGTTTATCCAACATAAACAATTGAAGAGCTGAGTGGTAGAACATGTTATGGTACATTTTCTTAAAAATTATTTTATCTTTTGAACGAAGGCGTTATCAGGCATTCTATCACATGGTAAATCTAAAATATCAAAATTCTATTTAGCCTTGAGACATTATTCATTAATATTTAATATTTTAATATTTAATAATGTAAATAATGTAAATAATATTAATATTTTTTAATATTTAAAAATTAAATATGAATAAGTTTTTTTGATAGAGTTCAGTACCACACATGTTAATATTTTAAACACATGGTATCAAACAGAAAATAAATCATTAAAATTGACAACAAAAACTTTCACATCAAATTTCTTCAAATGTAGTTTTTGTTACTTAAGATGTTCTTCCACTCAGCTGTTCAATTATTGAATTTTTATGCTCGTGCTTTTCCCAAGCCATAGATAAAACTCCCAAAAACTTTTGATTCCATATCTGCCAACTTTAACGATTTTTTCTTACCACTAAAATTTAAAAGAACATTTTCACTTATTTAATCGGCGAAATCTGCAATTAAATAAATCAAAAATTTCTTTTAAGTTTTAGTGGTAAGAAAAAGGAATCAATTGTTTTGAAACGTGAAACCCCTGACATCTTTACACAAGTCTTACCAGCCCATGTACTATTTAATCGGATATAAATGAATACCCTACTATCTTATTATAAAATCGTACACAAATTATCGTAATTCATAAGTTTTAAAAATTCTAACAGTTTGCATTTATTTTATTAGCTATTGAAAATATTTATTGTTAATGGTAATGCTATACGATTCAAAACTTTTAAGATATTTAAGCTGCAAAATACAGGTAGTTAGTAAATGCCCCTTAAAATATTAGTTATCCGTATAATAATTGGAAAAAACTTGTTTGCAATTATTATATATATGAATGGTACATTTTTAAAATTATCTAACTTATAATTAAAGACGCAGAAAATATTAATATTTTTTTTTATTATACCTGAAAAAATTTAAGATAGTAAGATTTACAGAAAATTTAAAATTAGCAAGCATTAAAAAAAATAAAAAATAAATAAAATTAGGTAGACATTATCCTTATTACCATATATTACTTTTACAAATGTTTTGAAATTCATAATGTTACTACTAAAATATATATATTTTTTTATATTAAACATAAAACTTCTTCTTCCAGAAAATTTAAAATAACAAGCATTGAAAAAAAAATAGATACGCCTTACGTCTCATTACCGTATGATACTTTTATAAATGTTTTGAAATTAATAATGTTAATGCAAAGCTCCGCTAATTCATATATATTGTTTGTAATATATGCAATGCAAAACGGAATGGTAATAACTAATTAAAAACATTAAACAATGTCTTATATTTTTACTCATCGAGATTTTTATCGAAAACATTTTCAAATGTATTTGTAAATTTCAGTTTAAATTTTAAATATGTAATATACATATTTTTAAATGCAAAAGTTAGAAATATGTTTTGATTACAGCAATTTAAACTTAAATCATTTTTCCAAAAGACTTTTTAAAATTATAAACACACTAACGGGATTTCACTGTATTTTTATATTGTGTAATTTAAATAGTCCTTTAAAGCATTCTTTAAAATTTTTGCTTCTACCTTGTTACTTACAAAACACTTCAGTTCACTTGTTGATTTGTAATTAATTTGGTAAATCGTTCTCATTTTTAATATAAAAGTCTTTTTGATTTTAAATCGTTGACGGAAATTGTGAAATTTTACGTTCAATAAAATTTGTTGCGTTTCTTATGGCTACTTTCCTTCAAGTCATTTGTATCCGCCTACATTCATGTTTAAATATATGAAGTTAGTCATAAATTTAAAAAGTAAAAGTATATTCTACATTTCAGTTATATAGTGTCAATGTCCGTTTGTGTGGACTTCGAAGGGAGGTCATTTTATATCTCTACTAACCTTAGTTTGAATCTCTCAGAAATATTGATAAATAAACACTTTTAAATTTTGTTTTACTTAACCCTTAACTGTTGTTAGTGGTCTCAATGGCCAACGCTTTTTTTCAATTTTCACAGTTTAACTTGTAATTTTCAGCTCACCTATAAATGCTTGTGAAATTTCGCTTCGTTTAGAACCCTAGTTAGGTTAACGCACCAGTAGTGGGCACTTAAAGATAATTATATTATTTTTATTAAAGTGTTGGTCAATTCCAAGATATATATATTAGCCTAGTCCTAACATTCATGTATAAGAATAAACATTCAAAGTTTCAAAATATATTCTTCGGAAAAAATGGAAAATAAAAAATGTTACCTTCCTCTACGCTCCAGTAGTGGATTTAGTAAATTTCCGATGCATAAATCTTTAAGTTTTCGGCTTATCCACAAATTATTTACAGTGTAATAGAGTATATCATTAGCAGTTTAAAATGAAGTATAATATTAAAGAAACAATGTTTTAAATAAAAAAATATCTCTTAATGAAATCTCGAAGAATTTGCCAAAAAATCTGTTTTTGGAGACTTTGGAAAATAAATATATATACCAGCAGAAAAAAAAAACAATTATTCCAAACAACTTATGGAATGTTAACATTTCAGGATGTTAGTCAATCAGATTTCTTTCAGTCATTTTAAAGAAATTCATTTTCGGTTTGTTTTTAAACTTTAAAAATTAGTGACCCGCTACTGGTACGTGGCTCACTATAGGTGCATTTACCTTACTATTGTTAGAGACTTTTGAATAGTTGAATTTTAATTATAATTGTCCTGTACAAAAAAATTGCTATAGAAACAGGATCTATCGATCCTTTTATCCACTTTTCGATCGAGTGGTCTTAGAGACCGTTCCACAGTAATTATGTTACAATTTATGTCATATTAGTCAAGGGTTAAAAGAATTTTCGCAAAATGTTTGTTGAAAGGTGTCTTTTAGCATGCGTTCCAAATGATATTTGTTCGAAACTTAAAACTTAATCAGTATACTTATAAGTTTCCCAATTTAACAAAATCATTTGTAAAATGCTGAAGAAAAGTCTATTTCTACGATATTGTATATAGTTTTCTTAATGAAGCACCAAAAATCTAAGGAGTATTAGAACTTTTAGCCTCTTTCGTCATTCACTATATGCAGTATAATCATGAAGTGATCTTTCTTGCGCACGATGCGATGCATTGGATATTTCGAACTGAAAATTAAGTAAATTATCATAACAGTTTCTATTTCACACAATTACTAGAAAACATCTTAAGAAAAAGTAATCAAAAGACGTGCTTAGAGCAAAATACATACAAAAATATAATAATTCGTACGAAATGTCAAATTTGAAGCAATGATCTGCACACAGGATTACGTTGACTTTTCTACGAAATAATAAAAAGCAAATGTTTCTACAAAAATATTAATATCACCACGAGCGGACATATGGTATAACCTCTTCCGAGTTATCCATGAGTTACCTATTCCTCCAAAAAGCACTCCTTTACCTTTAAAATCCCTTGAAACCAATAGATTTTTGTGATTTATTGAAGCAATTATAAAAACTAAGTTTCTTTTCCTGCATGAAAATTTCGGAAACGTTTCCAAGTAGTTTTTAAAAGTACACTTTGTTTTTCAAAATGCTTCTTTACATCTTGGAAATCTATAGGTTTCTGAGGTTTCTAAAGCTAAATGAATGCTTTACGGAATTGGGGGTATCTTGGAAGAGGTTATATTATACTTCCGTCTGTTTTTATATGATACTTTCAAGATTAAGAAGCATCTATCTTTTTTTGCAGTGTATGTAATTACAATTCCTAATTCTCTCTATTTACTTATCAAATTCTGGTAAAGAATAATTATTCCTGTCCCTCAGGAGGTACTTTCTTTTGGTATTCACGAATTCTTAATACATGTTACTACGTAGATATGCCTTCTGCTTTAAACCCTTTGTCTCCTAAATTATGCATTAAAAATAAATCACCTCAAAGACGTTTTCTCTTAATATCTGAAGTTATATTAGAACATTTATGGAATAGTAACATGGAATTTTCAAAAGATTCATTCATTAAAAACTACTACTTTTTAAAATCTCTCTATCCGTATGTAATAATATAAGCAAATGCATTGTAGTTTACCTATATCTGACATATTTTCTACGAGTTCCACTACACATCTTTCAACCAAATAAAAGCTGTCTAAACGTTCTTTTTTTTTTTTTTAATTATCCTTTTCAATAATTCTTGGGCTTTACACAATTCGGTGTATTTTCTAAACTGGGTAAGTATTTTCCATAAAAAAATAATACATATTATTAGTGATAGGCGTATTAACTAAATATGTCACATTTTCCCTAATGCTGCATGAAACTACCGTTGGAACTATGGGTTTAAACTACTTCTTCTTTTACATTTTGTCCATTACCATAATACTCCAACTTGCATCTGCAATTCGTCTCAAGATTAGCGCAGCACGTCGAAGTGACGTAAGTCGTGGTAAATTGCACCGTCCCCTGAATACTAGGCCTGAGCGCTCACACTAAAATGACACAAAAATAACGGCTGCCGAAGGCGGATTTTTTTTAGCGTAGGTACACTCCCTTAAATGTAGACACCAGTATTTTATAAAAGATTTCTCTACCTTGTTTATTCTCAGAAAAATGAAGCGGAAAAAACTTCAAAATATTATTGGTAGGAATATTTAAGGGACCGTATACACGCTGAAAATAATCCGCCTTCGGCAGCCGCCATTTTTGGTCCAGCGCTTAGGCCTAGTATTCAGGGGGCGGTGGTAAATTGTACTATTGACCTAAAGAGATAAGCAATACTAAAACATCAAAACTTGATAAGCACAGTAGCTGCGTGGCATCCCGATGTATTGCTTTTGAATTGCATGAGATCTTTCGATTCTTTAGGGATAAAATAAATCTAATTTTATTGTAAATTTACGAAAGATTTACATTATTAATTTTACTAAATACTAAGTAACCCGCATGAAACCATAATTACAATTTAAGTTAAAATATTTTTCTCCATAAAAATGCATTCTTACATTGACTTCATTTGTCAAAATATTTTGTACTTTCAAGATTTGGCTATTGCCTTATAATTTTGGAGCTGTGTAATACAAATGACGTCATTTTAACAATCTCGTAAGTGGGGTTGTACTGCTTTTCTTTTTCTTTCACTCTCGTTGTCGTCACCTATGGAGTTGATAGCTTTCCTGCATAAGCGTAAATAGCTCTATATACCGACCTAGTTAGGAATGTAAAGTACTCGAGTGTTTTATATTGGAGACCTACATCCCTGGAAAAAGAAATCATGGCAGTTGACGAAAACCAACACACTGATTTAGGCAACGTTTAACGTAAATTGAAGGTACAATCGCGGAAGTAAAAGCCACCCTATATTTCCTACCGATTCTAACACAAATCGCAATTTAAAAATTCGTATTAGTACCAATCCATTGCGAAGAACGTTTACTAATAAATAGTGTGTATGGACTAGGTTTTGGGGGCGGTGTTCATTATAACTTTGAAATAACTTTAAAATTTTTAATGACAACGTCCAATTTTACAAAATATATTTTTCCTAAGTTTAATTTTACGGCCAAATACAAAATTTCAAGTCTTTTCTATAAAAAATTTTGAAATTGAAATTATTGAAACTTTTTACCTTAAATTAATTTAATAAATCTTCATTTCTACCTTCTAAAATAATATTTTTTCATCCTGACTTTCTGTAAGAACAAACTAATTAAATACCCAAGCTTGGATATCTTAGTTTTGTCATTTTCAGAATTTTATGTTATGGAATATGGATTATGAAATTAACATTCGAAAAAATTATTAATTGACACTTACACATATTTGAACCAGAACATGTAATAAATGTAAAGATTATTCTATATAAGATTATTCTATTAAGATATTCTAATATATAACATGTTGGAAACATCTTTTATGTTTCTTTTAAAATAATCAACACTACAGTGTAAGCGTTTGTAAATCTATTGAAAAAATTACTAATTTTTTTTTTTAAATAATATAAAAGAGACCTTCATTATTGGATGAGCTATTTAATTGATTTTTTAGCGATTTTCTGAAAAAATAATATTGCCTATAAAAAACAAAAATTACAAATTTTGTATTGAAAGGGAAACTTACCATAATGGTTTTTATTTTTGAACCCACTCTTCATATTAACTCAATATTAAAAATTTAATTGGAACTAATCATAGAAGCTCCGTCAAAATTGGTAGTTAGGCTACTTGACGGGCGCAGAATACTTTTATTGCCTAAAATTTGGAGGTAAACTACTAAAAAATGAAAGTTTCGTTCATTTTATTACAGAGATAGCCCTCTAAAGACATCTCGAAAAAGGAAAATAAGTAAAAGTAAACTTTTTTCCCGATTGAATGGTACAAGTTTACTTTCCCTAATTTTATTTGTGCAGAATTAGTATGAGGCGTATCTGTTTCTTATTTGTTTCAAGCCTGTACATATTTATATAGTAAACATGGGTCAGCTTGCCAGATTACTTTCTCTTTGAGTACAAATGAAGCAAGCGGTCCAATCCTAAGTAGCACAGATCGTTGGCAGTTTGCTTAAATCGTTGGGAAATAGCAAGATTGGAAATGATAGGTTTTAGAATTGCAGTGTTTGGAAATGTTTGAAAAATTGTAGGTACTGATACCCGTCTAATTTGGAAGTATCTGAGCTTGATCTGAGAATATAACGGTTCGACCGTTGTTGTGCCTTCGTTGACGAGTTGTTCGTCGGCCAATGGTACGGCCAGGTGGACATTTCTTACAGTGGGCCAACGTGGTACAGAAATTACCCAACAATTAGCCAACGTTTGCCAAATCATTTTGTGATACTTGGATTACTAATAATCTCATTAACCCTCCGAGCGTCTTGCAAAAGTGTAAAATTGTAATATTGCTTTCTTTGCATTTTGATCTAAATGCTAAGAAAATATGATTCTTTCAACATTATAAAAAAAAAATCAATTACAAATATGAATGTAATCCTTGAGAGTATTAACCATTCTCCAATGTATTTAAAATTCATTAAATCTATAGAATTGTATTATCTTAAATATTGCTTGTATTGCTGTGAAACCTGGAGCTTAGTGAACGGAATATTACGCCCCAAGCACTTAGAGGGTTGGGTGAAAAGTGATTTTGGAGTTTCTTGTATGTGTATGAGCCCTGGTTAGATGTGGTGCAGAAATATGCATAGGGTAAAGTGTAATATTATCGTCCCCCAGTCACTTTTAGGCCCTTGGAAGTTGTAATTTTCAGTGAAAATATACTGAATTTGCATTTTACATAGACTAACTACCCACGCACACAGAAACATAGGAAAATATCGCACAGAAAAAAATTAACAATGCGAAAAATTGTTTTTTCAAAAGTATCTAAAAATGCAAAATAAAAAAAAAACGATCCCAATTTCGTCCCTCCAAAAAATCCAATAGGCCGAGGCTTAACTTATAAATAAATCAAAATTTATTTCTAAATGAGTAAGTAATTTAATTGACATTAAAGTAAAGCATAAAAAATGTACTAATCATCAGTGGAAGAATAACATAACTAAACATTGCATAGTTACCAAACTCCCGATTTTTTTCATACCAATATTTTTATGCAGAAATACTTGCTTTATATAATCCCAGTTTTAACGCTAAAGAAAACATTTTTGTAAGATTTTGCTGGTAACCAAAAAAACGGGAGATTGGCAACTATGCATTAGCCATCCAAACATGTAGAAAAAATTGAAAAAAAAAGTCATGAAAAAGCATTCCTACTTTCGTCCCCGGGACGAAAATAAGAACTGCAAGGGAGACGAAATTGGAGCCAAGCTTTTTCCCAATATTACGGATCTTCAGTTCCCGTAAGATGAACTGAGCGTCCTAAAACCCACTGTATGCTACTGTTAGCATCTTACCAACATAAAATACATGCAATGAATAAGAAATAAATGCTTACAGTTCAGTAAACAACGTTCTACAAGTGACGTAATAAGAACTCAGGTCTTCTAAAAATAGGAAATTCGTCATCTTAAATTTATGTATGCGTCTTGGCGAACGAAACTTTCAACACTGACCCATTTTACCTTCCGTCCCCTGTGACTTGCGTCATAACTGGGGCCACTTTCTCAGAAGCGGAGAAGTTAAGGGGGACGAAATTAGGAGAGGGGGCGAAATATGGGCACTTTACCCTACCCTTGTTGGTCTCGTAAGTGTGTGATCTGGTTGAGGACTACATTTTTTTTTCTTGCATATGCAGGTTCAGGCAAGTTACAACTTAAAAAATATACCTGAAAATTTTCACTTTTTTGCAATTTTTAGCGCAATTAAACAGTAATAATAATGGGTTATTTTGCAAATAAAAGAGCATATTTTGAAGTTTTAAAAACAATTTTTTATTTGAAAATTGGTTGAAAATGGTCCTCTTATGGCCTTTGATACCAGTGTGTGCAAAATGGGAAGCGTTCCACGGTACCAGATGAATCTCGGAGTTTGCTTATCTCTAACAGAAAACAGAAAAAACCTTAAAATTTACGATATTATGAATAAAGCATTATACATTTTAACCATTATTACGCAATAAAGATTTAAGTAATAGTATATAAGGGATATATAACAGTTCATCCGGCTTTCATTCAAGGCACTCAAATATAGCGTCAAAAGTTAGTGTTACTGTTTCAGAAACGAAAGTTGAGGCAATTTTTAATATGTAGACAGTCTCTTGTGACAAAATAAACCATACACGATTAAAAAGAATTCCATGCAGATTTAAACGGCAATTTTAGTTTATTTTTCATTAATTAGAACTGTAATTATAGCCATCATTCATATTTTTTAGCGCGCTATATATCCAACTCTGAATAAAAAATGTGGTGTAATACCTAACGTCTTATACTCTAGAAAAGACAAATTTCAGAAAATTAAGAAGTGTAAATGCTATTGATGCTCGCCGTATCCCTGCTCGTCGAGATGTGCTAGTGAAGCACCTGGTATAAAATAATCTAACCTTACTTAAACTAATTAAGGCACGATATCTAAGCTGTGTTCGTCATTTCTTTTTTGCGTAAGTTTCGGCCATGGAAAAGTTTATTACTGTTGATTTTTGTAACATTACCTGGACATGTTCAGTAAAACTCGGTCATGACGATAACTGTTTAGTCAATTGTAAGGACAAACACTCGGAATATTCACAAACTTGTTCTAGATGGATTCTTGAAAAAATATCAGATCTCCAAATGTTTATCGCAATAATTTTTATGCTGAATCTCACAAGCATGCAGAATTTTGAAACTTTTCAATCTATGTAACATTCCTCAGTTTTATAAAATAAACTTTAAAATCTGAAGTAATGTAAGTACTCACATTTCTTCTATCCCTTTATCAACATCTCATTCTTGTTTTATATTACGTTACAATACTGCTTAGAAATAATCACTTTCTTACTTTCATAGAAGACATCTCAAAGTATGTTCAAATTAACATTCATACCACAAACAGCAATTATCATAGCTTCTTTCTATAAAATGCATTATGTTATCTAAACATCAGCAAAACTGATCTCATTTTAACTTCACAAATCAACAGTTTTAACAAAAGTAAAGTGACATAAATCGAAATATAAAAGATCCTCTTGAAGTTCTTGAAATGAATGAAATTTAATTATATGAAACTGTGAAGAAAAGTATCAAGACATAACATTTCAGCTCAGACCTTTTTGCTAATTTTAACCTGTTCATTGTCTTTGACTTGTATGCTCAACAATCAATAGATTAAATAGTGGGACATAATTTTATATATCAATATATTTTCTATGGGTGAATATAATGCTATTGTGTTATTTCATTCAATAAAAAGAACAAATATACTCGTCTGTACGTTGGTGCAACTGATTCGTATACTTCGAGGTCCTGATCCCAAATATTTAAATTAAACGAGTATATGCAACAGTAAAAAGGTTAATGATTCCAAACAGCTACTCCGCTGCTTGGAAGAAGCTATGATATTGTAGTCTTACAATCATGGATCTGATAGTCAATAGCAAAGTCACTGTCTTCGAGGAATTCGTGCGATGATTTTTAAATTAAAAAAAAAAACTCTCGTTTACTTTCGTCTTTTATGGACTGAAATAAATCTCGTTAAGTTGCATAAAGTGGGCAATTTACTTTTATGTTATTAAAATTATTCATTATATTTTAGTAGTGCAAATATTCCTTATTAGATTTAGTTTTATCCAATCGTATACAAATGTAACTTTCAAGAGATTGTCATTAAAAGCAGACATTTTCAACAGAAAATTTTCACATTTACAAATTTGAAAAACTAGTACAGATTTCTTCAAAAATTCATCATACGAATGTTATATTTATATTGCATTAAAACAAGTTACATATAAATATCAAACATACCTTCTCTACTTGTTGGCAAGGCTCGCCGGTCATAGTTTTTTAATACTTCATCCAACATATCAAGATCATGGTTTTTACTGTTGTTTACAAGCCTAGAAAAAGTGTAATTATTATTAACAATATACATTTTTTATTCGACTATTTTTAAGACATATTCCAAAATATATTCAAATTCAAATTTCAAAAACACATGTTGTTAGAGCTCTGTTTATTCTTAATATATAAATAAGTTTATAGATATAAATATAAATATAAACATATAGAAAGAGATATTGATATAGACATTAGAAATACGTGGAATCGAAGCCGAAGGTAGCGTAGATGTAATTCTTTATAACGATTTCCTAACAATCTTTAATAATTTTACTAAGAAATTTATGTAGAGCCTATCTCAGAAAAATGACACACTTACCTTTATATGCAGATAAAATTTCAACAAAGGGGTGAATGTGGAAGTTGTATTTTAGAGGTCATCTATGTATTAAAATATGTGCCAAATTTCTTTTTTTTTTATTTTAACGTACACTTTTGAGACGTTAAATAACGTCTTCTCTTATCTTGGATCAAATCAGCCCTCAAAAGCATATAGTCTATGCGCTTTCTCTCACATCTTCATATAATTATAATAAGAAATGTGTTAGGTGTTTATCAATAAATTTGGAAAAATAAAATCAAGATCACCACCTAAAAGTAAATTGTCTATATATCACGAAAAGTTATGTTAATAAGCTGTAAATTCACACAGATATGTCTTTAATTATGCTTTTTTTGAAAAATCAAATGTATGTAATAATTCGTGAATTTTTCAGATGTGAATGTATTAATAATTTTCATAATTAAAAATGAATTTTTTAATAACAAAATATCTAAATTATGTATGAATGCATTGTATTTAATTGAAAAAGAAGCATTACATTAGGTTAATTTTTTGAGATAGTATACATTAACGTTTACGACGTGGATTACACAGTAGCATTTTAAAAAATTAACCCCTTGTGACTATATGTCAATTTAATAACAAATGCATAACAATATACTTTCCTGCCTGATTTGACCCAAGGGAAAAAAAGGTTTAAATTAGGTGTTCTTATTTCCAAAACAAAAAATCGTTCATTTTGTAATATGTAGACGTTATTTTATACAAAAAATGCATTCGTCGAAAGGGAGACAGTATTCCATGTCCAATGTACTTTTATTGTTATTTTACTCTATATTATTTTGGATTGAACGCGAGCGTATAGTTTTTCATAAAATGAACTGCACAGCTTTATTAATGAGATGTCAACCATACATACAATGTGATGAATAACGTTTAATAACAATAAGAAATATTTAATTTACATGAAGACGTAAAATATTCAATTATATTTTAAGTTATACTCTCAGAGTTTTAGGATTAATAGAAATGAAATGTGCAGCTTTTGCTTGAAGCTAAACATGCAATTCTAAAACCGATTAAAACCAATTACAATTCGGTCCAAACACCTGCGGCTCGCTTTGAAAACCTGTTCCTGTCAAATGAATTCAGCTCTTATTCTTCCCGACATTCTTTTTTTGGAAAAATGATTTGAGCTATAACCGGCTTCATATTTCAAACAGTTTTTACGGTATAGTACATCTCTATTATACATAGAACTCTGTGAGTTATATTCTTTAACATTAATTGTATTAATTCGCCGGTATGACTGTTTTCCTTTTTAAATAAGTGTAGAGGAGAATGTGTAAAAACAGGCACCCCTCTTCAAGTGGCTGTGGGAGATGCTGAAGACTGGTGGAAGGACTGTACGTGGCGCGACTTGTTGATATGAGATAGAAGAGAGCAGTTGGAACCATTTTTTCAAGTAATATGGATGCAGCGTGAGTTATTGTGTGAATTGGCTTTTCTTCTGGACTGCAAAGTTTTGACAGGTATCTGATACCGTTTTGTTTACATGATCTTGTGGTTAGTTTAGAATAATTTCACAGAGGTACCCGGAAAGTGGGGATCTTAAGCTACTTTTTGAAGCACGCCTATAGGTTACATATAAAAGTGGCCATATTTCTTAGGTGGAGTTGGTGTATATATGGGCACCCTTTTTTGGTGTAAATATGGTGGGCCCTCTCTCCTTCGAGTTATCCTGATATACAAGCACATCAGGCTCTAGCTATGCCCTTCGATGAGACTGATGAAACACCAGAATATTCCTCGTGAACTTCAAATGCAGTTTCTTCGTTCGACATATCTCCTGTTCGCAACGTTAAGAAGAGAACAACTACTCGTGGATGCAAAGCAGCAAGGTCCAGCCTCATTACCCGATCACCATACAATGATCAGTTGACGAAGTCGCTTGACAAAAGTGCTCTCAAGAAGACATCCTTGAGTTTTCTTGGGGTAACAGACAGACTAGGGGCCAAAGGTTTTAAGACCGAAGGCCTTCAAAAAGAGAAAATTCGACCCACAAAACGATACGATTCATCATCGGTTTCATCAGATTACTGTGACCTCTCCTTGAGGACAGCGATGATGATATCACTCTGGATATCACGCTGGAGAGAAACAGACTCGAGTGATGCAGCGTTTATCTTTTGCGATGGAAAGTTCTCTGAAGATACTCGCGGAGATGTGTGGGTTAAATGTATTATGTGCCAAATGTGGTCACAATAAGATTGTGCCGGTGCTGAAAAAGCCAGTTATGTTTGCGATTTCGATAAATATTTTTTTCTATAATAAGTAAATTCTGTACCATTTTGTATTGTTTTATCCTGTTTTTTAAACGACTTTTTGTGATTTTTTTGTAGAGGTCCTATATTTGCACCCCATTTTTTCTGGTGCTTTTTAAAAAGATTTTTGTAATCTTCGTTTTCGAATTGAAATAATTGATATTAATTATTGTGTTGTCTCCTCTCATTTAATAAACTTGTTATAGTTGTTAATGAAAGTCAAAAATCTAGAAGTTTTCAAAATTAAAGTCACTTTAAGTTAAACACAAAAGAGGGTGCCCATATGTACACCTTTTCGTCTACTAAATTTTACTTAAATGCGAATCGTCAGGTGTGTTTCTTACATCATGTTTTGTAGAGATTATTCAATTAACCACTTCACCGGCTGCCTGAGATAAGTCGGGGGTAAAAGCACTGTTTCCCTATACCTGTCGCCGGTGAAGTGGTTAAAATTAAAAATTATACACCTAGAAATTTAATTAAATTAATTTGCTAAATTTTTTTCATTTTTTATGTTCCATGGCACTCAGTTAAATTTGTCTTTTAAAACTTGTTATAGGCCAGTTTCAACGAATTTTCCAATATCAGGTAAACCTAGATAGTTCCCCGATCCAGAGTGAGCGGCTCCATGCGGTACTTCAAAGGAGATCGCATAACGATCCCCCGTCCCTAAAGGCACCAAGCGACGCCCAGTCATCACGACAACAGTCCGCCAGTCGAAACAGCTGAGCAAAGGAAGACCCAAGGCCCAGCACACCAAAGAACTTCGCAAAGTCTCTGCTGAGACATGATACTGTATCCCCCGCGGACTGTTATAACAAGTCCGATATTTAAGGAAACGTTTGCACCAGGATGGGCACAACAAACTACGACGCAGACAGAAAAGCCGAAGCCACCGGCATCACACGGTTGAACAAAAGACTGTCAAACCGACAGATTCTCCGTGTTACAAAACTTCCCACCATGAGTCGCTAGAGTTACACATCGAGGAAACGCTACTAAATCCTCAGGTACCTAAATTCTCATGCACAAGAGGTACCTCGCTTAGAGGACTACACAACGAACAGGGCGGAACAATCGCTCTATCCAGCCGAAGGCGGACACATGTTATATTGTGTGTCACTAGGCATTACGCCTCGAGGGGAACATGACAAAGGCCCTTCAGGCACCGAACGAAAGTTCGAGATACCCTGCTTACAGGTCTGTAAGTGCGGAACGGGCGGATCAATCGCTCCTCAAGACCACTAGCTGAAATCAAAGCCATGAAAAGATAGCAGCTCTCGACCCTAGCCAGATGCAAAGAGTCGTATATACTAGACAAAAAGTCACGTATCAATCCAGTATCAGGTAAGGCTGTTTTGTGATAATTTGTCTATGTAAGATACATTTAAAATGTATTAAAGCTTACAATCGTGATGTCAGTAGAAGTTTTCTTTCTAGTTTAATTTTTCATAGATAACTGAATCGGTCATTTCAAAAAGGGGTCAACTCATTCGTCGCCTCAGAGCAACAGTAGGACATCTAGTAATAATCGAAAATGAAATGTCTGACTTACTGCTATGAAAAACTGTATTTGCATCTAGTGGAACAGTAGGGAGTTTTTAAAAAACACATCGGAGATATAGTATTAAACATAACTTTGTGTTTTAGAAATTGTTTCACAAGGTACAAACACAGTTATTCATAGCAGTAAGCCAGACACCTCATTTTTTATTATTACTAGATGTCCCACTGTTCGCTCTGAGGTTGTCAGCTCTGTTGCATTTCAACTGTTTCAATTGTATTTTGATTTTGTGTCCTATTCTTTATTTTGATGTCATTTTATGAATCTCCTTTGATTTTACTCTGATTCATTAGATTCCGAAAAGGATTTCTTAGAAGACATTTATTGTCAAATATTTTTGGTACAGATATGCATTAACCTAGGTTTTGCTGTATACCTTTTATTAGTACTAGGGGATCCAACCCGAGCCTCTCGGGTTACAGAGTATAAGTAAAAACCATTATTTTATAATAAGATTTTTTTAATTGAACATTCACAACATTAAAAAGCATTTTTCTTTGAAAAGTATCAATTTTTGAAATTTATTAAAATTCGCATGAGTTAATAGCCAAAGATCTTGTTACTTAAGAGCAGTCGTTTTTAATGTTGATCATTACAGTTGTTTATGCAGTTTTATACAGTTATCGTTCGAGTAAATGTCTGTTAAATTTCTGTTTTATGTATATTATTTTATTATTTTATTATTATATTTTATTGATGAACTTTATTGTGGAATTGGTCGAAAAAAAAAGGCTGAACTATTCATATTAATTTAAGTGCAAACGGATTTATCTTTTATAATCGTCTGCCCGCGACAGAGATAAAAAAAAAGAAATCTTGATTGAAAATTATTTTTAAAACCGTGAAAAATGAGTAAATTGCTTTACAGTTTTCAAACAAATTACAATTACACTTTTAAACAATTTGTATTTATAAGTACATTTTTGTTCTCTATATGACGGTGTAAAAATTTAAAATGTGCAATGTTTAGAAGTTTGAAAAACTGCAGTAAAATCAGAATTTAATAGTCTACTGTTTCCAACATCAGAATGACGTCAGTGTTACGCGCAGACACTTTTGTCCTTTATAATATAGATAGTTGTAAGCAAGTAAAATATCAAGGGAAAATGCTGCGATTTACAGAGAGCTTTCAGAAAGTTCGATTTATCCGATTCTTCGATTTAGTCGAGCTCATATTACTGGGGTTTTACTCTATATATCCTATTACTGCCTAATAACTAACTTTTATAATCGAATTATTTCCCGTTTAGTATCCTACAGTAAAATATACTGACGAATCCAAATAGGTGTCGAAATTAGCTATCTATATTGTAAATTTTCAGGTATGATACAATTTCTATATTTAGACGACTCGTAAGCAAAATTTAAATATAGCATTAATATGTATATTTTATTACTAATCAATCGCTACCAATCACATTTTGATACGATGATTTTTCGTAGAGTTAGTAAGGGGTGATTAATTTTTTTTTTTTTTTACTGAACTGTACATATGGTAATTAGGGGACAAATGGACCGCAGTGTGAGATGGACCAGTCAAGTATTTAGTTAATGCGGCGTCCCAGAGATGGTGCAACTCTTGTTATTCAGACACTTAAAGATATTTTGTATGGCGTGAAAGTTTTTGCCTTTCAAAAAACATACTAGTTTTTCAGCTGAAAATCATTATTGCTTATGGTAAGTCAAAATTTTTTTTCATATGATTTTATATATGCGTTTAAAGGTTTTTGTTTATATGTGATCAGTCTAGTTTTAATTATGTAATCTAGAGGAACCTTTAGGCTTCAAAATAACATAAAATGGGATACAATAGCTACAGTGTAGAGTCAGGGTGGGTTATACTTTTCATCTAGGTGATCGGGAGAGATGGACAATGTGTAGAAGTTGAGATGAACCAGGTTTTCTGAAGGGAGAGATTGACCATACAATCTTGAATTTCAAATTTAGCTTTATAACACCTGAATTTAAAATACCAAGGAATTGTATGCAGAGTTGGGCAAAATACACCGAAAAGCCATTTTCGATACAAAATGCAAAATACATTGGTTTTCAACCTAAAATACAAGTTACAAAATATTTTTCAAATTAAAAAAATCCAAATACAAAATACGTGTATTTTCAAAATACTTTTAAAATACAAAATACATTTCGAAATATCAAAAACTTATTGATGCAAAGTGCTTTTTGGAAAGATAATTTTGCAGTTTAAAGCAAAGAGGGGAGCATTATCATGCTCCCGTAGAAGGGTGTCCTTAGAAGTCCCGTAGAAGGGGAATTTGAATTACTTAAACATTCAAAACAAATTGAATGTCTTCATTATTCATAACTTAAAATTATATTGCATTATTTATAGTAAAAAAAAAATTCTTGAAATTTTTTCAATTGATTTAAAAGGCAAATCTTAAACAATTTGAAACTCTCTGTACAATGAACATTAATCTCGGTTTTCAAACTCTTACTACGTAAAATAACAACATCAGTTATTAATGACTAAACGCCTTGAATTATTAGTTACAAAACCAAGCAAAATATTGTTTTAATAATGTTTTCGATTTTATTTAAAACAAACACATGAACAGCACAAACCCACATATACATATGATGTATGTACGATGTATGTACTTGTGATTAATTAAATTAATAACATATTTGTATATACATATAGATACTATATTAATTGCTTAAATTTTCAATTTTCGTTTTCTACTGAAAATCTAAAAAGAATCAAAATACTGTTTTGAACTGAAAACATTGTTCAGCTAACTTATATCTTCACTGTGTAAATTATTTCACAAACAATCTATATTATGAAGCCGAATAGATGTCCTTGAATAAATATAATGACATTCAATAGTGACAATGACCTAAATATGCATTTTATTTTTGAAATTTTATAATTTTGTGACTTCTAAATATAGCATAATTGCAATTCTTACACAGAGGAATAGAAAAAAGTACTTTGACATGCGATTTGTTTAAAAACTGTATTTCAATTTACCCAGTTTTAATGAATTTTTAAAACAATTTTCAAGCTTTAATTTTTTTAAACCCATCTCGCAAAGATTCGTGCGACCCAATTACTGAAGATTGATCCTTACACTTAAAATGACCGTGCAATTCAGCATTTGTTTATGTGTAATATTACATAACTAAATTGCCAAACGAAATTAAAATCTTACAAATACACAAATAAAACACGAATTTAACAGATATGTAATTAAACTACGTGTTTAAATGCTGAAATAACAAAATAACAAAATTTGTTATAAATGATAAAAACTTTTCGCGATTACCTGCTGGTATGTGACTAATAAGAAAGTTTAAAAAATGCTTGATGTTGTAGTTGGTTGGAAATCCGAGAAAATATACTAAATTAAATATATATATATTAGTTTTCAATTAAAAAATGATTTTCATCTATGTTTTATATACACTGCGCAGTATATCGGGCATCTCTGATCTGAGTGAGATCGCTGGTCTGTATTATGAAACAAAAACTTGCCCATGAGTAACGTTGCTATCATATCGACGATGGCAACGATCTGAGTTATAAGTTTCTCTTTTTATAAAATCTATTAACGTCTAATCATCGCACAATTTTAAAATTTACACCATCGAATGGACAAAAAGGTGTACTTTAAAATGCAAGTAGTTTGAAAACTATCCTAATTTACGGATTTGTTATGGTTTTTAAAAAAATATTCGAGCATCATGAAAAAAAAAAAATCTATATCGAGTGCAGTCCGATTACGGAAGATTTACCTGTATGCACTTAAAATGATGTAAGTAAGTTCATTATTTGTCCCTGGCTAATATCCGGTAACGATATTAAAAGTTCGTAAAAAAATAAACACAAATTTAAGCGATATACAATCGAACTAGCACTAAATTAAGTACAATAAAAAAAACTACTATGGATAGTGATATCTTTGACGATTTTTTTGGCTATTAATCCTTGACATGTAGCTAACGCGATAGTACAGTTTTTAATAAATATCAAAACTTAGTTTCAATGCATAATTTATATATTTCACATAAAATTGCTTGTTTGTGTTGTTAGTGAAAAAAATGGTTAAACATAAAAATTATTATAGTTTTTAATTAAAAATGATTTTTCATCTATGTTTTGTACACCAAGTAGTATATTCTATAAGCCAGGAAACCAGGGTTAGCTTCGCATGTGTAAACTAAAAAATGAAGTGTCAAAATGTTTTGGAATGCAAAGTCACCGTGTAAACGCTTAACTATAAGAAAGCTAAGTCCGCATTTAAACGTCCAATATATAATATACCCAATGTAAATACCGTTAATGAACATTTGCATACTTTATGAATAAATTGAATTACTTTTATTTTAATGAAGTTGAATTCCAATTAAATGAATCTCAAAGGTATGGTAAATCATATATTAGAACCTCCACTGAATAAATACTAAGAAACAAGGAAAAATAGCATTTAAATCGATATATGATGGTATAAGACTAAAATCTTAACTTTAAATAGATTTTGAAGTTTGTTTTATTATTCAAAAATTTCACCTATAATTGAACATCTTGTTTTATGCTGCTGGTATTTTCCCTTATATATATATTATCATCAAGAGAACATTAAAAATATTTCATGTCTAATAACGCACATTGTGTATCATTATAATTAATCCTCTTTGTATATTTTCATTGGGAGATTTAGCAATTATTTCCATCACCATCTGCGGTAACTAACAGTATACAGTTCTGATGTATTTTAAATAGACAAAATCTGACTATACAACAACTTTCACACGATATTTTTTTGTAATTGTCATTGAATGTTATGAATTATAAAAATTACTTTTGTGACAACTCAGCAAAAACGCTTCTGCAGAAGTAAACATCCTATTCATTAATATGCTTATCGTATATCGTACAAAATGTTAACCAATGTGTACATATAAACTTCCAAAAACAAATTCGAAAGCTATTCAAAACAGATAGGCATGTGTTTCCCTGTTGTTTCCCATAGGATCGGCGGTTTAGACACGAAAGCTTGAAATATGGAGTATTTTGAGTATTTTGAAAATACGAAATGCTTTGAAAAATCATTCCAAAATACATTATAAAAATACTTTTGTTTCATCGGTTTAAAATACAAAATACAAATTAAAAATGTATTTTCGATACTGCCCAATTGTGATTGTATTTATCTATTTTCGGAAAATGCCGACTGTCTATATTAGAAAAGGTTCGTCTCTGACATGGATATAAACATTACAAAAAAAAAGGTGATGACGAGGTTGATTATTTAGAAGATTGGAACGAATACGAATGTGTGGGATGCGGCGAAAATTACAATGAGACGAAACAAAAAGTAGATTGGATATTGGATACAGTGCGTTTCTTATTTGCGTTGGCTTAATGAAAGATTTTCACGGTTTGAAGTAACATGCGATAATGGTGGGAAGAAATTAAAAATCCAGAAAGGAGTTACTGCAAAGCAATCTGAAGTCATAGTATATAAGACATTTTCATAAATAATGTTTAAGTCTATTAGGATTTTAATATTTCAAGAAACAAATTTAATTTTCAGAGGTATATATTAAAAGGTCAAATAATAATTAATGTAAACTTAATGTTCAGTAATTTTATTGTAAGTCAGTTCATTTAATTTTCATGTAATGAAAATAAACCGTTATAAATTTAATATATGTGCGATTATTTCAATATTTTATTGTGGTCCATCTCAACCGGAGTCGTCCGGGTGAGATGGACTACATACTAAAACTTAAAAAAAATTAATAATAGAAATTCATTTAAAGATATGAACTTCTTCATTAGCACTTTTTTTAGAAACACCATACACTATACATATATACTGAAAAGTAAAATATATGTAAATATATGGCTTTTAGAGCGTGGAGAAAAGACTTAGTACATCTCTCCCATAATTCCCCTATATAGTTACATTATAAATTGTTATTTTGACATTATTTATAAAGAAATTTTAAATTTGCTATATCACTACTTCCAGTGGAGTAGACCCATTATCATCTAAGAAGGAACAAGAGAAGCGAAACTAAGTCACTTTTCTTTATCAAACCAAAATATAACATAAATAATGGCATTAAGAGTAAAGCTTAGATAGAAGCTGACTCTTTAAGATTTAAGCTGAAAATATTTCTACATGAAAGAAAATACTTTAGTCTATTCATGGATACTAAATAAAATTTGAATCTGAAATGCTAGTTCTTACTTCATAATATACCCTAAATAATACATGTATTTCTTAATCTTGAAGAAATTCTCTCTTCTAATCAATGTTCGTGAAATAATAAGATTGAAAATCCTTAAAAATTTTACTTCTATATGTCCTTTTCTAACGATACAGTGGAATTTATTATTCAGTAGTAACATGCTTAACGATAAAACTTTTAGTTGAAACTCATTTAGGCCGATTATAAAAGAATTAATATATTTAACTTTAAAGAATTTAAAGTCTAAGGGTACGTCAATGATGATAAGTGCATTACTTCATTGATTTCTTCGAGAATAAAAAAATAAATTCTCTAAATGTATTTAGAAAATACAGAAAAGTATAATTTAAGAAAGGTATTGTTTTTCTGTGCTTATATTACTGTAGTTTATTTCAAAAGGTATTAGAGTATTAGTGCTTTATTCTAAAAATATATGTAAAGCGGCTTACATATGATTTCGAAATTTTACAATACAGTTTGAGCAAGTAATTCTGAAAAAAAAAGTAAAAAAGACATCAAGGTATTGTTTATTTACTTCTTATTTTTATGGCAACCTTTTATTGTTCTCCACATTCATTTTAAATCCTATTGTTGCCAATATTGCTGATCTTAACCATCATTAGACGATTACGTATTAAACTTTTGTTTGTCCCAGTAAAAATGTATATACAATACGACTACTGCTTTACAAACGCAACAATTACTTTGTACTTTAACACCATATTTAAAATTCGTGACGTGAGGTCAACTTATCCCAAACATAGAAACTAAAAAGAAAGTAAAATCATGCGTTAGGCATAGATTATGAAACACTTTCTAACGCTTCCAAAATGATGCAACGGAATTTCACCGTTTAAACCCTTAATTCTCGCTCCCGTCAATATCACGGGCTGAGGTTGTCGTCCGTCATTTCTCGCGCCCGTTATATTTCCGGGCTGGAGATTTAATTGCTGTAAAAATCTTCTGAAACCAGAACAATTTAACTGGCATTTCCGTGTGAAGTCTTTGATTATTCCGGCTTGGGTTTGGCTTTTGGCGCTGATTGTAATGCTGGAATTTGCATTGCATGTTTCGAAATATATAACACTAAAAAACTTATTAATAATCAAAATTTAATGTATATACATTATTTCAAATATTATTTGTAAAACTTTGTGTAATGATGATAAATAAAGATCTAAGATGTGAAAAATAAAGGTCTTATTCCCATTCATTTGTATGGTGTAAAACAAACGTTAAGGCACAGAATTCTCGCATGATGGCTTTTCTGCAAATGTGAATTTGTTCTATAACATCTTTATTTTTCGCATTAAAAAAGAAAAAAAAACTAATTGCATGTTTTATTTAGAAATCTTATAATTATTCAATTTCTGTAATAAAAGAAATAGGTACTTTTTTATGGTTTTTCCAAATGTTAACACTAGAACGGCGGCGAGGGGTCATTTTGACCCTTGCCAAATGAATACATGTCGATTCGAACCAGAAAACTTTTTATAATATAAGAGTAATATATGATACACAAAAATAACTTAAATAAATAAGTTAAATAGTTTTAAGTAAAAATTCTGATGTGAAATATTTTTATAAAACTTGAGTAAAATTTCCCGCCGTTCTAGTGTTAAGTAACTATGACGGGCTTAAAAAGGTGAAGCCAGATTGAAGCAATTAACGCCTATAGACGAAACCGTACTCTAATTATTTTGTTCGTCCATGTATATGATCTATAGCTATTTATATACACTACATAACGTGCTAAAATTTAACTTACTTATAAAATGCATAACACAGCCAAAAATTCACCTTCAGCAATTTCCACCAATAGGCGGAAATGCACTCGAATAATTTAGCACTGGCTTATATGTTACCCCCAGATCACTATGTACGCCTCATATTAAACTGAAATTTAAATCAGAAAAATGCGTACAACACAATTGAAAATGTATTTTGGGAAAATCCCATCCATAAAAGGGAATTTACGCAATCGTTTGTTTATATCTGTATAGGAATATATTTGTATTCTACAAAATTCTTTGGTATACTAAATATAGTTCCGCTACTAAATACAATTAAAAACCACTAGAAATTTTGGCTAATTGAATCGGAAAAATGTCCAGATTAAATAAGGCAAAATTTACAATAAAAAATAACTGATGGGAATATAATCAAGACTTCTGAGCACCTTATGCGGTTCGTCTATGTAACGTCGTCACCAAGGGGTTAAACAATTCAGGTTCATATACAGTATTGCTTATAAATTATTTTGTGTAGCGCTATAGAATGGGAAGGTGGCTTTAAAAAACACACCACAACCAGTATTTAAAAGAAAGTATTTATTGTGTAGAACAATAAAAAGTTTCCATAAAAATAAGAAGTAAAAAAATAAAACCTAGATGTCTTTTTTACTTTTTTTTCAGAATTACTCGTTTAAACTGTATTTTAAAATTTCGAAATCATATGTAAGCTTCAGGACGAGCGTCTTTTACAGAAATTTTAATATTTCATCACCGGTTTTTCAAAACAGAAATTTTTGCCTAATTGAATCGGAAAAATGTCCTGATTAAATAAGAAATATAATTAAATACAATACAATACAATTAAAATTAAATTAAGTACAATTTACAATAAGAAATAACTGGTGGGAATAATCAAGGATTCTGAGCATCTTATGCAGCGCGTCTACGTATCATCGTCCCCAAGGGGTTAAGTAATTCAGGTTCATATACAGTAATGCTTATAAGTTATTTTGTGCAGTGCTATAGAATATATACACAGTCTAAAGAAATTATACACAGCACTTAGTATAAAAAAATTAGTTAACTATAATAACACATAGCACATCTAAAAACGCACTTTTATCTGTTTTCGCTCATAGACTATAACTGAAATCGTTTGTGTGTTCCTGTAAGTCAGAGATAACTATTATGCACGTCATATTCGACTTCACGAATCTTGTAATGCCCCTCAATAATGTATATAAATTTCATTATGTTTGAAATTTAGCAATATTATTAAAATACGCTGAAAACAACCTTTTTCCGTAAAGCCTTATGTAGGCGTATTTTTATTTTATTTTATATATATTTTTTTTTTTTGAGTGACCCTCTAGTTGAGTGTAAAATGTTTTGCATAACATATTACACACAAAGTATGTTTTAGTGCATTTCATAAAGGCATATCAATTTCATTATGTTTTAAATTGTGTAACATCATTAAATCACATCGAAAACGATTTTTATTCATTGACCATAACGTAACGGGATTCTTTTGAGAGTTCCTGTAAACGAACTATAAATGGTACACACTTTATTTTAGTTAGCGAACATGCTATTGTTTACTTAAATAATACATATCAATTACATGGTAATACGAGTACATTTACGACAGTTAAATCACGGGCAGGCGGCAGACAAACCGAATTCATAAACACTTTTCAATTATGTTGGAAAGGATTAAAAAAATCCAGAAAAGAGACAGACAGACAAACATATCATTTATCGATCTAATGAACTTTAAACGATTTAAGCATAACAAGACTTTTTTAACGAAAGAAAAATGAAATTTTTATGTTCAGTTTGAATGTTATACGCGAACATACATAAAAAAGTATACAAACAATTTATATAAGCTCATTCGTTTGAAATCAGTTAAAAATACTCTTAGACTAAGAGACTTTTTGTGTGTTGTCTTGCATATTTTTTTGTAATTCTTCTGGGATATATAATTGTTTCCTAAATGCCTGTTCGATAGAATGTATAAGAAATATATGTGTTTCAAAAATAAAATAAAGATATTTTTTACCGGTAATATCGATCACAATTTACTTTTTTATACCTGTGTAATAATTTATCAATTTTAGAGTCTAAATAATAAATAATTTGATTCTTTTTCGAATAATTTTTAACACCGTGTCATTTTAACCCCTGTGGTATCTGATATTTTCTCATATTTTTCTCTATCCGGCGTGATTTATCATGTACGAGACTTTGGTAATAATATAAAAAAATTTCTTTGTATAAGGATTGAATTAAATGTTACAAATATGATATATCAAAGTTTTTGACATCAAAGGTGAATCAGAAATAGATAATGCGTTTTTAAAAATAATTTTAGGAAAGTTGCTTCTTTTTATTTTTTATTTAACGTGAAATGATATGAGTCATTAGACACCCTATCTGCGAATCATCATACATTTTGGATGGATGTCATGCATTTAAAAGTTATCACAAAACATTTTGAATTTAGTGCAGAATTGGTCGGTTTATGCGAAATCAGCATTTCTATAAGTACGAGGGACAATCAAATATAAAATTATTTTTTTATTTTTTTATTTCTTGAATTAAGATACAAAATACATGAAACATTATATTTACATAATCTTCTGATTTCAAAACGCATTTTTAACATCGGGTAAGCAATATTTTATTCTATCATCATATAATGTACTGGAGTGTTTTGCGCACTAACGCCTCGTCGGACAGTGGATAATTTTCCTGAAATCTTGACAAAACTCTAATCCTAATTATGCGATAAACTTACAAAGTAAATAAATACACATGTTACTTACTCTACAAAAATATATTATAACTACGAACGGAAATATAGAATAACCTCTTACAAGTTACCCATTATTCCGAAAAGCAATCTTTATCTTAAGAAAATTTTTAAACTAATATATTTTCGAGATTTCATGAAGAATTTATGGAAACAAAGTTTCTTTTTCAGCAACAAATTTTCAAAAGCGAGTAGTTTTTATAGCGTATTAATCAGCTTTCTGAAAGTAAAATTTCGGTTTTCAGGATGCAATCAATGCTCAAGAGCATGCATCTTCATATGACTTCAAGTTTTCAACTGAGAGAAAAATCGTTTAGCTCAATTTCTATCTGAGGGAAATATGCCTACCGATTGTGATCCCCGGTATATGAATCAGTAGAGCATTGACAATGTAAGCCAAAGGTTCTAGGTTCAAGACCCGACATGGGCATTTTTTCCGTGAGTTGGAAAAATTGAATTCGTATGATAACTTTACCAATTAGCATGACTGAGTTAAAAATAATAGTACACATTTTCATATTCGTATACATATATATATATATAAATCATCATTAAAACGGACGGTGACTTGGTGGGATCAATGAGGTGGGACGTCATGATCGGACAAAATCTATCAAATTTTTTCGCAATTGTAAAATATAAACAAATTTGGCGAAAAATATGTCACAGCAATCTGAGCCAACTTCCAACATAGCATTTTTAGTTTGCAGAAAATTTGCAGAAGTCTTGCTTTGAAAACCTGCAAAGTTGCAGCAAGCTCATAATGACAAAGACTGAAAGTTCACAACGCAAGTTCATAACGTAAGCGTCGAAGTCACCACACTTTGAACTTGCAGCTAACTTATCGTGCAAGTTAAATTCATGCTGTATCAAATTTATTGCAAATTAACGGCAAACAAGTAACCATAAATACTGCAAACTTACTGCAAAGTAGTAATCTTTCAATGCCACATTAACTGTTTACAACTGTTACATTATAAGTTTAACCCTTTCGAAGGAGTCCATAGACCTGATCAGGTCTATTAATGCATTTCGCACCGTTAAGGTGCATGCACCATTTTTACCACGATAAACAAGTTAGGGTAAAATATTTGTACTTTTCAATTCGAGCCTTTTTTGGTTTTTGATAAGTATAGCGTTTAAAAAAAGCCAACCGAATAAAATTTCTGCAATTTATGCGCATCTGCTGTTTGTCTCTTCTCTCAACAGAGGGATTTTTTGCTTTCGTCACTTTCGTGAATTAAAGACAATCTTACCATCAGTTTCACAACAAACTACACATGCAAGTGGGTGATGGTATACCTTGCGGGAGATTTGCTGCGAATTTCTCAATTCAAATTTGTCACGGCAAGATAATATCAGAATAAAATCAAACTTGCTGCTAATGTTCATGCCATCTGGGCTGACGATACCTGACTATTTTTTTTTTTTTTTTTAACCATGCAAATTCAATATTGATAAAAATAGCAAATCTTCTATAATCGAGTTTTACACATTTTAGCTTCCTGCGTTTGAAAAAATTAGCTGAATACTTAAAAACAAGGAATGAAGAATGTTATTTCTCCTCACGAAGCATGCCGGAAGAACTTTTTCAGCAGTTTACTATCCTATCATAGACAACAACAGATATATCCCCATAAACAGGTTTTTCATGAGGAAAACTGTTGGAAACAAACATACCATGTGATAGTTTACCTCTCGTAATTTTTTCACTGACGAACTTATCGCTGTTTGTATTTCCCATTAAAGGTATAAGCTTGAATTCCAGCAATCGGAGCGCTCGAAATTAGCTGCTGTCGGTTGTTGGACTTAACTTTCTAAAACACAAAACACTTAGAAGGGATTACTAGCAAAATGTTCCGCGTGTTCCTTACATTAACGGGTTCCATTCCTTCTTCAAAATAACATGCAGCATGGATTTTGATTATTATTTCTCGATGGAACCGAGAAATAATATTAATGGCATATCCATAAATTTTTGTCGCCGTTTCCTTACCTTTAAACTTTTGATTTAAGAATATGATGAAAAATATCATTAAATATTCATAAAGTATAACTGAAAAAGTTTTTTAAACACAGCTTGTCGAGCTCATGTATAATAGTACTTTTTTCGAAATTTTAGACTTAATAATTGGGGTGCGCATTATATACGTAACATGTTCGAAAGCTATAGAAACCATATACGTCTTCACTAAGACAGGGAATACAACACGTGAATGTAGCAATAAAATTATACGAATACGTAAATAGTAAAGGAAATACGGGCAATGATTGCTCTCTTATAAGCAGTAGTTTGTGGATTATGTGCAAAATAATGTGTCAGTTTTGATATTGGTAAGTATTTAAAAAAAGAGCTTGCAATGAGAAAAAAGTACTCATTGCTGGAACACTTTATTTTAAGATTCATGGTGATCAAAAAGTGCCTAAACTAAACTTGTACCCAAAAATATACAAAATCCAAAATATATAATAACACTTATTTTCCGTTAAATAGCAACCATATGGTATTGAAAGTCATATAGTAGTAGATATTATAGTGTCTCTACCTGTAAGAACCGTTTATTTGATACAAGATAGAATGAATTTAAATATTTTAAGCACAAAGAAATTTTATGATTAATTATTATTTGACAATAACATTTTTCGTTTCAATCTTTGAGGCGTTTAAAAGAGACACACCTCTTCTAATGCAACAATGTCAAATCTGAGATATTTTTTTGTTATGAAAGCCACATTTAGAAAGCAATGTGGCCTCCACTGCCCCCCCCCCCACGATTTGCCCCCCCCCCTCCCCCACGATTTATTTTTACGGGATAACCAAAAAAAAAAGACATTGAACATTAGATTCAATATTAAAAAAACGATTCAACAAACAACCGTTCGAAAATTTATAGAAAAATAAAGATCCTTTTCACAATAAATATCATCTGATAACCTACAGAATGAGCATTGTTATATATGTGTAAAATATTAAAGTATTATTAATGAATTCATCCCATTTTACCATTGCAAGATTTATTTTACATATATTTGTAACGCACTAGAGATACTATCTTTGTAAAATGTTAAAATCTTCTTCAATCTCTAAACTTCAATCAGAAATTTTATGTAGCACATACATACCTTTTGAAATATTATTATATTATTCTTTTATTAAATATATGTATTGTATATAAATAAATTTAACTATATTTCGTTCTTTGTAATGTTTTTCTTTACCTTATTATTGTAGAAATATTTAATGTATTAAATAACGCAATATTTATTATGATGCATCTATCGAATGATTCCACGTTATGCTAACGTTTTAAAACACAAAAGGTGAAAAATTACAAAGTATTAAATTAATTTCTTTGCATATTTCAATTTCGAAATGGTATATTGTCTCTTTGTTAGAAAATAAATTACATAGCATATAAACAGCAACGGAAAATTGCCTTTATATTCAACAAAGAAAGAAACGTCCATAGAAGAATATCTTTACATATGTAACATCTCTTAATTTATCACGCTTTATCTTGCATTTCCCACGATTAGTATTTTTATTTTCAATTAAGTTTCGTTTTTAGCAAATGGTTTATCGATAATTTCATAATTTATCTTCTAAATCAATTACATGCTGGCTAATTTTTCATTTTCCATTGTTATTTAAATTAGAAAATGCAGAAAAAAAAAGAATTATGATAATATAGCCCTGGAAAATAATTATTAAAAGGAACACAGGAAATGAGTATTTCCATAAAAATTCAAAATAATTTTTGGTTAAATAGTCCTACTTCTTTTGTTGAATAAATTGTTTTCTAACCAAATTCTAAAAATTGGAATCGAGTATATTTTTATGCCTTTTATGTTGCTTAACTTGGGAACAAAAAGGTGTGTTTACAATATAGATTTTTAATTATCTGAATGCGCATTATGAAGTATTTTTAAAGTATATGAATACATGTAACATAGCTCTTATTTAGAAAATAAATTAATCGCAATTTCCATGAACTCTCTTACAAGTTTTTAATTTATTTTTTAAATGTTGTTTTTAAAATATTTATTGTGATATTGTCTTTGGTTTGCATGGAATAAATATGCGTATTTTTCAAAACCCATAATTATTACAATGATTTATTAAAATCGCAGATATTTTTTTTTAAGTGATAGCATTTATTTTTAATGTAGATTATTACCGTATTTGCTCATATATATTATTAGCATTTATACAATGCCGCATATAAATTATTATTAGCATATCATAACATATATATACATAACACGTATATCTACTATTAACATTTATATTATGCATTTATTATACAGTTATAACATACTGACATAAAGAAATATAGAAGCGCTAACTATTGATGAATTCAAAAGAAAGAGCGTTATAATAGGGTTTTAGATCCAACAATATTTTTAATTATTCATTTTATTCGTTTGTACACAATTGCAATATTAAATAGTAACGTGTACTCCTTACTTTAACAGAATACTGTTAACTTTATGATAGCGAATCTGTAACTCTTATTCAGATTAAAATGAAGGAAATATTTATGAATCTCACTATTACTTTTGATTGCAATAGCTTTTAAAATGGTTTCTTACGGACAATATTTGTAATGTAAGATTATATGATTTTGTTGTTTTTGTTCAGTATGTTCATGTAATTTGACTCAAAAGATAAAGTGTAATTTAAAAACATTGATAAACGTAGCATGAGAATAAATTCTATGAAAATAATTGTTTCATCGAAGTCAATTAAATAATTCTAAATATTTACATTTTAATATTGAACTATTGAAACTTCATAATACTTTTTATGAAAATATAAGAAATTAAACTGTAAACAAATTAGTAAAACTACTGAAATTACTGGGTTTTCAGAGCAAAGTTTTATAAGCCAATCCCAAGCAGTTTACTCTAACTGAAAAATGAACATAAAATGTATTGTACGTGTAAACTTTTAATACAGTTGTTGTTCTTCAATTGTCAGAAATCGCATTTCTTTACTTATTAAAAATTATGTTGATTATGAATCACGCGCAGTTATAAGTATATGTTGTTTTAAATTTTTTTGTTGTATAAGTCATTTTTACAATCTGATTTTTTATTTAATGCCATATTTTGACATGAGGTAAATTAAGTTTACCCATATTTTAACTCATGTTATCATTGTTTTCAGATTATGCCTTTTACTACAGTTTTCAAAGAGAAATCTTCTGAATTATTAAACTCATATATATATATATATATATCTGTATATTTATTAGGTAGTAAAGTACAGTAACTCGGTAACCTCTGCTTTTATAGTCTGCAACAGTGGTTGTGCTGGATTTTATATTTGAAGAGTCGAATTGATTCACTTCTAATAAAACTGGCGTTCAAATTTCACAAAAATACAAGTAAAATTTGAAAGACATACTATCTTACATATTAGTCAAAAAGTTACTTTAAAAAACAAACCAATTCAAGAAAGACATAATGATTATCCTGAGATGTCATTTAAAATTAAAATCTATTCGTTTTAAATAAAAATGGGAATCAATTTTTCTAAAATTCGAGTCAAATTTAATAATAGGGCTATTTATTGAATTTTCCATATATAGAAACGATTACGCGGCCACATACTCATATATGACATAGATCATATCCCGTTATATCCTTTTTTAATTAGAGTACAACGCCTGCACTATAACAAGTTAGAAATTAGCAACTTGCATAATAATTTCAACATTTTTTTTTTTTTTTTTTTTTTTTTTTTTTTTTTTTTTTTATATCGAATAGGAATAAGCTTTCAAATATAATATTTTAATAATTTCAAATAGTGCGATATTTTTTTCTGGTATTTAAAAATTGTAATATTGAATAATCATATGTATCTTTAACTCATTGATAACTCAGAAAATAAGTTATTTTTCAAAAGTTACAATTTAATTTTTTTATTAAAATATGTTCTCCTTGCGATATTTAGCGTTAATGATAACCACAGCTATGAATAAATTTAAAATGAAACTCGTGTATTATTCCCGTATATTAGTTAAGAAACACGTTTACATAACATTTAAAACTTATAGTGCTGACAATCATATTTATTGACGACTACTGTTTTCTAAAATTCGACCAAATTGGAAAACTGATAAAAAAAAGTAAGCTCTAAGATAAAAATTTATAATATAATTTGTTTATGATGCAAAACACAATATATGGATAAAAGACGCTATCATATTTGATAAATGACTTTTATAATAAGCTTCAATAACAGTGACACGGAATCTTATTTTGAGCTTCATCTGGTGCAGGGACTAAGGAAATTTCCAAAATAAGTAAGATTTGTGTCACGTATCATTAAAGTTTTCTTCCCCACGGCGTCCTTATTAGTCAAACGTCAATCAAGTCATGGCATCAAACCAGTATTATCCGTAATAAGCTCTTTTTTATTTAATATTATTACCCTCCATAAATGATTGTTATTGTTTTTATAGAAATGCTATCTCTCACTATTTGTTTTAATATGTGAAGCGGAGACATTTAATGCGGGATGATTATGATGTAATCATCATACGTCAGATCATGAGGTACGGAAATTATATTAAATATATATATATATATTAAATCAATCTTCTAAACAAAATATGAATTTAACCTATGATTTCTTAACAGAAATAAATTTTAACAAGTTTCAAATACGCAAATATAAAATTACAGTTCAATCTGCCAGGTGTTTTATGAAATATATTTAAAAGATATCCGTATTGCAAATCGTTTTTCAAAGATTAAAATCAACTTAACATTAAGAGTTTCAAATTTTAAACCTGCATAATTCCTTAACTGCTTGAACGAATGACTTCACATTTGGTATTCGGTGGAAACGGTTACATTAAAATATAAATATGGTGTCCAAATTGGGCGTTTGTGTAGAAAATTTTAAAATTTGGCACAAAATCTATTTGTTAGCAAAATTTGAATGTAACATTAATGGTAGACATATCCAAAAATGGTAACTTACCACTCTCTTACCACTCTTGGTTACTCTCGAGCGTGAGGTTAATGGTAAGTTACCATTTTTGGATATCCTTGTTCAAAGGAAAAATGGCATTAATTTTCAGTTAATTTCAACTTCAGTTTATAGAAAACCTACTTCAACGGGACAGTATACGCATTTTGATTCAAATTGTCCTTTTAGCCACAAAATCTCTATTATAAAACATTAGTATTTAGAGTCGTAAAGTATTGCAGTAGCGATGAAATCCTTGAAATTGAAAGAAATGAAATATACGAAGATCTTAAGAATAACGGTTATCCAAAAAATCTAATCAGAAAAATTTTCAAGAAAACTTTTGAGTTCATGAATTCAATCCCTCCCCCTTTCCAGCGGTTTAAACCTAATTTTTTTGTTTCTCTACCATATTATAATAATGTATCAGAAAAAGTTTCATTTGAATTTAAATCTTTTGATATTGGGATTTCTATTAAACCAGTAAATAAATTAAGTTCTATTTTGAATAGCCATAAACATAATTATGACGTAAAAAAATCAACCGGTGTTGTTTACATGATTCTATGCAGTAAATGTGATAACGTATATATAGGTGAAACTAGCAGATCGTTTGATATTAGACTTAAAGAACATGTCGGCGCCTTTAAAAATGGAAGATTGAACTCTAGATTAGTACAACATTCCTATGAAATGGACCACACCCCAGCCTTCGAAAATTCTTTAATTTTGAAGAGAAATTGCAACACTTATCATTATAGATTGTTCATGGAGAGCTGGTTTACAAAATTATACCCTTATACACTCAACGAATCCGGAGCGATCCCGATGGAATACTTTTTGTTTTTAAATGATTAACTTTAACTGTGTTTTTGACTATATCCAGGACATGTTTCGATTTCTGCTGTAGCTGATTGTGTACTGATGAGGCTGTGCGTTTGCACAGCGAAACGTCTTTTGTAGATATTTTTAGTTTTTTTATTAAATGTTTATATATATATATATATATATATATATATATATAATTATTAATTTAAAGATTTTAATTCAGACGTTAAAATGTTTGTGTATCTTAATTGATCTGGAATCATCTTTTCCTAATTATGGAAAAGCATTGATTATGTATTTAGAACTCTCATCTACAGCCAACCAAAATTTGAATGCCAAATTTATCAGGTTTGTTCGGCATGTACTGTAAAAATCTACAGCGTGTCCGTGACTGAAACAGCTACGCATCCACAGTAATTTTTCACCTGGTTTGTAACATGTAAAACAGTTTTCTATAAATGTATTTAAGACATCTTATATAAGAGCAAATTTATCATGTTTCAGTCTCTCAGATCTTGAAATTTTTACGTCAAAATGAATATATCTCATGATTTCAAAAAATCTGCTCCGCTCATTGTTGAAGGAAAAATATCGTGACCGCAGGTCTTTGACCAAAGACTGATTATAGAGACTCCTTATGCGGTTAAAGCTCCTCGAACATACAATATTGTAATAAAAGCATCACGTTCATCAAGAGAAATGCTCCATTTTTCATTATTTAGTTTTGATCTTGCTTCTACTTCTGTGAAGCCCTCTGAAAAGCTTCTCTATGATTTCTCTCGCGCTTTTCAACATTTTCTCTGAGAAGCTTTTCGATGATTTCACTCGCGCTTTTCAACATTTCATATGTTGGACGAGGACGAGATGACCGAGAACAAGAAATAAATTTCTCGTCCTCGTCAGAGTGAGATGTGAGAAGATTTATCGAGAATTACCAATGGGGCGAGATAGAGAAAAAGGCATGAATTTATTCTTTATAATATTCAAAATTTTATCATTTATTAAAAGTCTCCTGGAATTCATGGGACTGTTATTACTAACATTTCTTTTCGAGTAAGATGTAGGTCTTGGCTTTTCTTTTAGAATATTTTGAATAGGTGTTCGACCAGAAGAAAATGAACACTTTGGCTCTATTTTCCATATAGTTCCATCTTTCGATTCTTCCAAATCGTTTTGAAGAGGTAATTAATTTTCTTTATTTACCTTCTTTTTTTCTTTCTCTCCATTATTTTGTATTTTCTTCATAACACATTTGTGAATTATTGGTGTTTCACCACTTAATCCACTGGCTTTACTTGAAATATTTTCATTTATCTCACTTGAACTGGATTCAGATGATGAGGTTTTGTTGGCATTTTCACCAACATTTGTTTCATCATTTATATAAAAATTCTCATCACCAACAGATGTAATTTCGTCACAAGACACATTTTCAGATAGTTCATTTAGAAACTTTATAATTTCCTCATTAGAAAAACCTTTACGGCGCGAAACCATTGTTATACGTGTGCGAAACTCTAATATCACTAACAGACTGGTTTTTTGGGCGTTTAGTTTACACCTTCAAAATAGTATTTTTATTTAGTTTTAACTCATAATAGAGATAAGAACATTCTACAACATTCCAAATACATAGATACAATAGCTTCAGAATACATAAAAACTCACACATCTGTCTTCCAGGTGCATGGCGGATGTGTGAACACGTCCCACTACTACCACGGCCCTTTCCCCATTCATTAATAGCAGGTGAAATAGATTTCCTGACATTATCATTTTGTTACTGAAGAAAGTAAAGTTGAAAACCCTGTTGAAATAAAAGAAAATGCTGTTATCTTGTTCGGATCAGCGATGAGCCGCCTTGGTAATTCTAGGTATACAGACCTGCAGATAAAACTATTCATTGGATTTAAATTAAACTTATGTTTAGGAATTATCGTGAATATTTAGGAAATGTCAAACAATTTCAAAGTTTTATTTTGAAAAACAACGCTGGTACGAGCGAAAAATCACGCCTCGGGTCACAGTTGACCCGTCACGGTAATTCTAGTTGTTATCGATAAATATAATTTAGATATCATAAATTAATCAAAAATGAAGTAAAGTGCTTTAAAGTAATTACAGTCAATTCTATAAGTGAGATTTATTGCTATCATAATCATTTTTGTAAATTGCTAAGTAATATTTATTGATGTTCTAATAATTTTGTAAATCATTAAGTGTTGTTTATTGCTTTATATGTTTATCTTATGTTGCGCAGCTGTGCCCAATGACGTCAGACACTCTTTCTGACGAAAATGTAAACGAGAAATAATGTTCAGTATGTATTAAAGTTTTGATTATGTAACTGCTTTTCGTAATCTTTAGATCCGAGTTATTTTGTTGCTTAGAAGTGCTGTTAATTGCTATGATAACTACAGTTGTAGTTCTTATGAATTTTAAATTAAGTTATTAGAGATAACATTTGGCGCGAAAACGTGGGGCCCGACATAGCAATTATGGATTTAAAAGCACTAAAACTCAAAAGAAAAAAATCTCTGAATTAGTTTTACGTCGTGCACGAATAAAATTACAGAAGAATTAGCGAAACTGGATATTGATCTTACAAGTCTGTCTGTTTTACAGAAACAATTGGAAGATAAATTTGGAAGATTAGAGGAATGTCAGAAAAATATCAGTAGCATTCTGCTGAAACAGGAAGGCTCCGAGAAAGAGTATGAAGACGATTTTCAAGCAGCCGAAGAATATCGCGATAAGTACCTTGAGTTGAAGACTGGAGTAGAAGAAAAAATGATTTCTTTGCAGACGCCTGTTTTTGAAAATAGGAATGAATCTATTGCGAAGAGAAGTTTTAAATTACCTAAGATTGAATTGAAGAAATTTAACAGTGATGTTAAAGACTATTTGTCTTTTTGGTCCCAATTTCAGAAGATACATGAAGATAAAAGTATTTCGGACGCTGATAACTTCCAATACTTAATACAGGCGGTCGTTCCGAATTCAAAAGCAGCCAGAGTGGTGGAGAGCTTTCCAGCTACAGCTGCTAATTATCATCAAGCAATAAATCAAATCAAAGAACGATTTGGTAGAGAAGATCTGCTCGTACAAGTCTATATACGGGATTTGTTAACAATGGTCATGAAGAATGCCATCACTGGCCGAGTAAAAACAGATTTGCCAAAGTTGTATGATGCATTAGAGGGAAAGTTGCGATCTCTCGAAAGTTTAGGGCGTACTCAAGAAAAATACGGGGATTTCCTGATCCCGTTAGTAGAATCGATCCTCCCTGAAGAAGTCTTGATGCCATGGGAAAGAAAACGAAATGCCGAAGATGCAATGTATGAAGAACGTTCCCTCAAAAATTTAATGTCTTTTCTAAAACACGAAGTGCAAAGCGAGGAGATGGTTGCTTTAGCGCGCAGTGGTTTTGGTGCTAATACTACTAATAAAAGATATGACCGGGATTATAAAACTTTTCTTCCTGCAACGGCTACATCGCTAGTAAACACGTCTTTTGGAAATGCAGGTAAGCGAGAATTTACTTGTATTCTTTGTAATAAAAAACATTCATCGCGAGATTGTTTTGCCGTTCGAAATATGACTTTAGAAAATAAGAAAAATATTTTACTAAAGAAAAATGCTTGCTTTAATTGTTTTAAGCCTAACCATATATCTAAAAACTGTAGACTTAAATGTACCTGTATTAAGTGTAAAAAATATCATCATTTTCTTATGTGTCCAGATGTATAGTGAACATGATAAGAAAGAAAATGAAACTCATGAAACTAATACCATGACAAATCATTCTAATAGTGAAAATGTTTATCTCATGACATTAATTGTTAAAGTGAAAAACAAGAATGTAGAACTAAAGGTTCGCACTATTATTGATTCTGGTTCTCAAAACAGTTATGTTAGTAAAAACGTGGTTGAGAATCTACATCTGGTTCCTAAGAGGAAAATTAAAATGACTGATTGCCTTTTTGGGGGGAGAGAAACCTCAGTTCAAATACATGATATTTATGATTTAATTATTTCTGATTTGAATGATTCCTTTTGTTGTAGAGCTGAGGTATTCTCTGAAAATAAAATTACTGGTTTTGTACCCAAACTTTCTAGTGTGGAGGCACTTATTGAGCTTAGAGAAAAACAAATTATTTTACCTGATCTTTAATCCGAGGATTCGGAAATTAACTTACTTTTAGGTGCCGATTTAATTGGCACATTATTCACTAATAAATGTATGAAATTAAATTCAGGTTTATTTATATTAGAAACACGATTGGGTTGTGTATTAACTGAAAAACCCAATCAAAATTTGAATAGTAATTATGATAGTAATACTGTTTTGTCTGTTGTATCTTTGTATGTAAAAAATGCTTCTATTAATGAGTTATGGGATCTTGAAACGATCGGTATTAGGGAGCCTGTAGAAAGTTTGAAAAATCAGTATGAGCATTCTAAAATAATAAAGGAATTTAAAACCAATATTAAAATTCATCCAGACGGTAGATATGAAGTTTGTTTACCTTTTAAATCTGATACGATTGAATTACCCAGTAATAAAGAAATGGCGTGGAAGAGGCATAAAAAGATGCGCGAACGCGCACAAAAGGGGCGTCTTCTTATTGATTATGAAAATGTTTTCAGAGAATGGGAAGGTTTAGAAATAATTTAAAAAGTAACTGGGGACGTCGAGAAAGGGCATTTTTTGCCGCATCGGCCTGTGGTGAAAGTGAACAGTGCTACGACCAAAATTAGGCACGTTTTTGATGCGTCCGCTAGAGCATACGGAAAGTGTTCCTTAAATGATATTTTGTATAAAGGCCCGAATTTAATGAGCAAATACCGGATATTATAGATAAGTTTCGAATTTATAAAATTGGTCTTTCTGCGGATATCGAAAAAGCCTTTTTGCAGATTAGCATAAACCCGGATCATAGAGATTTTTTACGATTTTTTTATCCTTCTGTAAACGAAGAAATTACTTATAGACATTGCAGGGTGGTTTTCGGAGTGAGTTCGAGCCCATTTTTGTTGGCAGCGTCGATATCTCATTTATTAGATAATGTATCTCTTAATTATAAGAATATGGCAGAAAAGTTGAAATATTCATTTTATGTTGATAATTGTGTTACAGGTGTTTCGAATGCTGTGGAACAAGACGACTTTATCGAGCAGGCTAAATGCATTATGTCTCGGGGGTGTTTTTAATTTGAGAAATTGGGAAAGTAATGTTAAATCTCAACATGTTTCAAAGAGTTCGGGCGTAACAAAATTGCTTGGGATATTGTGGGATCTTGATTGGGATATGCTTAAGTGTAATTTAACTTTTGATAAATTAAATAACAATGAAAATTTCACTAAAAGATTAATTTTGAGCTCTATGCAGAAAAGTTTTAATCCGACTAGAATATTGTGCCCGGCAACTTTGCCACCCAAAATATTATTACAACAAACCTGGAAATTGGTTCTAGGTTGGGATTCTCCATTACCGAAGGAAATTCAAAGACCTTTTAAAAAATGGTTCAGTGAAATAAATATATTAGAGGACGTTCAAATTCCGCGATAAGTTGAAATAAATGAGTCTACCGAAATGCATGTTTTCGCTGATGCATGCAAAGAGGCATATGCAGCTTGCGTCTTTTTTCGAACTTTAACCCTGGAAGCTGTAAAAATTCAATTAATTAGAGCAAAAGCTAGAGTTGCTCCTATGAAGCAAGCGTCAATTCCGAGATTAGAATTAATCGCGTGTAACATCGGAGCTAGGTTGGCACATTCAGTACAGCAAGCAGTTTGTGTACAGAACATGAGAACAATTTTTTGGAGTGACTCCATGGTTGCGTTGTACTGGATAAGTGAATACGGTGAATGGTCCGTTTTTGTTTCGAACAGGGTGAAAGAAATAAAAGGTCTTTTTCCCAATAGCGAATGGCGCCATGTTCCAGGAAAAACTGAATCCTGCGGATTTGATTTCGCGTGGGTGTTCTCCCCAGCAATTGCTAGTATCCTGGTGGTGGGAAGGGCCGAAATGGCTCATGGAAGAAAGGGAGAAATGGCCCAGGACGGAGACTCTTGATAGTGAAACTCCAGAGGTTACTAGTGAAAGGAGAAAAGTGAAATTGTGTAATGTAAATACAACAGTCAAAAATATTCCTTGGTACGCTAGGAAATTTTCAAAATTTGAATCTATTATTAGACTAGTTGCCTGGGTATTAAGATTCATAAATAATGTGAAATCGCAATACAGTGCAAGGAAAAATGGTAAATTATCAGTTGAGGAATTAGAAAATGTTGAAAAAACTTTAATTTCAATGGTACAAAGTGAGTTTTTTCCAGATGTAGATTCGATACCTAACCTAGTCTGTTTTAAAGATGAAGACGGTATAATTAGAGTAAAGACAAGAATTACAGAACGCATTGATACACCATATTTCTTGTCGCCAATTCTTTTACCTGATGACTGTATTATCACGGTTAGACTGATAGAACATTTCCATATAGCGAATTGTCATGCTGGAACTCACATTCTTCTAAGTATTTTGATAGAAAAATATTGGATTCAAAGAGGTAGAAAAACTGTCCGAAAAGTTGTAAGTAAATGCATTCCTTGCCAGCGCTACAAAGTTAAATTACGTGAATCCGATCCTGTGCCACTGCCTTTAGATCGCATTAAAGATTCTAAAGTTTTTGAAATTGTAGGAGTTGATTTAGCTGGACCTTTATTTATTAAAAATGCAGATAAAACCTGGATAGTACTCTATACTTGTGCAGTCTATCGAGCTGTTCATTTAGAGCTTGTCTCCTCTTTGTCAACTGATGCATTTTTTCTGTCTTTGCGACGTTTCATCGCAATAAGAGGAAGACCTAGAACAATCTATTCTCATAATGGTACCAATTTCAAAGGTGCCAATAATGATATGTCAAAGATTGATTGGCAAAAATTGATTCTTTTCTCCGACCTGAAACGAATCATTTGGAAATACAATCCTCCCTCAGCCGCCTGGTGGGGTGGCTGGTGGGAAAGGCTGATCCGTGTGATCAAAGAGCTTCTCCGACGAACACTCGGTAAAACTGTCGTGACTTTTGAGGAACTGCAAACAGTTTTGTGTGATTGTGAATATATTATTAACTCTCGCCCTCTCACATATCAATCCGAAAATCCAGAGGATTTAGTTCCATTAACACCGAACATGATTTTAATGCAAAACTCTAATTCTATTGTCACGGACATTGATGAAGGTGACACAACACAGTTTCGCAAAAGGCTGCGATACAGAATTAAGCTCATGGAACAATTAAGAATGCGCTTTCGAACTGAATATCTTGGTCAACTTATTCAAAGGCGTCGTGAAATCTCCCAGTTACCAGACTTGAAGCTGGGTGAACTTGTGCTCATTGGGGACGATGTACAAAAACGTCTCAATTGGCCGCTAGCAAAGATTGTGGACCTAATTCCTGGAAAGGATGGCAAAATTAGAACAGTTAAATTAAAAACAGAACATGGTGTTGTTATCAGACCCATACAACGAGTTTTTCCATTAGAATTATCTCCTACTAATTTTTATCCTTTTCAGCTAGAAAGCAGTAATTAAGGTGCTCTGATGGGGACAGATTCTTCAGATTTGTTGACAGAGTCTGAGCGAACGACTTACACAACCAGATTTGGTCGTGTGACCAAAATGCCCCAGAGATTTGGGAAGTAGAATGTAGTTTTGAGTAGCTAGTCAGCAACTCAAAAGGGGGTGGGTGTTATCGATAAATATAATTTAGATATCATAAATTAATCAAAAATGAAGTAAAGTGCTTTAAAGTAATTACAGTCAATTCAATAAGTGAGATTTATTGCTATCATAATCATTTTTGTAAATTGCTAAGTAATATTTATTGATGTTCTAATAATTTTGTAAATCATTAAGTGTTGTTTATTGCTTTATATGTTTATCTTATGTTGCGCAGCTGTGCCCAATGACGTCAGACACACTTTCTGACGAAAATGTAAACGAGAAATAATGTTCAGTATGTATTAAAGTTTTGATTATGTAACTGCTGTTCGTAATCTTTGAATCCGAGTTATTTTGTCGCTTAGAAGTGCCGTTAATTGCTATGATAACTACAGTTGTAGTTCTTATGAATTTTAAATTAAGTTATTAGAGATAACACTAGTATTAATGTCTATCCCCGTTATTCTACACAGGATTTCACGTCGTTTAAATTCATAATACACTTTAATTAATTTAATCATGTGCTAATTAAGTTTTTCCTTTAATCGTCAAAGCATTATCTGGATATGAAGCGTACTTTTAAATCTCGAGGAAACAAAGTTTGATTCGATTTTTCACTTTCACTGTCTGTAAATCGAATAGATAGAGTAATAAATAATTAAACAACAAATATTTTACATTTATTTTAAAGCATCTAATTATTTAACGTACACACGGAACCTTAAAAAAAAAGCATTAAATGATATGCAATTGTTCCTGGAGAAAAGAGAGTAGAAACTACATTTAATCAACATTTACACTATTTAATTCATTTAGCACTAACACCAAGAGTCTTACTTGAAATTTGTAATAAATTAAATTTTGTAAATTTTATGTTTTTTAAGGGAGACTTTGGTTTTTCTTTACCAAAAGGGAAGTCATTATCTCCAGTAGTTTAGGTTGGTTGATTGGTTGTATTTATGTCGGCCAATTATCTGCACGTGGGATATAGGCCCTAAGGGGGGGGAGTGCCTTCCGTGGAGGTCTTTCTAAGGGAACCTAACCCGTATTAACGCTTGGAGAACCAAGGTTCGAAGAAAACCACGAAAACTCCGAACGATTAGGCCGACGGGCGCGATTGGGATCGAACCCAGCACCTCCCGTCTACCAGCTTCTCCAGTAGTTTAGGAATTATGAAAATTTAAAATTCTGAAATCCTAATGTTAAACTCATTTCTATTGTTTCTGAAAAAGTTTGCAATGAGGGTATTTTTTTAACGTAAGTAAAAAAAAAAAAAAAAAAAAAAAAAAAAAACTTGTGTAAATGAACTCTAATTTAGAATTCATATATTTGAAACTTCTAGAAATGGTTTATGTTAAAAAATGAATGTTTCAAATCATATTTCTTTTCGAAACCTTTTTAACATCAATATAAAAAAGAAACAATTTCTAGGAGAATGACTATTTCATATATTTTCTGGGTCAATTTGGTTATTAAAATGTATGGGATGTTCCCTTTTTGGGAAGACCTTAAATAAAAAATAATTAAAGAAATCAATCTACTTTTCCGTCTGAGCTGGAAGGATTTTTTTACGACTGTACATGAAAACATAATTCTAATCTTCCATTGAGATATACAATTGATTACAGTAGACCTTAGAAGATCTTTAACTTAACCCTTTAGATAGTACTCTTAGCACCTAATACGAGTATGAATGATTGGAACTATTTTTCATTTCTAAACTTAAAAATTGTACCATTTTCATTACATTTTTAACCTTGCAAAACATCTGTTTCAAAGTATCTTTTAAGTAAAGAAGTTTAAAATAATGTTAGATAAAATATTAATTATTTATATTTAAATTCTTAATGCTATTATATTGCTTGCTCATTTGAGCATTAACAATAAAATATCTAAAAGCAGTATGACATATTTAATGAACTTATATCTGTATAATATCTTAAACAATTCCATTCTTGAATCAAAAAAATTATCTGCATTTATACAAAGTTTTCCCACGGGCTCACTTTGCTGGATAAATACCACATTAGTCAATAAGCCACCGATTTAACATTTTATTCCAAAGGGCAATCAATATCGATAAAAAAGACATTTTCGCAATTAGCGGGCAACAGAAATTTACAAGCTTTGTGACCAAGCGTTGCCCTTTGTGTAAAATATTTTATCTCGAAAGACAGAATACTTTTATTGCTATTGTAAAAATTTATTTTTTTACTTCTCAACTTTCTACATTGTATGTTTTCCTTAAACAGTGTGTTCAAATATGTTACTTAAAGACGTGAAGAAATAAAAAGTCGCTACAAAAAACCTGTCCGTAACAGAAGCTTCTAAAAGCTGTAAATTTATATATATATATTAAATAAAAAGGCATTAATTAAGGTGAAATTAAACAAAAAGTACATTACCATGAAAAAACGCAAAACAAATAGTATGCGCAAGGTATTTATTAGGGCATCGAGATCATTTTGAATCGTACACAGTAAAAAAAGACGGATGTTTCTTAATCTGCGAAAATTTACTATAATCACGAACGAAAATATTCGATAACCGCTTCCAAGTCATCTAATATTCCGAAAAGCGTTCCTTTATCTTTAGAAACCTCAGAAAACAATTTATTTTTTAAATTTAAATAATAATTTATAAAATTAAATTTTTATTAGCTGCCCGTACTTTTCGGAAATGTTTTCGAGCAGCTTTAACAATGTATTAATTAATTCTCTTTACTCGGAAAATCGGTTTTTCCGATGCTATCAGTTCTCAACTAAACATTTTAAGCCGCATAACTGAAATTGTGTATGCAATTGTAACAGAATAATGTTAATTTTAATGTTAATATTAATGTTATTAATTCTGTATGTTTGTCGGCTAAGCATGTTTGCTGAACATGAAAATATTTACTTAAGACCTAATAGCATCCGAAAAACTGATTTTCCAGGTAGAGAGAACTGATTAATGCACTGTAAAAGCTACTCGAATACGTTTCTGAAAATTACGGGCAACTAATAAAAATTTACTTGGATAAAATCTTCTTTAAATTTCAAATTAAATACTTTTGTGAGATTAAGGCACGTTTTTCGGAATCTTGGGTGATTCAGAAGAGGTTAATGTAAATTTTCGTTCGTGATTATAGTACATTTTCGTAAATTAAGAAATATTTATCTTTTTTTACAGTGTACACAAAGCTTTAAAAACATTCGTAAAATGATATTTTAAATAATTTAATTCTGTATACTTATTGTTTTTTTTTTTTAGAAATGCTCCTTTGCATGTACAAAGCAAATGAGTAAGAACAAACAATCTTCTTGAAACACCATCAAAAAATTGTAAATGCGCTAGACCTTTCGAAAGATCTGAGTCTTTCTTCGTCAGGCGCAAAAAAGACGTCCTTCTACTATGAAAGCAGACAGGCGCAAAAAAGACGTCCTTCTACTATGAAAGCAGAGGCAAGACTGAGTCTTGCCTCTGCTTTCATAGTAGAAGGACGTCTTTTTTGCGCCTGACGAAGAAAGACTCAGATCTTTCGAAAGGCCTAGCGCATTTACAAATTTTTGATGGTGTTTCAAGAAGATTGTTTGTTCTTAGTCATTCACACCAGTTTTAACTTATTTTCTTTGAAAGCAAATGAGTCTTTCCGATGAATGAATTTCTTTCGGTAGAATACCAATGAAACTCTTTGATTATAAAATATTTTCATCTTATTGTTTTCAATCTATAAATTAATCTTCTTTACACTAGAACGCCCGGGAAAGGACGATCCGACTCCGACCATATGATTAAATGTCAACTGGAACGAGAAATTCTTTCATAAAATAAGTTAAATTTAAAACACGCAGATTTACGTTAAATAAATCAATCAAATAATTTTAAATAAAAATTCTGGTGTCAAATATTTTTATGAAACTTGAGTAAAATTTCCGGGCGTTCTAGTGTTAATAATATTTTTTAGTTTTACATAAAGTGATTTTATCTTTTCATCTTTATTAATAAAAAGCAAAAAACATTTCTTCGGAAGTACAGAAAGACCATACAAAATACTGCGTTTCTTATTTAAAAAAAAAAATCCAGTGATGGAACAGTGTAACAGCAGAGAATTAATTGACACCGTAAAATTTTATTAGTATTCTTCATCCAACTCCAGGACAGAATTTCTGAGACTTTTGAAAGCGAAGAATACTATAAAAATTTAGTGGTGACAATCGCTCAACTGCTGCGCCTCTGTTTCATCACTGAAATTCTTTTTTTTTTTAACTGAAGTATTTTGAAAATTAGTCATCTCACCGCAAAACGTTTTAATTCCAATTAAGTTTGTAGGTCATTTGCTAAATGTTATAGATAAAAATAAAAGTTCATTTTTCCAGATCCTTTACTTAAGAAAAAAGCAATTGTAAAGATTGTGTTGTTCCGAAAACTAATTTTAAAATAAAATTGGGAAGACTTCTTTAAAAATACTTTTTCATTTCTACAAGTAAAAATACAGCTGCAATTTTTATGCATTTTTAAAGTTATTATTCATCCTAATGAATGCTTTGTAAAAGGAAACAAAGAAAGAGCTCAAACAATTTTTTTATATTAAAAAAATCGCTTTTGAACATATGTTATATTCAGTAATACTTTTAGTTATATTTGAAAGTTTTTCAATATATGTTTCCTTGAATACACATCTATTTCCGACCAAAATATTATTCAATTATCTGGAAAAAACATTTTATTTTAAAGATTTAAAAAATATATATATTTTTAAAATATTTGTTATTTATTCTTTTTCAATTATTTCCCGACGAATATTGGAAGGAATTTCTTGCGTTAAAAAAATGGGCATTCATTTGTATAAGCACGATTTTTTTCGGGAAAAAAATCAAATATTTGTTTCACATGAATATAAAATTCATAGGCAAAATATTTCTTCATTGCCTGTTCCAGAAAGTACATTTCTATCTAAGACTTATTCTTATATCAAAGCAAAGAGAACGCTTTACTCAGGAAAAACTGTTTTATTAATAAAATTAATCAAAATGTAGATATTTTTAAAAAATAAATGGAGCAAAGAATTGTATATATATATATCTTCGTTTTGCAATAGTTCGATTATTGTTTAATTTAAACGATTATAAAATAATTTCGGTATTTTTTAAAAAATTATTATGGCTTAAATTTATATAGGGTAACTTTAGGTGAGATGCCGTGTTGTACAAGATGCCGTATCACGTAGTTTTCATATGCGCATGTAATGTAGGGAAAGGCTGCTCAGTTGTGCGGAAGAGGGTTCCCTTGTGATACTTCAATTTCCATTTGCGTTCTTTTTAAAAAAATTTAAGTGGCACATTTTTATTGCTATTTCGTCTTAACACTTCTGGTAAGTGTCCAAAATCTTTTACGTGACTTCTTTATTTGCCTATACAAGTCTTAGTTTAAACACCAGAGAAATAAATCTGATGTTTTTAGAGAGTACTGGCACCTGGCTATTCTGCAAAGCATAAATGGTGGCCGGTTCCCGTTTCTTCCCGGCGTCTTGCCCAATAAATTGGGGGGAGTCGATGAAAATTTATGGGGGTAAGATGCCGGTTTTTTTCCCTTGGTGTAAGATGACGGCTATTTTCCGTTGCGGTCAAATGCCTTCCTGTTTCTTCATTGTTTAAATTACTCTTGGCTATTAACTAACTTATCGACAATTTTAATAAGTGATTGAATCGTGATTTTAATCAATTGATTAAAAAAGATCATTGATTAAAATTATAATTTTTCTAAATGTTTAAAATGACATAAAGAAATATTAAAATCTAAGGTGAACATAATTTGAAAGGTTTCTATTGGGTGAGTACAAACGTTCTACCCGTTTTGAAGATATTCATTAGTCCAGTGGAGTATAGACGTGGAGCTGACGTTTCGAGGACATGAAAGTGCCCTATAACGCGTAGAGTAGTAGAGTATGCATAGGCATAACGTTTGTCAGAAGAACTCATGCCGGACGGGAAACAGCATGGCAAGCAAGAAAGACCACATCAGACATTTTTTACTGTAACAGTATGACAAAGCCGTTACAGCAGCCGCAGCTTGTCGCAGCATTAGTCAAGTTTATGGGAGGTTTCCAAGGACGATAGCACCTGCTGCCGATGGTTTAAGAAATTCTGGGACGGAGACAGGAGCTGTAAAAGTCATTCCCATTCTGGACGCCCGTCAGAGGTTTCTGATGAGGATCTCGACACAGCCATAACAAATTTCCCACATCCAACAGTCGAAAATTAGCGGAAAAATTCTCTGTACACAGAACAACAGTCGAAAGACTGATGTATTCACTTGGCTTCATCACTATGCTCGATTAGTGGGTACCACACCACCTTAAAGTAAGGCAGCGAGAAGAGAGGATCAGCACCTGTGTTTCTTTGATTTCCTGGAACAGTAGGGAACAATTTTTGATCCAAATTGTAACGGATGATGAGAAGTGGATACCATACCGCAATGTGAAGCGTCTAAGGACCGTTTGCCGTTGCTGCAGAGAGTACTTCATCGACCTAAACAGAAGAACTTCTTCCCGAAAATGTTTTGCTCAGTGTATGGTGGGATGCCAAGGGAATAACCAAGTAGGAGGTCCTCGCACAAAAACAAACGATCAATGCAGACATCTACTGCCAACAATTCGACAGACTGTGAGCAAAACGCACGTCTAAGTGGCCAGCCTCATCAATCGCGCAGGGGTTCTCTTTCATCACGGTAAAGCAAGGCATCATGTTGCTTTAAGGACTTGGCAAAAATTACTGGACCTTGGTTGGAATGTTTTACCTCTCAAGGCTTATAGCCCCGACCTTGCACCTGCGATTTATCACATTTTTTGATCGTTACACAACGCCTTCGCTCGCCAAACTTTCAATGATGTTTAGACTATAAAAGAGGCGTTGCAACAGTATTTTGACTGTAAAACAGGGGAGTTTTATTGGCGTGTGATTCACTTATTGCCAGACAGATTGCAAGAGGTCATACATAATTATGGTGCTTGCGTGAATTCATAGGTGCTTAACTTTATGTGTTCTCCGTGTTTCTGTTTTCCCTAAAAAACGGGTAGAACTTTTGCACTCACCCAATATATGTTTTTTGCCTTATAAATAAACTTTATTGGCGGTATACATAATTTTTAATAATTATTAATTTTAATCATATTTAAAACATTTATGTTTAATGCAGTTATAAATAATTTTAATAAAGTAGTATAAAATATAGTTTTAGATAACTAGCGGTTTATGCCCCCTGCGAGCTATGCTCGCGAACCTCCATCCACACATAGCAGACTCTAAAAACACATTAATTTGATCTTCTTTGAAAAGATTGCAGAAGATTAAATCTTAATTAAATGACTAGTGGCGATCGCCTGTAATCAGGTTTCCATTCATTTCCCTTTGGCTGAGGGATTTTAAGACAGAATCAATTGCTTTCGAGGCAGCTAACTGCTGCTTTCGTGATTGATTAAATAAGATCAACCCAACAATTCAAAATTAGCTTGTATAAAATGGCTAAGTAAACAATTTTATAAGGACGCTATAACAAATTTATTTATTTTAGACATTTTAAATGTATCGTTTTTAATATGACGTAATTTTCACCAAAGTTTTTTTCTCATTTTATTATTCAAATAAAAATAATTTTAAAGCCCTATAAAAGCCAAACTAAATCGGTGTGACAATAGCAACTGAGAATTTCCAGGTGTCTCAAGCCTTTCTAAAAAGGAATTAGATAAGAAGCTAAGGGGTAGAAAGACACAATCTTCAACTGACGATGATATAGATGATGATTAAATTCCCTCCCAAAATTCTGAAGACGAGGATTTTTTTTTAAGTGAATGATTGTCAGAATGTTTAACAGAGTGCAATAAAACCTCGGGATATTATGATTGCATAAAGTGCAATATGTGAAACTGTTGGTTATATAAAAACTGCTCCAAGTTCCTAAACAAATGTGCAGTTTGTGGCACACCTGAGATATTGCTAAAAAGAACAAAGGGATATATGAAAAACATTAACAAAAAAGCTTGACTCTAAAGCACTTTATCACAGTAGCTTTAACGTTGTTTAAACTTGTTATAATGTTTACAAATATGCATACTAAATCGCCATAATTATTTTAAATGTTAAGTAGAACATAATATATTAAACAAATACTATACAAACAAATATATTAACATAACATAAATAATAATACGATAAATAAATATTAGTTTGTCCTTTTATTATATTGCCAACGCGTGTTGCATTCATTTGTAATTTCCTAATATTAAGTAAGTTAACAACTTTAGTATGTCTGAAATATTAAAGTTAGTTTTATTCGTCCCATTATGTTTTATATTGCTTCACAAAAATTATTGTTTACATTGAAACTCCATAATATATCTTACCCCTAGATAGTCAGCCATCTTACGCATACCTATGGGTAAGATGCCCAAATGCAAATTTTACAAAAACAAAATTTTCGATGCTTTCTATAGCATCTATAAAATGAAATATGTTTTTAAATCATACATAAGAGTCTAAATTTTAACAAGAAATCAATGAATAACAAATATAAACAACAGGCGATTTTTAAAACAATTAAATCAAAAACTACGGCATCTTCACCCAATCTATCCAATGTTTCTGCAAGTCAAACAACGTTTTAAAAATTTTCTATTTATTTAAGATATTCGTCATGAAAGTTTTTTGTTAAATCCTTATGTTATGTTAATTTGAAAATATGATTATGATACTTTCATAGCCAAGGCAAACATCTTGACTTGTTCTTAGTATGCTACCCAAAAATCGAACCCTTTGGATTCTTCAGGCATGATAGTTGTAGTTTAGAATACATATTGATCTAAATGTTCCGGTTTAGTTAAATTTCGTGAGTTAAACATGAAATCGGAGCCACGCAACCAGACCAAAAATATATTGAATTAGAAGATGTTCTGCTTAATATAAAAAAAATATATTCCCAAATCTCCAATATAAAAATATTAAATTCAGCTTAGATGAGATTCCAAAATAAATGTATACAGAGACATCGTAGACTTTAAGAAAAAATGTAAATGGAAGTGCAACTCTGTAGGGCAGACTAGGGATGGTTGACCATACGAGAGGCTTAACCCACCCATTTTCATATTTAAAAGAATTTCATAGTTTTATCAATAGGTGTTATGCAAGTTATGTAAGTTGTCTACAAAATTTCGGAAAAAATTATATTTCGCACATGCGAAGTTAAACATTATTTCATGCAAATGTCATATTTCATTAAACATTTAATAAATTTATATTCTAATCGCAGTATAATGTTCCTATTGCACTTCATCAAGTTTCTAGAAAGTGTCATAAATTAGTTTGAAAATCCCGTACAATATAAGCAAAACTCATGCAAAATTTTCTTGAATTTTTAAACGAAATCTTTATTTCTCCATGAATATTCATATTACTTTTACGCAAATTAACACAAGCCTTTCACAGTATCCACATGATCATGTTCTACAGCTACAGACCATTTCGACTATTTAATTTGAATGATGATCGAAAATATTTCTCTTACTCATTTTGTTTTTGGCCTCCTCTTTGCCTTCGTGACCAAACCTTTAGAGAAACATATGAGGTCAGACATGTTCTTAATATTTTTGAAGTTCCAGAATAACTCGTCAAATATTTATGTATATATTCGATAAAACGTCTAAAATCGAAATGGTCCGGTGACTTTTGGCCATATAGTGAAAGAAGATTAATATGAAGGTATATATGTTTAATCATTATGTTACTTTCCATTATTTGCATTCTCAACAAAACGTTTCGTTTTATAGATTAGGCGTATATCTGTTCGCAATATGCACTCATCTATAATACAGCTATGTATCGTGTACTGTCGTACGAATAAGCCACTGTTAAAATAATCTATAAAATTCTGATTATGAGCTCGGCTGTTCGTTTGCTTAATATAATTTATAGTTTTTATTAGAGTTTCATTTAAGTGTTCAAAGTTAATTTTTGCAGCTTGTAAAGACATGTAGTTAACAATGGAAATTATATTACACAGGCAAAATAGACCCTGGATACACTCCATTAAGTTATTCTGTAGACTAATATAATAAAACTCAATCCACAACCATTTAAATAAAAAAGGACAAGACAGCTTGAAAAAGAATATAATAACAAACTTTACCATGTTATGCTAATCATAAATGTGTGATCTTCCATTATTCCTAGGAAATATTATGTCCTTCTTCTTCGTGTGAATATTGGATATTGAAGAATCATTCATAGATACTTAATGAACGTGGATCTTTGATTCCTCATTGTTACTTTAAACGTATCGCCAGTCTTCACATTTTAACGGGTTGCGATGAACTTCGCAACTCTATAAGCAATATTTTATTACTTGAACACTGCAGTTCATAAACTTAACAATAGGCAAAATTCCCGCCTTGGTGACCGCCACCGCCCAGGGGGAAATCTTCGAAACCCCGAGCGATCTTTCTCTTTTCTTTTTTCTTTCCCTTCTCTTGTCTATTCTTTCCTCTTTGTTTCACTCTCGTTGTGGTTTCCTCTTCGGAGGTGAAGCAATTGAGCATAAGCCGATATCAACATGCCTATATAGACTTAATCGACTTATCGACCTATATCGACGAGAATCGTAAATCGTTTGCCGAGCATGGCGACCCGTGACCTTGGAAAGGGGATCCTATTAGTTGAGGGAAATCAGCACACTGCATTGGCCGTCTTCAGGTAGACGGGGGATGCATATTGGTTCAGTATTCATAAATCGGCTGGTCAGCTGACTTGTTAGGGGTCGTTCAAGTATTATGTAAGCAGCAATGGAGGGAGGGGGGGGCAGTGTTTGCTTATTTTTTCTGACAAGGGGAAGGGGGGAGTCACGCGAATTCTTACGTAAGCATTAGACAACGAAGCAACTATAGTTTAACGACAAAAAGCAAAAGAACATGATTTGGATGAACGTTCTGCGGATGTTGAACGACTTGAGAAAAAAGATATGGAGTAAACAAGGACTGTAAATGAGGAACATTCCAGCCCACCACTACATTTAAAACGTAATAATAGACAATTCAGAAACATGGATTCAAAGATCTTGGACACCAGACTAGAAATGTGAACGTCAAACACATAATATTTCTATGATTCTTGTTAAAATTTTTAGTTATGTGCCTAAATAAGTTAGGGTCTGTTGTATTTCTTAGTTTTTTTTTTTTTTATATTCAATGCGATAAATAATAATATATTAAAAACAATTTTGTATTCTATGAATTGTTTAATGTAATAAGTAATAATATATTAAACTGATTTTGTTTTCCTTCTATACCGCAACCCCTATATGTCTATTTATGTAAATTTGCTGGATTAATAACGTAATTTATCACTAATTGTAATTTTCTATGGCAAACAGTGTTGATGTGAGAATGTCATAAAATCTTACGTAAGTAAAGGGGGGGGGTCTAGCATTTGCTTATTTTTCCTTACAAGGGGAGGGGAGGGGTACAAAATGACTAAAAATATGGTTACGTAATACTTGAATGAGCCCTTAGTGGCTATGGATCAAGTGAGCGGGCACTTACTAGCCATCGCGTTAAGGATGGAGACTGGCATAGGAGTGTTTTGTGAACATATGGGCCGTGCTATATATAAGGCCGTATATAGCACTGTGGCACGTATGTGCATCCGTTTGTTGGGCTCGGTAGAGGGTGGTGCAGTCGCGGTCTAAATTGCTTTTTTTAAATATGGATGGAAGTACTTCACTTTCTTCTACTTCTCACTTTTGGAGAGCAAAAAAGTATACAGAACAATTCATTTACTCATTTCTGTGTCATAAAATCTACTGACAGCCTGTATGATAGTTCTTTTAAGAGCACGTCACCATTTCTTATTGCAAAAACATTTCACTCAGTTTTTGGTGACGCTTGTTCACTTAAAAAACTACAGGAACTACTGGAGATTTGCATGTTTAAGTTTCTTCAGCCACCCATTCAAAATTTTTCTCGAATTCCAATTCTTTTGGCTCTTTTTCTGTTTATGTTCAGGTACGTCAAACTCTAGATACAGGCCGCGGTGCAGTATCCGAACCAAAATTTTTATTCTCTACAAAAGGAGAAATTGTACAAAATTTAAAAGAGCAAAATATTATATAGGCACGGCGCATTATTATTCTTCGGAATGGGCAAGTATTGCCTAAAAAGCACATTATACTGACTTTCAATAGCTCTACTCTGCCAACTAGAATTAAAACTGCCTATCGGAGCTATCCAGTCCGGCCATACATTCCCATTCGTCTCCGTTGTTTTAAATGCATGTATTATGGTTACACTACCGATACCTGACGTGGTTCCGTTACCTCTGCACGTTGTGAGGAAGTTGACGACGACGGTAAACTTTGCAATAATTCTGAAGCTGTACAATCTGTAAGGTTAACCATACAGCATACTCTTGTCGAAACTGGATACGTGAAACAGAAATTCTTTCCGTTAAAATTACCCCAAAACGTTCTTACCCTGAAACTCGCAAACTTGTTGAATCCAGAACCCCATTGTTGGGATTTCTTACTCTAGTTTTCAGAAGCAACAATTAAAATTAGAAACGCACACAAGTACGTAAACTGAACCCTCTCTTCCACCAAAAAATACACCCTTGACACAGTCATCCAGCACTATAAAGAGGAATTCACGTAATTGGAAATTTAATGCTAGTACAATACATATGCCAAATTTAGAGCTTTCTCCACCATCATCAGAGCCTGTTAAAATAGAATATTATGATCATGCTGTACATTGTTAACCCTTTAGTTAGTCCATCACATAAACAATTAAGTCAATCTAAAAAGCAAATCGAACATGAAACCGAGCAAACGAGCAAAAAAAAATTACAAAATCCTTATGTTTCACCAACACATAAAGCAAACAAAAATCATGTGCACAGAAAAAAGAATCAAGGAAAACCTCAACTCAAGCATATTCATAGTGGAAAACTGTGAAGAAAAAAGGCAAGAAATCATGTCTGCGTCCGCCTCTCACTAATATGAAAAATTCTAAACTGCTGCTCCACTGTGTGGAAGAGGCTGTGGAGTCAGACTCTCACAGCTATGATTCGGATGTTGATGAGGACGATACGGTTTTTGAAGAGCTTGAGCCTAAATGATTTTATACAGCTTTTTTAATAATGTGGTGTTTTTAAACTTGGTTTAATGCAGTATTAATACGACATTTTTTACTTGTTTTAACAATCATTACTTTAAACATTTACAGTTTTTGATTGGAATGTTTTTCTTTGTCTTTTAATTCTATTTTGATTTTATTTATACATGGTTTTAATTATACATATCATTACTGTTTTCATTAAACTGCATTGTTTTTCCCATCTTATTGTTATCACCATCTTTTAATCATCATTTTAAAGTATATTTGTATGCTTTTATTTTAACTTTGTCTTGGCGCAGCATATCCCTAAAGGGATATTTGCCATTAAACATCAATCAGGCAACCAACCAACCAAACGCATCGGTGGATTTTCTGACTTCATAAAGCAAGTTGGACTGTATGTAATATTTAGTTCCACCTCGTACTTTTCTACCACAATGTCATTTCATTCTTTTAATTAATTTGTTTGGCGTAGCATGCCCATAATAGCACCTTGTGCCATTAAACGTAGTAACCAATAACTATCTTTATTGATTACTAAAAGGTGTTAAATAAAAACAGTAAAAAACAGTCATTATACTATTTGCATGTTTCAGCTTCAAAGCAGCGTTAGTAAATGATCACGTTTCAAATTATTGCACTATAGATCGTTCAACTGTGTACTATTCTTCTTTGTCTTGATAAAGGATTCGGTGAAACAAAAACAAGTGTTTATTTATTAAACCTTTTTTACTGTTGTAACACATTTTAGCAATTAATGAAATATGATACCTCTGGGTGTTGTTATTTGTTTTTTATATCAGCAAATTACGATTATTGTTCCATGTTGAATTGCTTGTCAAGTTCTGACATTTCTTTTCGATAAAGAATGCATAAATAAATTATGAACGTTACTATTTGACATTTAAAATCATTTGAAAGCATCATTTGTTCCTCATCATAGCAGTATGAATAATTTCTATATTTATAAGTTACTTTTATCTTTTTATCAGAAAATGCTTTCCAAATCTATATCATTCATTGAATGGGATGTGATTTAACTTTGTTACATAAATATAGTTTCAAAATATATCCCCGTTATTCTACAGAGGATTTTACGTCAATTAAATTCATAACACACTTTAATTAATTTAATCATGTGGCAATTAAGTTTTTCCTTTAATTTTCAAAGCATTATCTGGATATAAAGTGTACTATTATTGTGAAGGAAACAAAGTTTGATTCGATTTTTCACTTTAATTATTCATAACTGGAGTAGAAAGCGTAATAAATAATTAGACAGCAAATATTTTACCTGTAATTTAAATCATCTAATTATTTAACATATACACCGAGCCTTAAAAAACAGCATTAAATGATACGCTATTGTTCTTGAAAAGAGAGAAGAAACTATTTTTAATCAACATTTACGTTATTTAATTCATTTAGCACTGACACCAAGAGTCTTACCGGAAAGTCGTAATAAATTAAATCTTGTAAATTATATATTTTTTATTGGAGATCTCTGTTTTCCGTTACTAAAAGGGAAGCCATTCGCACCAGTAGTTTGGGAATAATGAAAATTAAAATCTGGAAGTCCTAAAGTTAATTTCATTTCTAGTCGTTGCGAAAAAGTTTGCAATACGTGTAGTTTTTTTTTAAATGCAACTCAAAACTACACTGGTGTGCAAAAATTAAGGACGAAACAGGTAAATTAACATAAAAGCCGAAAACGGCAACAGATCGAAATGAAAGACCAATTAGGAGGTAGACCTGGAACAAACGAAGTAGGACATGTGCATATATTGTATATGATGTAAAAGGAGGCGGTCCTCATAGGGTAAAGCACAGAGGTGGTGGACGTTCAGCAATTCGGTGAAATATATTGCACGGTGTACACTGATTTCAACGACGGTTTTTTCTAATATTGTTTGATATGGACCAGAGGAAATCCAGGAGATGTCATCTGCATGACCTTGCACGAGGTCGCATCATTGGGAGTTTCGAAGAAGTTCGAAGTGTGACAAGTGTAGCAGAAGTGTTCGGGATCGCTCACAGCATCGTTTTACGAGCCTGGAGTGCATTTTAAACTACAGGAATAGCTGTCCGAGTATCCAGTAGTAGTCTCTAACGAGCAAAAACAACAGTGGAAGACCATTATATTGTCCTTCAGGCGAAAAGAAACAGGCGGCGGACAGTTAGAGAAATCGAAAGGCAGGTGGAGCAGACTACGAGACGTCGGATATTACGTTACCGCGGCTAGGAGGCTGAACAAAGGTGGTCTATACGCACGACTACCGGTACGGTGTGTACCATGAACTTCTGCTCCTCGGAGACGCGGGTTTCTGTGGTGCCAGGAACACAAGAACTGGACACAACAGGAGTGGGGTCGCGTATTCTTTAAGGATGAGAGCGGATTCTGGCTTACAAGTGATTCTGGACATATACACATCTGGAGAGAGCAGGGAACACGTAATCTCCCCTCCAACATCATCGAAAGGGACCGATTTGGAGGTGCCGGAATTCTTGTTTGGGGCGGTATCATGCTTGGTAGCCGTACGAACCTCCACGTCTTCCTAGGAGGTTCAGTCTCTGGTGCCCGCTGTTCCGCCGAGATTCTCTTACCTCAAGTGCGTATGTTTAGAAATGATGTGGGTCCGGACTTCCTATTTATGGACGAAAATTCTCCCCCTCATCGTACAGCGGCTGTCGAAAAGCTCTTGTAGAGTGAAGATATTCAACGCAAAGATTGCCCTGCTTAGTCACCGGACCTAAATCTAATAGAACACGTGTGGGACCTTCTCGGGAGACACTTGGCAGCACGTGACCAGGTGCCAGCAACGATTCCGCAGTGGAAATTGGCATTAGAAGAGGAATGGGACTCGATTCCACACTATCTCCTCCCCAGCCTCATTCTCAGAATGGAAAGACATTGTAAATCCCACATCGCAGTCAGGAGTGAACATATCCCCTATTAGAGACTCAATTTTTTCTGCCTAGTGCCTGTAAGATGGACGTTTCTGTCTTCTGTGCAGTTATGCTCCTAGTGACTTTTTCAATAAAGGTCTTTTGTATCTTTTGATTCCTTGTTTAGATGATTTTTATCAATTGTCCTATATTTTCTCCTTTTGGAGATCTCATGGTGATATTTCGGTCGATGGGGAAAACTTCTGCACGATGTTACATTCTAAAAACCCTTTCGTCCTTAATCTTTGCACACCGGTGTATGTTAGGGAATGAACTCTAATTTTAGATTCGCATATTTGAGGCTTCTATAAAGGGATTTATGCAAAAACAATTATAGATTTAAATTTATAGTTTTCCGAAAATTAATTAAAAAATATATTTTTTCGAAAATATTTTGGAAACAAATATGAATTGTAACCTTGGAATATTTTAGCAGTAATCGATTTCTAGAATCGTCAAGTATATGAATACAAAATTACAGCTCATTCCCTTTAGTAGTTTTTGAGTTATGTTTAAAAAACTACACGCATTGTAATCTGTTTTGCAACGATTATAAATTAATTTAACATTGTGAGCTCCAAACTTCAAAACTCTATAATTCCTAAACTACTTGATCGAATGACTTTTCGTTTGGTATCCTAGAAGTAAAATTTTAAAAAACATCAAATATGATGTTAAAATTAGGCATTCGTTTTGAAAATTTCAACGTTTTGAAAATTTCAACGTTTTGTACATTTTCACTATGAAGACTATGCCGTATACTTATTTCTTAACATAAATATAAAGAAGAAATAATTTCTAACCGACTGACTGTTTCCATTTTTTTCAGGGTGAATTTGGTGATTAAATCTTATGGGATATTCTATTTTTTAGACCAACTGTACCTTAAAAAATAAAGATATCAATCTATTCTTCCGAATAAGCAGGAAGGACTTTTTTTAGGACTGTAAATGATAACATAATTGTAAATTTTCGTTAATATATACAATTGATCTTAGTTGACATTACAAGATCGTTAACTTAACCCCTTAATAATTACCCTTAACACCTAATTGAAATGATTTGAACATATCATATTTTTACCTTTATAAGCTTAAAAGTTGCCACATTTCCCTTACATTTTTTCACTCAGCAAAACATCACTTTCAACATATTTTTAAGTAAAAATTTAAAATAATACGAAATAAAACAAATAATTATTTGCATTTTATTTCTTATCATTATGTTTATACTGCTTGATCTTTTGAGTATTACCAATAAAACAAATTTTTAAATGAAATACGAGATTTCTACATTTGTGTAACATCTTAAACAATTGCATTCTTTACTTAATATATATTATCTCCACTGATACAAAGTTTTCCCACAGGCTCACTTTGCTGGATAAAATACTATATTAGTCAGTAAGCCACCGATTTAACATCCCATTCCAAAGAACAATCAATTTTTATAAAGGAGACATTTTCGCAAACAGGGGCTTCAGAAATTCACAAGCTTTGTGTCAAATATTTTATCTTGAAAGTCAGTATACTTTTATTGCTAAAGTAAAAATTTATTTCTTAACTTCACAACTTTCTGCATTGCGTGTTTTGTTTAAATAGTGTGCTCAAAAATGCTACTTATAGAAGTTATGAAAAAAAAAATTTCGCTTAAAAAAATCTTCCCCTAATAGAAAAATAAAAAATAATTAATTTATAATTTTTGAAGTAAAAAAGTCTTCATTACGGTGAAATCGTACTCTTTTGAAACAAATTTTCTAAAGATCATTTTTTTTTTTTCAGAAAAAATCAGTGAAAAAAAAAGCTTATTTTACAACAGTAGTGTGTCCAATTAAATTCGTCAAAGTGAAATAAGTAAATGATAAAATAGAAAAGGAATTAGATGCTGACATCGATATAATGTTAAAGTGTCCCATGGCAAAGTATCCGTAGCCGAATTTTGGAGATTCCGAAAATATATAAAAAAATAAAATTAATACATTTTTTGAAACATCACTGGTCTGTAAGTTTTTGTCGTACCCATGCCACTGGCTATTAAATAACAAGGGTCCGATTTCGATTCAAACAAGAATGTTCGGAATGATTAGGGATAAACTTAAATGGAGGTCCTGGTTTTGATTAAAAGGCGTATGCAACAGACAACCATACAGGCTAAAACCATGAGAACCATTTTAATAAAAATTATATTTTGAATCATTTTTTTCGAAATTTGTGAAGTTCAAGGACGATTGTCTGAGATTATCTATAGTTTTTATTTTTAAGGTTCCATACTTAAGAAGTAAAAATGGAACCATTATAAGAGCACTCCTGTGTCTACATCTCCGTCTGTCACAGCCATTTTACTCGTAAACTATGGAACGTGGAAAGTTCAACTTGGCTGAAATAATAAAGGCTGTTGACCCAAATATTTATAGATTATTAACCATTCGTAAATATATTTTAGAAAAATGTAGAGGGAGTAAAAATGCTAATTAAATTACTTGAAAAAAATATTTACTTTGTATGGGTTATCGTGTGAAAACTTTCGGAACGACGAACTCAAAATACATTTTTTTAAATTTTAGGTATTATATTTTCAGCGATATCGTCGAAAATGTTATGCAAAAATGTGCCCCCCCCCCCACACACACACACAATCTATTTCCGAATCTACCGTAATTTCGGGTGTATAGCCCGCAGATCAAACAATCGTGTTTCGACTCAGAAAATTTTTAAAATGAAATGTAACTTTTCAGATCACGGTAAATATTAGTCTTCAAATACTGAATAAAATTTCTGGGTTTAAACTGAATTGTTTGATCTGCGGGCTATACACCGGAAATTAGGGTAGTTCATATAAACCTTGCAGGAAAACTATATCGATTACCTTAGGTCACATCGTTTTTGAGAAAATCGCATTTTTCCGTTACACACAAATTTCAATTTGCGGGCGTTTATTAACGGAGTTGAGGAGCACTGGAGGTAGTTGTTTTTGGCACAGAAGTATAAAAGGATTGTTGATAATGTTTTTCGAAAAACATTGTCGGCAATTAGCCGAGATATTAAACCTTAAAGACACGAGCGGCGTACTCTATGTGTCATCGTCTTATAAAGCCTAGAAACCAACATTTAATAATATATTTGTGTAATGTAATGCCCAAAACTAATTCATATATTTATTGTACGGAACCCCTGTGCGCGAGTAATACTCGCACTTGACTGGTCTATTAAATTTGTAACTTAGTTAACATATTTGTTTAGAAAATACCATTCGCATATGAAGTATGTGATTTGTTTTACTAAGTTTCTTGAATTTCTTTGCACAAGGTTAAGGAGTACATTTTTGTAATAAAAGTTTCAGCAGTGGATTAGACTCAGACTCATTTTTAATAATGGGTTCAATTTCAAAACTCCAGTTATATTTTGAATAAATATTTTTAAATGATTCAATTAAAATTCATATATTTTATAATAAATAAAGAAAAGCTTTACAAACATTTTTACAGTGCTTAAAATGATAATCTGTTTTTAAAATTAAAACGGTTATTTTAGGTACAGTCGTGGGGAAAAAAAAGTAAACGCCCCTTACTAACTCTGCAAAAAATTATCGTAGAAGAAAGTTACTGGTACCACACGATTGGTAATAAAGTCTACTTTTAAATGATGTATAAAATTTGCTAAGGGGGCCATCTACATATTATAAAGAACCATAACTTTTTTTTTTTTTCCAATAAGCAGTACACACAGCGTAAATTAACTCTACACCCTTCAATTAGCCTAAAAGCAAATTTTTATGCGATTCGTACGATAAGTTTCCGAGGAATTAATTATTTTAAAACGAGGGTATTTTAGGGGCTGTATCCAAATTGAAGTTCGGTACTCGATTGTTGACCGAGAGAGCCCCCTTGATCAAGTAATCTTGATCAAGGTATCCACTCAAGCAGTCATTTAAGAATGCTAGATTACAGGATAGCATAAGAAATTTCAAAATATCTAGTCACTTCTATCATATCACTTAAACTATCATTTTGCCGTTTTTTAAGCATAATTTTAAATCTACTTGGAAGAAAAATGTGAAATTTTGGATTTCCATAAAGCAGGACTAAATCCATCAAAATCTAAATCCATCAAAAAAAAAATGTAGATTGCAATTCAAAATGTTTTCGAGTATTAATTTCATAATTCATAATTCATATCAAAATTTATAAAAAATAGCAAATTCAACGTATTTGTGCTTGGGTATTTTAGTGTTATTGCTACGCAAAAAATTAGCACTTTACGAGTATAATTTCAGGAGATATTAATAAAAATATGAAAATGTAATTTAACATTAAAAACACTAAATTTTGAATGTTTATAATTCAAACACTTATTCAAATGACTTGAAATTTGGTGTTTAGGCATAGTTTGAACCAAAGAATTGAAATATCTTGTTAAAATTGGGTATTGTCATTGAAAAACATGAAGTTTTGGTTCGTTTTAATATTTAGATTGCCCCTAAGCAAATTTTATATGCATCATTTAAAAGTATATTTTATTTCCAATCGTTCGGTACCAGTAATTTTTTTCTACGATAATTTGTTGAGGAGTTAGTAGAGGGGTGTTTACTTTTTTTTCCACGACTGTATTTTTTCGGGTGACATAGCTATTTTATTCTATTTACACTGTTAAAAAATAAAAATAAAATTATAAAGTAAAGACTACAATTCAAAGGTTTAATCGCAAGTAAACAAGTGCAATCAATACATTCACTATATGAAAGAAAATAATTATACAGGTATAGATAAATAAGAAAAATAGATAATATATTTCTTCCTTCTTCGGATTTATATTACCAATACAAAAATGAACGTATAATGAATGACATTCTTTTTAATTACGATAAAAATTTTGTTAGCAGTCAGATTTTAAAATTTTATTGATATGAAGATAATTTTATGATTTTATTTGTAGTAGTGCATTTTGTATGGTTTAACAAAAAACAGAAAAACTTACTACAATTAAATAAAACTGCATACCTACTCATGTAAAAGGATACACTATTTAACCCTCTGTCTACCAGAAGGGTCCAATGGACCCGACATGTACATTCAAAATATTTATTCAAACCAGAAATTTCTTCAAAACAAACTAAAAGTATAAATCAGACAATAATAAGTTAAATAAACAAATTAAATAGTTTTAAGTAAAAATTCTGGTATAGAATGTTTTTATAAAACTTGAGTAAAATTTCCGGTAGTTCTAGGGTTAATGACTTTCTTTAAAAAAAAACAAATTATGTGATCTTACATAAAACATATTTAACTTTATGCTAGAAAATGAAACTAATTGGAAATAAATCTAACAAGGGCACCACCAAACATGATGCGGACAGATTTTGATGATTTCAAAGTATGTTGTAGGGGTCATACTACTAATTATTCTGATGAAAGGGTTTCTTCAAATGGGCCTTAGTTTTTGAGAAATTGGGGTTAAAGTTCAGCATATATTTCAAATACCCATTAGTGTGGCATACGGAATGTGAATTCGTGGTGCAGCGGTAACGTGCGGGCTTACGCGCCAAGACATTGCGGGTTCGATTCCACTTCGAGGATTTTTTTCCTTTTTTACTTATTTTTATATTTTTTATACGTTAAAAATTTTAAGCAGAATTGGGCATTCTACAGCTTTGAACTTTGATATTTTCTTAATAAATTACATTTACATTTTTGAATTTTTCATGGCAATTTATTTTTTTCTTCAATTTTTAAACTAATATTTCGATTTACAAAACTCCAAAACTAATTTATGCCTATTTTTTTTTAAATAATTATTATTCACATTTTTTATTTTAAGCACAATTCTGAAATAATGATTTTTCTTTTTTCTATCTTTTTTTTTTTTTTTTTTTTTTTTTTTTTTTTTTTTTTTTTACTTTTTGGTATTTTAAAGGAAAATTTATTCTTTTCTAGTATAAATTATACAAAATAATTTTCAGGTGAAATTTCTCAAACGCATTTAGGATTAGATTATTCAAATAATGAATATCTTCGAAAGAGTAATAAAATATTAAAGCAGTAATGCTTAAATACAAGTTTTTTACTAGTTGTACAAATTTTTAATACTCTGTAAAATACATTTATCTTTAACGTTCAACCTCAATATCATTTTTCGTTTGCACAAATAAAAAATTACATTTAAAAATATTTTTTTTTATTATAGCAAATAAAAACAGTCTCCACGTGATTCATAAATGTTCAACTGGATTGCAAAAATCGTCTGTTATTGAGGTAAAATTTACGATACATATAAATATATTTATATATTTTTTAATCATCTGCTTCTTTTACAGACAATTAGAAGATTTGAAATATTGTTATATATAGGGAAAATTTTGGTATGAAAATTAAAAGAAGACTACAGATTGTGACAGATTGAATGCTAAAGACTGTGTTATGGAAAGAACCAGCGCTGATGCGGAAAATTCTCGTTTGGAAGAGAAACAAAAAGGCCGAATTACAAATGCATTAAAATATTGCGAGACGTTGTTACAAAATAATGATCTGTTTAAAAGTTCTCCACCGGATGAAATATCCGGTGTTTCTATTGATATATCTGAAGAATTTCATGGTGCAGTTTTAGAAATATTAGAAGATCGACAAATTATTGAGGCCGAGGAATTGATATTGAATGAAGGAGATGAATTTAACGAATTTACAAAGGTATAATTTTTTACTTTAGCAAAAAAAAAAAAAAAAAAAAAAAAAAAAAAAAAAAAAAAAAAAAAAAAATATTCGTTATATTTCATTGTTAAAAAAAATCGAAATCAAACAATTGAATTTTAAATATTTTTTATAGTATATGGGATTTCATGAAGATCGTGAGAATTTTGTACCTGAAGAATTTGCACCTGAACCACGCGATTATATTCCATTGTGGTACAAAAAAAAATTGCTGTTGCATTAGCTGAAGCCTGTAATAAATAAGTAAAAAAGAAAAAAAAAGTGCTCCAGTTTGGAATCGAACCCGCAATGTCCTGACGCATAATCTCGCACGCTACCGCTGAGCAACGAATTCATATACAGGATGTTATACTAATCGGTATTTGAAATATACGTTGAACTTTAACCCCCAATTTTTCAAAAACTAAGGCCCATTTGAAGAAATCCTTTCATCAGAATAATTAGCGGTATGACCCCTACAACATACTTTAAAATCATCAAAATTTGTGCGCATCATGTTTGGTAATGCCCTTGTAAGTTTAAATAAATTAAATTTATTCGAATAATAATTAATTATTAATATTAATTATTATTCGTATGCATATCAGCAAATATTTCAAAAATCAATCGAAAGGGAAATATTTGCACTTACTATTTGATTTATTTATATTGAATACATTAGAATCTTAGTTTCTCTCAAGTATGTTTCTGTTAAGTCAGAATAATTTAATGTAAATTAATATCATAGATAGAGACATATTTATTTAAAACGATAACGTTTTCATTACTAAAAAATGAAAATTTTAAATCAATTTTATTAATACAATAGGTACGTGACTTTGTTGTAGTTTCAATGATTTTCCTTTTTGATATCCATAAATATTTGGAAATTTCCCTAACACATCATTATTCAAATGTGTTCTTCGCATAAGACAGATTCGTTAAAGAGTAGGTTTATCTTGAATTAAAAAAAAATGTTTCACAGTTTTCATTAATGGTCTCAAATGATTTCACGAGACTAACATTTGTCAACAACGATGAAAATGGTATCGTGATTTTTCTTCGTATGACATCAATTATTCTCATAAAAACTAACTGTAGCGCAACTGCATCGTTTTAAAGAGTAATTTTAAATTCTTATCCTTCTCATCCTTTGAAAAACTAAATAAACTAGCATTTGTCTTCATTTTAGTCTTATTATAATGGATTTATGTTCAATATCGATATATTTTATTGTATTAAAAATTGCGTAAAAGAATATTGTTTTTAGAATTTTATTAACAGTCAAATACTGTGGGGAAGTATTAAATACTATTGAATAAACTATAAAATAATTGGTTGTTTATGCTAATTATCTTATATATATTATAATTTAATCAAATATTTATATCAAATTGATATCATTTATATCATAAATAAGTCTGTAAAAGACATAAGTAAAGTATTATAGAAATTGAGTATTAAAGAACGATATAATATATATTTCCATTATTTGCAGTACTCGAGTTTATATTCAAGTTAATAATGATATAAAAGAAACAATATCTAAAACTGGTAACTGACTCTTTATTTTATTTCTTTTAATGGAAAAATGTTTAAATGCATACTGACATGCTTTTAAATGTACACGTTTTATTTATTACTCAGTAAATGCTATCCTAATGAAAGACAATTTTTGCATAAATTCACCAATTTTTTTTTATTAAAATTTAATAAGACCAATAAAATAAAATATACAAAAATGCAAGTAGTTACATTTACAGGTACTACTGAATATACATAGAAAGTGTATGCTGATGGTTAATTGTTAACAAATGAACTGTTCTTGAGGAAAATTTCGTAATGGGTTTTTTGTAGTTTTTTTTTTTTAAACTTAAATAACTCAAATTTTGAAATTTGTAGTTACTTTGTTTTACATCCAAACTTTTTCATTTTTAACTGTGTTCTGAAACAAATAATATTGATTCATATAAATTAATCAGAACTTATTCAATATTATTATGTTAATGAATTTTTCTCAACAAACTGCAATGTACTCTATGTACCCCAGTCTTTTTCTGCATGAAATAAACCTCATTCAAGTATTAAATTATCTAACAGCGAAAAACGATTATGCTGTCTTTATATATCTTAGCCTTTACGTTGCAATAAAAATGTTGAATGTTTTTATCTTTTTACGAAAAGCCACCACTCAATGTATTTCAAAATGTTGAGCAACTACATACACTATATTGCCATTAATGACCGGAAACTTTCAATTTTAGACATTTTGTCGAATATTTAAAAATATACTTGACAGATTCTTCTGGAATTTTGGGATTAAAAAGAACAGGTATGACCTCATATTTAGCAATGTCGATTGGATAAGGAGGGCAATTAGGGGGCCAACAAAAAATCAAAGAAAAAAATAATACTTGGGATCACCCTGTAAAATGAAATGCACGAAATGATCTATCGCTACCAAACATAAATAAACAGACATTGTGCAATATGTGTATTCTTTTGTGTAAGAATAGCATGTATATTAAGAGAGATATAGCGATTTATTAAAAAAAAATAGAAAATTCTTGCATGTTTTTTGCTTATAACATGCAGGGTTTTCAACCAAATTTAACTCCGGTTTCAGAAAAATTGACAAAATACAGTAGAAACAATATAGTGCAATTGGAGCATAAATATATTAAATATTTTAGGAAATATGAGCAGTTGTATGAAATAATTTTTATCTGCGCATGCGTGAACGATAACAAGGATCATTTTACATAATTTAATAGTCAACTCTGTGGAGCAACTTATTAAAAAAATCTAGTCAAATATCGTAAAAATTCAGAAAGATATCGCGTTAAAGTGAGCAAATTTTTAGTTGTTCTCTAAAAGCAGCTGAATGATAAGGGATTTTCCACAAATTGTCATTTTTAATTTTTATTATTATTTTTTTTTAATTTTCATTTTTTATTGATGCTTTAGTTCTTCTTGGATAACCACCAGAACGAGCCTATACCATGATCAAAAGAAGTATCAAAATCGAAGCATTTTTTCCAAATCTACTCATTGATCTCACTAAATACTAACTTTTTTTCTGAAAGTCTGTTAATAAAAAATGACAATTTGTGTAAAATTCCTTATCATTCAGCTGCTTTTAGAGAACAACTAAAAATTTTCTCACTTTAACTCCGATATCTTTCTGAATTTTTACGATATTTGACTAGATTTTTTTAATAAGTTGCTCCATAGAGTTGACTATTAAATTATATAAAATGATCCTTGTTGTCCGTTTGGGCATGCGCAGATAAAAATTATTTCATGCAACTGCTCATATTTCCTAAAATATTTAATATATTTATATATCAATTACTCTATATTGTTTCTACTATATTTTGTCAATTTTTCTGAAACAGGCGTTAAATTTGGTTGAAAACCCTGCATGTTATAAGGAAAAAACATGCAAGAATGTTTTAATTTTTTTAAATAAATCGCTATATCTCTATTAATATACGTGCTATTCTTAGACAAAAGAATAGACATATTGCGCAATGTCTGTTTATTTATATTCGGTAGCGGTAGATCATTTCATGAATTTTATTTTACAGGGTGATCCCAAGTATAATGTTTTTTTCTTTGATTTTCTCTTGGCCCCCTAATTGGCCCCCTTAACAAATCGACATTGCAAAATATGAGGTCATACCTGTTTTTTTTAATCCTGAAATTCCAGAAGAATCTGTCAAGTATATTTCTAAATATTCGACAAAATGTCTAAAATTGAAATTTGCCGGTCATAAATGGCCATATAGTGTATATTATAAAAAGTTGGGAACTTTGAATAAAATTTTTAGCAGAATTGATCTGATAAATTTGCCTTCCTTCTTTTTCACGGATAATATAACTGATTTCTTACTTGTTCATTTTGTAGGTGCGAAATACACTCTTGTGAAATAAAATACACTTATATCATGCCCGAAAACACTAATAAACAAGAAATTTTTTTCTTGGAAAATTTTAACAGACCTAAGTGACCATGCCCTTGGAAATTTAGGAAATATTCACAAGAAGATTAAGTTGGTTTCCGTTTCAGAGATATCTGTGTTTAAATATATCTCATTATGTTATTTTATTGCCTTTTAAAGTACTTTGTTTCTACAGTCTAATGACCCTGAAAGTGAACAAATATCTGCTACTTATGATACATCTAGGCGCCAATAATATTTCGTGCATGTGAAAAATGCAGCACAGCAGCGCCAATGCAGCACAGAAGCGTTGGACAATTTACACCAAAACATAATCAGCACCAATTCATATGAAGGACTATTTTAACTTTGTATACTTTTTACAGGGGAAGTATAAAGCAGAAAAAGATATATATATAGGTAGAATAATACAGGGTTCGTACACATTTCTTTAAATAAAATTCAAGGACTTTCAAGGACCAAAAAAAAAAAAAATGTAAGGGCCTACAAATTACATAAAGTAATAAATTGTAATATGCATTTTTTAATAAAGGGTTTAATTTATTTTAATACAGTAAACTCTCTGTAAGGCGGACTCTGTGTAAGACGGAAATCTGTCTAACTCGGAAAGATTTTCTAGTCCCTGCGAATTCATAGACATAGAGTAAAATTTGTCTAAGACGGAATATTGTCTACTACGGAAAATTTTCTCGGTCCCGATCGATTCCGCCTTAGACAGAGTTTGCTGTACAAGTTTTAAACATTCAAATGGCTGGGAAGAAAGGGGGAATTTCAGCGAGTGGCAGTAGAAATTTATAAAATTTTAAAATAACAAATATAGCACACATAAAAACTAGTCAGATTTGCAAATCCCAAAACTTTCTTCTACCTCATACATGTTAATACTACAAAATTCACTATCAGTGTGCCAACATTAAATGACAATCCATGTCCATCATGAGGATTCTAAAGATATGAAATTCCGTACATTTATACTTGAGATATGACTATTGCTAAAGTAATGTAAATGCAGCATAGAAGCTCCATCTTTTGGGTGATTTACACTAAAACCTAATCAGCAACAACTTGTGCTAACGTCTGACTGAATCTGAGGTTTGATGAAAATCCTATTGCGAAAATCGTAAAAAATCCTGCATAGCAGCGCCACCTGTTTAGCGATTAACACCAAAACCTTATCAGGAACAACTTGAACAACTTGTTTCAACGTCCAACTGAATCTGAAGTTTGATGAAAATTCGTGCATTTGTTCTTGAGATAGAGCTATTGCGGAAATCATGAAAAATTCAGCATAGTTGCGTCACCTGTTTGGCGATTTACACCAAAACATAATCAGCCCCTATATTTATCACGGTATAACTAAATCTGAAGTTTGATGGCTTTAATTCAAGGATGTTGTGTATTTCTTAAGGAATAACAAAGCTACAAATTACAAGTGTATAGTTAAAATATGATAAACAATTCTGAAAAGCTAAATTGTCACATGTCATTCAAGATACATTTCTCTCACTCTCACATTGACTTTTTCCCAGATCATTTGGAAGCAATTATCGAAGAGCATGGTGAACGATTTCACGAACAAATTTCTGCTATGGAATATCGTTATCGATTGCAATGGAAGGCAACAATGCTAGCCGATTACTGTTGGTCATGAAGAGAGAAGATATTGAACATAAATATGAACGCAAAAGTAGGTACTAATGTACTGAAATTTAATACACTCGACTGGTGTTCAGCTGCATAAAATGTGTGTAAAATATGTGGTAAATGTGTATAAACAGTGGTACAAGTATGCTACTGGTAAAATTAGCATTTATGCATTATTATTATGCATTATTGTACGATCTCCTAAATTGTGAGATATCGTAATAACCTATAAATACATATCCTTCGTTTAAAAAAAATAAGAACCAAATAAAAATGTCTAATATCATTTTTATTTTCTCGAGTGTATATAATTGGAATATTAGCTTTAAATTTAAGAAAAAAATAAAAAGTCAATTTTTATCTCAATTTTTAATAGTCAATTTTTAATTCTTTTACTTTAAATTTCAATTATATAATCGTCAGTATGTTACGTACCGTAGTTCATTATCGCATAGGAACCAAAATTTATGTTTTTCATTCTGATTTTTCTATATGTCGTTAATAGAAATTTTGTAGAATATAAACGCCCAAAGATTCTATTTCTTATACGGAAATGTTACTATTTCTTTCCTCGTCTGTACATACTATTAGAAAAATAAATAAATGAAAATTGCTTTAACCCGAATATCACCCTAAGTCAATTATTATCCGAGACCCCGAATGCATAACGACGGCATGTAATGTTCACTATTTCGCCAAATAAACATTTAAAAAGATCAGGTTAATTTTATTTTTTTTTCTGTCAAAATGTACATTGCTATTGTTTTATCCTTTTTATTAGTATCCTTAAATTAGATGCTAAATTTAAAGTGCAATTAGAGCAAATACGGAAAGATTATGCTTTCTCGCCTGTCGATGGCCTTTAAAATTCATTTATTGTTTTTCTGACTTAATATATTTCAAATATGTAAACTGCATGACTAAATATGTAACCAATATAATATATATTAGTTATATATTTTGAATTGAAATCAGAGAACATATTTTTTGAAAAAACTTCATTATTCATTGGACCTCATTTATCTTAAGAGAAATAATTTAAGAATAACTGCATTGTTTTCTACAATACAGGAAGAAAGATTGTCTGGAAAAGGTTACCTGTTAAAGATAAGTAGTTAACGTATATTTCAAAGTGTTCTAAATAAGGTAATGTATAAAATTATGCTAATAAAGTAGTTCTGTATTAACTTTCAAAAAGTTGCGCCCCCATCATTTTGATTTTTCCTTCCTTGAATTGCTTTATTTGGGACGTATGGTTATATCTGTTTTTTAAAGGCATGCTGATAAAGAGAACAAAAAAGTATTCAGAAATTTTACAAAAATAGTAAAGTACAGGAATGTAACAAATAAGGTATTTTTTCGGATTAACATAGGATGATTTTCAGGATGAATTTCATAAAAAAAAATCGATATTTAGATAGCAAAACATCGACCTTTAACGTTCTCATTTCCACAATGGTTATCTAAAACTGCAAAAATATTTAGATAGATTGAATAAAAAACTAAGAATTTCAAGGAACTAGTAAATAAATATTTGAGATTGTACAGGACCCTGTGGCCATAATTTATTAATATGAAATACAATACACAAATATCATCTATGTACTCATGCAGACTTGAGAAATAAATGTAACTAAGAAACAAATTTAGTTTTTATCTTTTTTTCTGAATTCTGCCTAAAATGGGTTAAAAGTTTTACTTGTTTCCTCGTGATGCCACTTAAACATCTAACTATAAAATCATTATAGTCATGAAATTTAAATGTATTAAAATAAATATTTCAAGAAATATGTATCCTTTTAAATTACTGACCAAAGAAGAAAATTTTCACATTTATATTTTATTCACATTTAATTATTCCATATTTCAAAGAAGATTAGTTAAAACTAAAATAATTGATTTTGAGTTACGTTGTAATGCAGTTTTACGAAACGTCAACTAGAGGAAAGAAGATTTTTAAGCATACGAGATAATATCTGCTGGAAAAAATACCACAACAGTTTATATTTATTGGTGAATATTTCCACGATATTTTTATACGATATTGTACTTTCCTAGTTGTTATGAATCTCACATCAATTTTGTATTCGAATATTGTAAACATCTGTCTTCTTTAAAGTGAAAGTCTCTGTTGAGACAAATTTTGAGAAAAAATATTTGTATGAGAGAATTTCTGTACAATTGCTATTTACACATTCCCTTTTTACACTGTAAAAAAAAAAAGAAAAAAAATCTGTAATTCTACAAATGTAAAGTTAGAGAAATCTGTATTCTTACTAAAATTTTATCTGTACACTCTAGAAAAAAAAATATGTATATCTATAAGTTATATATATGTATGTATATCTATCTAGTTTTGTAAAGCTATAGAAATCTATAACTTTACAAAAGAATCTACTAAAATTACAGTAATCTTACTAAAATTTTATTTGTAATGCGAGTTGCAGTTACATAAACAGTTCTAGGAATACAAATTTCCTAAAACATTCTTAGTAACCGTACAGATTTTTTGATTTACGGTGCAAAAGTATATCTGTTACATGAATTTTTGTTGTTGCCGTTACATAAAATGTTCTAGGAATCCCGGTTTCCTAAAAAAAAAAAAATTGTAACTTTCCAGATATTTTTTATATAATGTACCAAAGATTGTTCAATAACAAACCATCCAAATTGAGAAATAGTTTTTCTTTTACCAACATTCTTATCTTGTGCTAATGTATTTCTGCTATGAATTTGAAAAAATATTTTTAAAAAGTCTTAATTTTAAGTACAGAAAAATCTCGATTCTCGATCAACCTAGTTATCGAACATGTGTTGTCGTCAGTGAGAGTGTTGTCGTCAAATCGACAGAAAGCAAAGCATATAATTTTTTTTTTATTTGTGGTATGAAATAAAGGAAATGGTACAGTAGTTGTTAGATTATATTTTTTTATTGTTCTTGGATGCAAAGCGCATATACATGAAGTACAATCATTGCATTGTTAACACAATTTAAGCATTTTGATTTTTCAGGGGAGCCAAGCTGATTAATCTACTCGATTTTACTTATTTCTTTATTTTTGTGGTTGTGTGTGCGTGTTCTGGCTCAACGCACATATAAACGTGATATAACGATTCCGGCGCTTACAAATGTCATGCATTTTGAGATAAGAAAACAAACAAAACATGTTTATCTTAGTGGCGTTAATGATTAAAAAAAACCGTTGGAACCTGTTCTTTTCTAGGGATGTAGTGGAGAATATTCGGCAGTATTTGCCATATGCCTTAAGTTTTTATTTCGTTAAATGCGATACTTTCATACTACCCTCATGCCAGAAATTTTCTAATTACAACAGATTTTTGGGGTCTGATAATTTCCGTAGTTTAAGCGCGTAGTTCGATTCCATGTCTCTTAAAATTGTTTAATATATATTAGGTATGTTATTGTTAGGTATGTTGGTCCGGAAACAAACGAGGAACTATTTATATAGTTTTAAGTGCAAACAGGTTAATCGCTCGTAATTGGTCTGCTTATGATAGATAGATTTTTTTTAAAAAAAATCATGATTGAAAATTATTTTTAAAGCTATTAAAAAACTCAGTAAATTGTGATAGAGTTTTCAAACAAATTGAATTGGAAAGAACCTATTTTACCTATTCGTTGGTTTCAAAATTGAAATTATGCGATGTTTGAAAGTTAAAACAATTGCGGTAACAGCGATATTTATTAGTCGTATGGTGCCACAGTGAATATGATGTCAGCGGTACTCGCGGACATATTTTTTTTTTTTATACTATCGATTTCTATTTCGTTCTTATAATATTTCTAATATGATATGACATAAAAATTTAATTTATTTTCAATTATTTTCTTCATTAACCTCGATGAAAAATAGATTTTGTAATTCTTATAAATATAATAATAAATTTAAAAAGATGGGAATTTTTCATCACAAAAGCTTTGAAGTAATATATAATATATTGCACTAGAAAATGGAAAATCCTGGAATCAAAGAAACGCTTGTATTCATTTTATTTATTCTACATATTTCGCGCTATTTCGTTGACAGCAGTAGAAAGTGATTTTAGCTTATACTATCACTACAGTTCCAAAAAAATAACTACCACTCGAGAAATGAGGAAATGAATCGTGACCTCCGAGATACTCTTGCAAGCAATATATTGGATGGAAATATATTTTTTCTTTGTATACTGAAAAAGAAAATTTGAATGGCATACATTGAAATTTCGATGGTATTTTTAGAATACATGATGCAACTATTCGATATTTACAGTTTCTTAGTATTGGCACCCTTTTTGAAACGCGAATGCAATTACAAAAAAATAAAAGCAACTCTGTAATAAATTATTAAGATGTTTTATCTTATTTGCTATGCCCAAAGCCGCCTTATAATTTAGGAGAAATATATACCAACCCGATATTGTATCCCGAATTTCAATTATTTTCAAATGATTTTGAATTAGGGGAGACCGGGGCTAGTAGGCGCAGGTTTTAGTTATTAATTTTTATTAATCTTTTAAGTTTTTTATGAAACTTTTACTGTGCTTTTAAAGAACGGGCAGAATCACCCAACCGGAGCACCCACCAAATTTGGCATAGGTTCTATTGCTCCGGCGGAAAACCCTATGCACCACCAAGAAAAACCACCGCTAAGAAAACAGGCCCAGAAAAACCAGACGGCAAATAATTAAACATAGACTAACGTTCAGTAGTGAGATCCGCACTAGAAATAAAATCTACATATGTAAGGTTACATAATTTGTAAACTAAAATAAAATTTAAGCAAAGAACGAGAACACCTCTCGTTAAACACCAACAGAACCAAAACAAAAATGTCACAGATGCCCAAGTCACTGACTTGAAAACTTACACAAAACCGGAATCACATATTGAACTAAATTATAAATTAAATTGGCCTGCAAATATACAAATTGCATTAGACTAAAATAAACGAGTCCATCGCCAAAGTCCTACAAAATAATTGTTCGTATCATAGTTCCTAAGAAGGACACCACATACACTCTGAAACACAAAGTCTGTAGAAAGTAGTCCGAAATGTTCGTAAACAGACATAATAATGTTATTAAAAAGTTTTTAAAAGACCATCATGTGTAGCCGCACAACATGCCAATCACTGTTAGCACCGAAGATAAAAAGATAGTTCCGACCAGCAGACCAAGTATTTCAATGTCACAATAAGGGCACAGCTTTACTTTCACCAGCTTGCTGTAAAAACCACAAGAAGTAGACATTCAAAACACATATTTAATAAATGAAAAATTCTTATTTAACGTGTTATAGATATTTCGTAACTTATTATAGTTCCCACGACAAGCAAGAACTCTTCTGATATTCCATGCCACTGGACGGTTCCTAATAAAATCAAATTTCTCAGCAGACACTTGGCATGAGTCAAATAAAAAATGACGAACATCGCCCCTAGTACCACACCTGCACTTATCACTCTCTGCTTTTCCCATTTTTTTAAGATATGCCGGAAAGGCACCATGCTCTGTGTAAAAATAAACACATATCTGAGAATAACATACATAATCCAAATTAACTTTACTTAATAAGTCATATGTAAAACGACCTTTTTTACTATTATTCCAATCAGTTTGCCAATCACAAATAAGTTTTTTAGACAGACCGGATTTTAACATGCAGATCGGCATAGGAATGTTTTCTTCAATATCATACTCATCGTTAAGAATCACTGATTTAGCAAGGAAATCCGCTCTTTCATTTCCATAAGTGCCAATATGGGCCTTAACCCATCCTATGTTAATAATTTTATCACTCATTTTAAAGAACGGGCATTGGGCTATAAATACCCGGAGTTTTGAGTATGTAGCTTTTGTAGTTTATGTTTAGCGGAAGCCTAAAGTAAAATGAAAATTGTGCGCCAACCTACCCCGTCACTGGACATGTTGCCTATACCTATGGGGTAAGTTGGCACACGCTTTATAAATCTCAAATAAGCTCAAATAAGACACATACTTAAGAGAAATCAATTTCATTATTACCAGTAAGTTTTAAAAAAGGCATTATAGCAGTACAATGTAAATTCTAAATTATACAGACATAAAAATAATGAATAAAACATTAACATTGAGTAACTTCTATCTTACTCGATATCATCATCAGAGTTACAGTTGTCACAAATAAAAAATCGAGTATCTCCCTTTAGGCAAGCCTCGTGTGCCCAAAATCTTGCATTGCAACCAGTTTTCTCGGAGTTTGCTGTATTTCAAGCTACCAGCTCACATCAGACACCGAGCCAACTTGGCCCGTGTTCAATGCGCCTACTAGCCCCATAATAAATTTCTTCACAAAAGGGACACGTAACCATCTAAGCATAAATAATCCAATTAAATAACATTTGGAGTAGGTACAGTTAATCAGAGATTAAGAAAAACTGCACAAGTTAAATCGCAATTATTAAGATAAGTATTAGAAATTAGAAAAAGAATGAAACAACAAAAAATTACTTATGAATTTACTTTATGAGTGCAAAAAACAAAAAAATCGTAATAAATGTCCACTGCACGTAGTAATGCTGCAAAACTACAATAAGGATTGTAAAAAGCAAGAAGAAAGGTACTCTGTGACTGGTTGTGCAATCTACCCACAAACAGGCGATTTATGAGGACTGTGCCTACTAACCCCTGTAGCCAACTAGCCTCGGTCTCCCCTATTCTCTTCTTTGAAAGTTTATTAATCTAAGCCTTCATAGCAAAAATTGGAATATGCAGGACTTGCGATATTCCTTTCACTGTTAAAGAAAAAAAAAATCTGTAATTCTACTGATATAAAGTTACAGAAATCTGTATGCTTACTAAATTTTTATCTGTACACTGTACAAAAAAAATATGTAAATCTTCAAAACTAGTTTTTGTAAAGCTACAGAAATCTATGGCTTTACAAAAGAATGTACTAAAATTACAGTAATCTTACTAAAATGTTATCTGTAACAAGGGTTGCAATTACATAAAAAGTTCTAGGCATCCCAGTTTCCTAAACAATTCTTAGTAACCTTACAGATTTTTTTTTTACAGTGCAAAAGTGTATCTTTTACATGAATTTTCGTTGTTGTTGTATCAAAAAATGTTCTGGGATTCCCAGTTTGCTAGAAAAATTTTAGTAACTTTACATATTTTTTTACAGTGTAATACCACTATTTCCATATAGTAATATTTGTAATATAATCTTCTGAACAATCATATTCATTCCGAATAATAATCTTATTTAATCACAAGCATTTCATATGGGGGGGGGGGGGGTTAAATTCTATTTGGAACTATTTCCTGGCTACTATTCAAAAGTAAGGACTGAGCAATCCTTGACATTTGAGATGCCTAAATATATGAGAAGAAAATATTCCTTAGTACAATATTATTGGTTTTACAATATTGTGGGTAATGTGCAGAGAATAGTTCTTTTAAAACACATTTATTGCGCAAAAGTTTTCGATAAATAACTATGTTCTTTCTTTAGTGATACTTTTGCACTCTATACAAATTACCTTCTGTAAATCTTGACTGAATAACAAATATTTTCATTGACTAAAAATGTGTTATTTAAAATCAATAAAGAATAAAGCTTTTTAAGAAGCAAAAATTGTCCAATATAACATAGAAATCAGATCTAAAATCGCAGAAGACTGAAAAATTCTCTGCAGTAATATCGAAAATCGCAAATCAATTATTTAATGCTGAAATAGACAGTTTACAACAATTGTTTATTTTAAACTGTCATGAAATTCTTGTGAAAATTACATTGTCAGGGCAGGAAAATCGAAACGTTTAAAACTTTCTAGAATACAGATAATAAATTGAAACTATCTCTCAGAAATCAATATTTTCTGTAACAGATTTATTTTTGACTTGAGTTCTGTTAGCATCTCACAGAGCACTGATTTTTTCGTTTCTCTTTCACACTTTAACTTCTAATTTTCAGTAAATTTTGTTTTGTTTGAGACCTAGTATCGCTAGAGACTTCTAAATAGATAAACATTTATTATAACAAGAGAATCCAACCCGAACCTCCCGAGTTACAGAATATAAAGGAAGACCACTTTTTAAAAATATGAATGTCACTTTCTTTTTCCATTGCCCACTAACAAAACCAAAAAGTATTTTAATTTTTAAAGTATCAAATCTGCATTCAATTAAAGATTTGAAATTTATTGAAAACGAATCTTTTGCAACCGAAGAAATCACCAACGATTTCGTTACTTACAGCGGTCGCTTTTAATTCATGTAGCTTTATGAATGAAACTTTACTTATTGTTACCATGTTATAGATATTTACAATACAGATTCCTCCCCCCCAAAAATAACTATTTCAGTGTATTATGAGATTAGTTCGATTACATGTCTGTTAAATTTCTGTGCTATTTTATATTGTTTTATCATTTTATTTTATTGGGGATATTTTTACTTCTTTATGGAATGTCAACGGGAAAACTATTTAAATTAATTTTAGTGGAAACGAATTTATCGTCTCCACGCAACAGAGATAGCCTTTTTTTAAATCATACTTGAAATAATTGTAAATTGCAATGCAGTATTCAAACAAACTGCAATCAGTTTCCAAAGAAATGGCATTAGTAAGTACGTAGCGAAACAGCACCAAAAACTGGCGATATAAAGCAATTAAAATAATAAAACTTTGTAAAAAATCACCATAAAATTAAAACAAAACACAGGACGCGTTTCGAGCTAAAAACATAACAGCTCGTCATCAGCTAAGTAATTCGCGTAATTCGCGAATAAGTACGTAATTCGCGCTATTCGACGATGTAAAATTTGAAAAAGTGCAATGTTTAGGATGTTCAAAAAATGAGGATGTTCAAAAGTGAAATTTAATCGTCTGTGGTTGCCAACATCAAAATGGCGTCAGTGTTACCGACGAACACGTTTGTCCTGTTTATTTCAGAAACAGTCTCCTGTTAGTTAAAAGAGCTTCTTATTCATCTTCCGATAAAGCGGTCTCAGAGACCGCTTCAGTAGTTATGCAACAATTTCTGTCGCAGCAGTTATGGACTAATACTTCAGTTTCTAACTGTCACAATACCTTCCGCTCAGATAAGGTCTAGATAAATAAATTTAAACTTTAACCAACTTTTATTTCAAATGAGTTTATTATCCATATTGACACAAAGCATTTTTTGATATATTGAAATCTTAACAAAATTAACGATTGTGTGACATCACTATCAATGATTGCACTGCAATAAAAAAAAAAACTTCCAACCTAGGCGTTACGACATTAAAAAACTGAATCTTGACAATTATTTCATCAATTATTGTCGAATTTTTTTATATAATGATTATCGTTTAACAGAATTTCGAGCATCGAACATTAAAATCATTCCTAAAATTAGTTTATTTTAAAATAGTAAATACATAAAAATAAGCCATAGAAATATCCAAATACATAAAAATAAACGATAGAGTTTTCCATATATTGAAAAGGTACATAATTTTGAAATACAGTCTAACTCCGTTAATACGCGTCCCGCTTAATACGCGAAACGGCTTAATACGCGAATTTTCTTCAGTCTCTTGAAATACGCCTATCTTATGCATGTAAAATACCCCGCTTAATACGCGAACCCGTTTAATACGCGAAATTTTAACAATTCCTGGCAAGAAAAACCTACGTTTAATACGCGAATGAGCTTGGTTCGAAACAGACGAAGTTTTTGAGGGAATATTTTCCCAAGCATTTCATACGACAATAATTCTTTAAAATATGAATGCTTTTTTCTCTCAAAATTTAATGCAACCATGAATAGCTTTACTAAAAATATCAATTTCAACCTCTCGCGGCTAAAAGAGAATTCTTTCCCGGCCTTGATTACTTCGTATAGTCAAACAGGCCAGGAAGAGAGAAGAGAAAACTTTACTTCTAACGAGCGCATTGTAAAATAAGCAAAAAATCTGTTTTTCCCCTGACCAGAAAGAGCCTAAAGATGCTTCCTCCGATAAGAAAAATACGAACTTTTCCTACCACAAATGAGAAACTATGTGACGTCCCCTCCTAGCTTAGAGTGGTGCGAAACAATAGAACGTCCTGCAATTGCAGATCACTCACGTGATTCTTCCCATTCACTGCCTAGTCAGTGCTATATCTTACAAAGGAAGAGGGTCGCTTGTCGCTATCGATAAAATCTAGTCTATGATATCTACCCGTGCTTTTAAAATTACAATCTAGTGTATACCATGGCGGAAGAATCAAAACATATTAAAACAAAGGCTCTCTCTATCACTGAGAAATTACAAAATATAAATCAGTATGATGCCCAGGATGTCTCAAATAAGTCTGCGTTCCCCAAAGAAAAACGCTTATCGGAGTCAACTTTTAAAACATTGTTAAAGAAGAGTGATGACATCGTTAAGCAAACTGTGGTAGGGACAAAGAACAAGAAAATAAAAACCGCCAAGTTTGAGGACATGGAGAAGACCATTCACAAGTGATTTGTGCAAGCGCGCTCTACAAATATCAAAATAAGCGGCCTGCTAATCCAAGATAAAGCTTCTGAAGTCGCTGCAAAAATGGGATTGTTGGATTTCGATGCCTCAAATGGATGGATGGATGGATCGATTTAAAGCTTGCCACGGAATAAAATTCAAGAAAGTTGCCGGTGAGTCAGCTGCGGTGAATCGGCTACTGAGGCGCCTGCCATTTACAAGAAGCCTTTGTCCAAGGCTCAGATGCTTAGGTGGCACAAAGCCTTGAAAGATGGAAGAGAGGACGACTATGACGTACAATACGCTGGGTGTCCATCAAGTTCTCAAACTTCAGACAATGTGGCTAAAATTAAGTGCTTTTGCACTCTGATCGTCGGATAAGTGTCCGAATGATTGCGAAGACGTTGGGACTTACAAAATCAATTGTGCATCAAATTGTCATGAAAGAACTTCAAATGCAGAAATTTACTGCCAAGCTGGTTCTTCAAAGTGGCTCAATTCCTGGCAAAACACAGCGTCGCAACGCTGCCCTAACCATCGTACAGCCCCTATCTTTCACCGTCGGCCTTTTTCCTTTTCTCTCGGTAAAAATCCAGATTAAAAGGTTATCTTTTTGGCAATTTGGAGAACTTGCAGAAAAACGTAACGCAAATTCTGAACAGCATTCCAGTTGAAGACAACCAGGCGGAAATAAATGGTTGGCAGAGTGATTGGAAATGGTGTAATAATGCAGGAGGAGGCTATTTTGAAGAATATTAAGTGTCTGTAAAATTATCTTCAAATAAAAGAATTTTATTTAATCAGTCTCATTACATCCTGGACCGATCCCCTAGCTATTTTGCCAAAATGTAATTTTTATGTCATTATCAACATTATTAAATTTGAACTTTTGTTTTTTATATTGACTTTTTATTATTATCAACACTGTTCCCTATTTGTTTTGTATAGCTAACAAAGATTTTCATTTTGTTAACATTAATTTTACTTAACATGGTTAGCAGAAACTTTTGTGTTCGATTTCTGCCATTTTATGTGTCATACATAATAAATCTAAATTTGAAAAGACTTATTTCATTTTTACCTAAGACAATAACACTTATTTGAATTTCCAGCTTTCAAACGTTCTTGCTTAATAAGCATATAAGGATTAAAAGAAATAAAATGTAATTTTATGTCTTAAAAACGCTAAAAATTGTCTAAAAATAGTGTTTTATCCGTATAGGTTGTTATTAAACGGACCACTGGACGAAATTTCACGACCTTCGGTTAATATGCGAACCCGGTTAATACGCGAATTTTGATGGATCCCTTGATTCGCGTATTAACGGGGTTTGACTGTATATATTTAATGCCGATTTTGGAAAAAAATAACCGTCTTTGTGGAAATATAACAAATTATTTATTTTATATATTTCTTCAGATTTATTCAAAGTGAAACCACAAGTTGCAGCCTAGCATTAAAGCTTGCCGGAACGTCATGTGTGAACAAAAAAGGCCAATTTTAAGGTAAGTAAAATTGTGATTCTTAAAAATTGTATCAATCCTGTACACTTTAAATTTGAAAAAATACACTGTTCCTTTTAATAATTAACTCAGAATTAGGCAATTAAAGTGCAACAACAAATTGAAGTGCGTGTAATCCAAGAAACAATGTTACTTTAAAAGTTCCAGGAAACATGCAAAAAATATATTTATTGAGTTAGAATTTTGATTTTTTTTTTCTCTTTTGTGATGGTTAACCATATAATTTGCAAACTAAGTCACATCCTGAAATTTCTCATAAAGTAAAAAAAAAAATTCAATGATTATTATTTTTTTAAGTGGGTTAATTTAAAATCGTTATAACTCGAAACATTATTTAACGAACTTTATTTTTCATTTAATTAAAGACTGGAGGTCTGCATGGGCCGGAATTTATAGGTCCGGCCGAAATTATCTTGGCACGGCGCGCTGTAAAAATTAAAAGTTCGGCCCGAGCCCGGAACGGCCCTTTCATATTTTCACAGTTCCCCGCCCGGCCGGAGCTAGCCCATACCAAAATCAGCGAAAACAGCACCGGCCCCTAAAAAAATTAATTAAATCAGTATGGGCCTTGGGTCAAGCCCGGGCCCATGCAGAACACTAAAAGAGGAAATATAATTTTAATTTTGTTTCAGGATTTATTTAAATATTAATTTTAAAAGTATTAAAATGCAAATTAAAAAATGATGCAACTTATTTAAAAAATCATATTTTCAAAAATAATTTTTTTTTTCAAATTTGCCGAAACAAAATTAATTTAAACTATTCAAAAAAGACATGTTCCAAGTTGCACCTTTTTTCTTTAACAATTCTTGACTTATAAGAATTTAAAGACGAGAAATGGTGAAGAAAAAAACTCACCATACAGAAAAACGCCTTTAAATTTTTAAACAAAGACTGTCTCCTTAAAAAAAAATGTTTAAATACCTTTTAAAAAATTGCAGGTTAGTAAAGTAACTCCTTCCTGTAGCTTAAAGTTCTGATTCAGTTTAACTTTTGCCATTTCCACCTTCTTTCTGTACTATTTAAATGTCCATCAGTTGATTTAAAGCAAGGCTTTTACCAACATGCCGATTTAGAGTTTTTTCATAATTTTAGCCCTCACAACTCCAGATTTTAAATCGTCCCAGCAAGGTTATTAAAAAAAAGTCCGTAAGTAATTCTAGGGCCGATCCAGTCCGGACCTTACTTAATGGCTCGGCCGGGCGGGCCCAAGGTATCTTTTCCATACCGAACCGCGACTGGATTCCTTCTGCCTATGTCTGCACGGGGAGAAATTTTCACTTTCGAACCAACCCGTATTAAAATTATTGCCTCTGACTGACCTGATCCTTGTAAAAATCAGTAAAATTTGGCTCAGCCTAAAACTTTTTACAAAAGATGCATAGATTTTTAAATTGCCATTATTTTACAATTAAACTTAAAAATTCATTTTTTTAAAGGATAGTAGATTTCTACGCAAAAAATTAAAATACAATAAAACCAGTGAAAAAAACCCCTGCCTATGACGGAATCCTGTCTGAAATGAATAAATGTGTCGATCCATGCAAAATTAATATAATAATACCTGAAAAAGGAATAGACTACATTTACACCTGCTAAGAAGGGAACTTGTCTCTAACACATTTCTTTTCATTCCTATAAGATTCCGTCTTAGAAGATTTTACTGTATGGCGTTTTACAAAGTCTCCAATACGTGGAATATGGATTAACGATATTAATGATAAGTGAAACATTTACATACAAATAGAGATTCAATAAAAATATATATATATCACAGCCTACAAATGGGCATTCTTTACAAATGAACATTATAAACAGGAAAAATAAAAGCTATAGTAAGTATTTTTGGCGGAACTCCTCATACGAAACAATTTTTAACCATATCATCGTAAAAAACTATGTTTTGCAGACATTTAGTCAGGCCGGTCCATGTTCGGGGCTGAGATTTTAAATTTTTTCCAGGCCGGGCCGAACTTTTTAATCTATGTGTAAAAAAGAGCCCAGGCCTGGATATTTCGACTCGTGCAGACCTCTAATGCAGACCTCTAATGCAGACCTCCAGCATGTTTTGAAAGCAAGCTTAAAGTAAAATCTGTACGCTGCTATTTTATGTCCAAAGAAGAGGCGCTGTCTTAAATCGAAGTTTAATAACGTAAAATTTGAGGATGATCCATATCTTGCATTCAAAATAAGTCAATAACTCGTCGCTCAGAGGCATGGGTAAACGGTGTAAGTCACGAATTTTGGTTTTTAATATCTCCGCGAATTTTGGAGATATCGAGATGAATTTTTTTGTGTTTAATTCAGGAATGTATAAGGAAAAAATTCCTAATTGGAAATTTTACTCTACGGAGGCCGTATAAAAATTTAATTTTTGTATTTTCTCAAATAGACATCCCATGGAGTTGCAACTTATCTCATCAAATTTTGCACCTTTTTTATGAAACTTTGCAATTGGAAGTATGTGCATAAGGGCAATATTTAAGGAGATAGCCTATTGTTTCGATATTTATGAATCACCCTGTATAGTGTCTTTTAAAATATCTTTTTTTTTCTAAACCCTACTCGAATGGCACCTGCAGGAAAAATATCAATCTGATCTTCAGTAAAAAGAATTATAATCGATCCGACCCGATTCAATTAAAGTATAGGTTAGACGCAGGATTTTATTTTGAAACCGATCTGCTTCCAAAAAAAGTTCAAGAGTCCCGGTCCGAGTCTAGTAAAATCCGGTTACCAGACCCAGTGCAGGATTCTAATCCAAATCTGAGATACAGAGTATAAAAAATAAAAAAAAATCAGTTGACACGAACTGGGTCAAATTGCGGTAAATTTCGGGTATAAAAGGCTATCGAATAAAGTTGTTTGGAGTTCTGGTAAAATCTGCTTTCCCAACCCAATCCAATCTCTTCACAATTTCGCACCTTCCTCAAACTGGTCGCATTTTGACTTAACAAAAGAGCTCAAAGAGTGGCATAACGTTTTCAAATCCATCACAGCCACGTCGCGGTGACTCCACATCGACATTGCGTGTTGTTCTATCGACGGTTACAAAGTTACCGAGGCTAACGAAAAAGTCAGGCTACCGAGGTGCATTCCACGTATCTTTTTTTATAGACCGCTGGAGTAACGTGATGCTCGAATGCACCAATGCAAGTGCACGAAAAGATCATCACGTCACTCTTGCGGTCTGTAAAAAAAAGACACTTGGGAAGAACGGCGGTAGCCTGTCTTTTTCGTTAGCCTCGCACAGTTACAATATGACGTCACAGTGATCTCGCCGTGACGTCCCAGTGTGATACGGGTACACGCTTTTAAACGAACATTTCTCACAAATCAGGGCCACATCACATCAGAAATAATATTTGGAAGCTAAATTTTTCAATATCTACAAAATATACAGAATAGAACTTTTTAGAGACTAAGCTAAGATTATCAGTTACTAATACAGGAAGGGAACTTCCTGTCACTAACTAGAAAAAAGTATCTTGACACATTGGGACTTGACACAACTGATCATTTTCTGTTAAACAAAGCATTGTTGACAGAAGCATCTTATAATATAACAAAGCGTCGATTTTTACAACTATGTGTTAAGTTCATATTCATTATAAAAAGTAGATATTTTATTTTCTCAGGGATATATATACTAAGATTGATTTACATATTTTTTTAAAATTCAAAATGTTGAATTTACACATGAAAATCTTTACACACTGTTATTTACTTGATGCATTTTATTATCAAAGCAAAAATAGAAGCTTTATATAGTTTAGAATAAAATGCAAATATGATGAATTTACCTAAAAGAAACCGGGATCAAGGTTTAAATAAGAAACATTTGTAGAAGTACTATTGAAAATATTTCTGAGAGATATATTCACAAATATTCCTTACTCACGTTCTCTGAATTACTATGTAGTCTGGTTTCATAATTATAATTAAAATACGTGGACTGGAAATGTCCTTGAATTTCACAAATTACTTTTCTGATGATGGAGCGATACGTGACAATCAAAATAAACATACATTGCATACAGATACAATTTATTCAACTGTATACCATTTTCCAAGGAATGTGTCTTCAAAATTAATTTTTTATTTGATATAAACTCACATTGTACTTCCAAGTCTATAATTAGTTGAGAAACACAAATCCATCATATTTCGGAGATTATTAAGTTTTTTCCTTTTTTTTCTCTATTAGGTATGTTAGTTACACACAGCAATTCATTTATTACAAAATGTTTAAATATAATACATTTCCATTAAACGCTAGATATTATCTCGCACTTTATATGCAATCCCACACTAACGCAGGAAGATGAGTATAAATACTGAGAAGTATTCATACATCTATGTTTTTATTCTCGAAAATATACAAGGTGGCCATAATTAAATTGACGGTACTCAGAGTGTTCTGTAGCGCGATCTAATTGAGAGAATGACGCCAAATTTTGCAAGAAGATTACACAAGACGGGCGACGAAGGATTCCGCGAAAAAAAAATTTGTTCCAAAAGTCATCACTAGTGGAATATCAAATCACTGTGTAACAAAAAAGATAGTTTAAAAAAAGCAAAATCAATACTGAAATAAAATTATTTCTGATTTAGCACATTTAACGATTTAATTCAAGTTCAATACGGCAAAATACTCTCTTTTCCGTTGCACAGCGCCACATATTCTCTAGCGGTGACCTTTGGAACTACTTTTTCCTTCGTCCCCGTCTTGTTTAATCTTCTTACAAAATTTGGCGCCATTCTCTCAATTAGATCGCGCTACAGAATATTCTGAGTACCTTCAGTTTAATTATGGCCACCTTGTATATTTTTGATTTATAAACTAAAAAAATTTTTATGTTTATATTTGTAATATAATATTGACAAAAAACTCCATTTTATTACACATTTTAAATAAATATGATTTTACAATGAGATATAAAAGTTTGATCACAATTATTTTATTCGATATAAATAGAAGGCAATTTAATATTTATTGCGATTTTCTGGAATACAATAGTCAATCTGAAATTAACAGTAAAAAAAAATACTTATGATAGAAGAAATATAGCAATTTTGATTAATTTTGTTACTGTACTATCACTGAACATACCAATAACCGGTCATTTGACCAGTAGTAAATGAAAATATGTCAATTCAAACCAGAAATTCCTTCATAAAATAAATAAAATATAAATCACACAGAAATAAGTTAAATAAAAAGTTAAATAGACTTTTAAAAAATTGGGTATGAAATATTTTTATAAAACTCGAGTAAAATTCCTGGTATGTGTAGTGTTAATTGAGCCATAGGCATACACTAGTGAAATGACGGCAAAATGTAAAATATGACAATATTTATATTTTGTCGAATGTATAGTAACGATGCTGCATTTCGAAACTAAACTTTTAAATCTTTCAAACCAAATTTAATGTAACAGATATTTTGTGTTACACTTTCAAGCCAAATACATAATGTGTTATAACCGGAATACGATATTCAGATTTTATAACACACAATATTATAAATGGGACAGACTTTTTATCCCTAAATAACTTACAAACGAAAAATTTTTCAGCCACGGATGGGAGATAAAGATATAATAATGCGAATACGTTAAATATTATGCGACGAACAACAACCTCCGTTGACGTCTAAATTTGGAAAACAGCTGTTGAAATTGAAAATATATTAATTCAATAGATCAAAACTTCCAATTACAAAACTGATATGCAGAGAATAAGTTAATTCATATCCAGTTTCCATAGATAAGATAAATTGTCACTTGTTTTCTATAAAATGTTCAGAATTGATGCTTAACGATTTGTATATTCATATTACATGTCAGTAATTCTTCTGTATTTAATGTCTGTCAAAAAAAGAGAAAAAAGAACACCCCATACATTTAATTTCACCAAATTGTGCCAGAAAAAAAGCGCAAAAAGCCATTTGGTTTGAAGTTGTATCTTCTTTTAATTTATGTTTAAAAAAATAATCTTAGAAGGTCGTATTGTTAGTGAAATTGTTCTAAACTCTGAAATTTTTAATACGAACTCCTAATTTTTAAAACAGTGATTTTTCCTTCTCCATAAAATTTACCTTCGAATACCGAACGATCATTTAACCAAGTAGTTTAGGATTTATGAAGTCTACAAGTGTAAATCCCAGTGTTACATTTATTTGCAAACGTTGCAAAACAAATTGGAATGCTGCTAGTGTCTTAAGCATAACTCATAAACTACATGCCGGAGTAAGTTGTAATTTTGGATTCGCCTATTTGAATATTTGAGACATTGATTACTGTTAAAATTGCAAATTTATAATTTATAATTTTTGTAAGAAAAAATTTAAATATATATCTTTGAAATTAATTTTTGAAACAAATATGAAATGTAACATATGAAACTTTTAACAGAAATAGATTTTTAGACGCTTCAAATATACAAATCCAACATTACAGCTCATTCCGTATAACAAATTTTGAGTTATGCTTAAAAACTACCAGAATTTCAATCTCCTTTGCAATGATTACAAATTAATTTACCATTAGGACTTCCAAACATTTAACATTCATAATTCCTAAACTACTTCATCGACTGACTTGCCGTTTGGTGCCCCAAGATAAATTTACAGAAAAAGCCAAATATGATTCCAAAATTAGGTATTCGTATTGAAATTCAGAGTTTGTTAAGAGTTCAGTATGAAGAAAACCCCTAAACTTAATTTTTTTAACAGAAATTGAAAAATAACATAATTTCTCGTTAAATGGGTATTTCTCTTTTTTTTCTGTTAGAATATGGGGATTAAAATGTGTTGATATGTTCTCTGTCTGGGGGCTAATGTACATACTGGTACTAAGAGGCTCACAGCCGTTTAACATCTTCTCTAAAGGTGACTGGGTTTGAGTAAAGTACTTTCACAGTTACACAAGCGTAACCTCTTCGCTACTGAGGTCCACATATGTGGACCTCAGATCTTAGCCTATTGCAATAAAACCAATCAAAATATCTAAATTTTGATTATGAATTCACATTTATGATAGTTTAAGCTGCAAAATGTATCCAACAGATTTGAACACTTGACTTATTTTCATGTCTAAACCGTTGGTTGCAAGTGAGGTTTTGAAAAATGTCGTGAATTCAGCGATTGCGTAAAAGTAAGAAATATTTATCTATATTAAAATTTTAATTAAGATGTCATAATTTTTTTATTGCTAAAAACATTATAAATGTTCACAACAGAACTTCCTTTTATTTATTTTTTGAATTTTTTTATTTTAAAAGTATAATTTATTGAGGTCCACACACGTGGACCTTACTCAAACGTGGACCTCAAACCGTTACTCAAGGTTACCGTGTTTAGAAATAATAATAAAGTCCCACTATATTTAATTAACCTAAAATATGTGCTATTTAAACTAGATTCAGTGGATTTTGTATATTTATTTGATTAAATATTATTTATTGCAGATTAAATTCTGCAATTTTATTGGAAATACACAGGTATATTGGAGACCATATATAATGAATTTTTTACTCAAAATAAATAAAGATGATCATTTTTATACGTATAGTTATATTTGTAAATTATTGTCTTGCGTAAAAAATACATAATAATAATAAAATATTAAAAGATTTCCTTGGGTCAGCTTTTAAATTTAATTTTTTTTATCCCAATTCTATTAATACTAATACATATGTACCTTTTCTTCTTATATATTATTTTAAACTACGTGATGTAAATCAAATAGCTGATTATATTTAAACGTAAAAACATATTGTCTAATAGTGTTAAAATTAATAATTTTCTTCAAAGTAAAATTTAACCGCAGTTACGAATATTGAACTTTTCGACAAACTAGTTGCAGAAACTAATTTACATTCAGTGCAAAATCGAGCACACAGGTCAGTGAATACTACAGTTAACGATATGATGAAACTTACAGGTCGGCATATTCTCATGGGTACATCGAACTCCCCCAAGCCAAATTTATCACAAGACATGTGAATCCAGCTATTTGTTGATACAGTGACAAAAATTACATTCTTTAAACTAAGGAATTATCTGTATTTTGTTGATAATTCTGCCACTCTTTTTGGATTTTACAAGAGAAAATGTTTAAGCTTACCTCGACCTAAACATATTTCTTTGGAATAAAAAATATTTCCTTTTCTGGGCAGTATGATTTCCCACAATATGGACCTTTAAAACAACACCCTCTAGGTTTATAATATTTGTCCTGTCTGATAGAGGTGAATTGGTATTGGATTTCTGTATATACATATGTTAGCAATGGCAGCATTTCCTCAGAGTATATGCAAGATTTTCATTTAGTTCGTGATATTGTTAAATTATTGTGTTACAATGTTCCCAATATTTTAACCATATAATTTATACAGGCAGATTTTTTATTAGCTTAAAATGTGCAGGATACCTTTTGCAAAATATTTTTTTCCGAAACTATTACGTCAAATAGAATCGTTTCTGCTACACAAAAATTGAGAATTGGTAAAGAACAGGAAAAAGTAGAGTGAGACGAGGTTCTTAGAGATGATGAGATTTCCGTTTTAAAGTGGAATTATAACAATTAAGTTACTTTTCTTTCAACGTGTTTTGAAAATTGAAGCAATTTATACATGTTTGAGGTAGTCGAAAGAGAATAAGGAAAAAGTAAAAGTATCCAGCCAGCTGCAGCAAAAATATACAACATATCTAAAGGTGGTACAGATCTTTTATTGGTAACTAGCATTTTATGAATGTGCAGAAAAACAAACAAATAGCCAAAGCGTATATTTAATCACTTTGTTTATCTAGTGATTTCTAATTGCTGGAAACTTTCCGAAAGAGATAATAAAGCGATGAAGACGAAAATACATATCAGCATTAGATTATACGATGCATATCGCTACATTTCTCATCAAGTATGAAGGAAGAAATTATATAACTCCCCGTACCCACCAATAAATTAAAGTTCTGAAAAAAATGACAAAGAAGCAAAGAAAAATTAACGCACCCTCAAAGGAAATCCGTCTTGACAATGTAGCACATTTACCAAGACTTACAGACATAAAAAGTGCGTCTAAGTGTTACTTGGAAGAATGTAGATAACACAGAACAGCTATATGTATAAAGTGTAAAGTTTATTTATGAATTTTGAAAACAATTGCTTTTAAAATTTACACACTAAGTAAAAAATAAAGTAATAAAATTTAAATTTTGCAGACATTTCTTAACAATAGTTCAAGGTAAAAAGTATTTAAAAATTTTGAGATTTACGATTTAATTAATTTAATACATTTAAAGTAATAATTATAATATTTAATTACACACACATGGTCCACAAGGTCCACAGGTACAAGGTCCACATATGTGGTCCTCCATTTATAGTACCCTGGTGCATCAATTTTAAAAATTTTCTATTATTATCATTTTTGAAACAAAAATAGGTAAAAAAAAAAAAAAAAAACTATTCCAACTTTTTTTTCAAAAAAATATTTTTTGTTCAGTAACTAAGAGGATAAAGCTAGCAATACAGGTCTCTTTGACTATACTCGAAATTAACTTGTAACCACTGTGAATTAGTTTATCTGCATTCACACTTTTGGGTGTTTTGAAACTAAATTATTGTAAGGAAATATGTATATTTTAAATTATAGATATCTACTCATGACTAAATCGTTTTACCTTTAGACGTTGAAACAAAATGTTGAGCATCACTTTATATAAAGTTAGTGTATACAAGACACAATGCTTATTCGTTCGAATTAAATATGGTTTTGTTATAAATAAATTATGTTGTAAAAATTTGTTTGTTAATGTTTTTCTCTACTTTTTTTAGTTTCTAATTTTCAATTATTTTATGTGACCAAATTTACAATAGGAAAGCTACTACCAGTTGAATCATATTGATTGTATTCTCTTTAGTACTGTATTATTATTTTTCTCCCATATCTACGACGATCTCTTTCCGTTAGTTATCCCCTCCCTAGGTATACCTTCTTTAGGTGTTCACGAGCTTCGTCACCCGAGGCATCTGAGAGGTCTTTCTCTTTTTCATTTTTTCACTCCTTTCTCTTGTCTATTCTTTTCTGTTTGTTTCACTCTCGTTGAGGTTTCCTCTTTGGAGATGAGAGCAATTTTGCATAAGCCGATATCACCCTGTCTATATCAACTTATGGAGCATTGTAAACCACCCCCATATTTGCCGTGCATTGCGACCATTGTCCCTGGACAGGGGATCCTGGCAGATGAGGGAAACCAGCACACTACTTTGACCTCTGCTTCAGGTAGACAGCAGGTGCATATTTGTCCCTATCCATCAATTGGCTGGTCAGCTGACTTATCACTGCGTAGGGATCAAGCGAGCGACAGTTCGTTTATCTCGTCAGTTTATCTCGTTAAGGATAAACCCACTTTACCAACTAGAATTAAAACTACCAATATGAGTTGTACCGTCCGGCCTTATATTTCTAATCATCTCCATTCTTTTAAGAGTCAGCATTATGGCCATAGTATGACTATCTGTCGTGATTGCATTACCTGCGCACGTTGTGCAGACTTCGGCAATGACAGCAAACTCTTTGTAAAATCAGAACTTCGTGCGAAATGACCTTGCAGCATACTCTAGCTCTTGTCGTAACTTGATCAGTGAAAAGAAATTATTGCTGTGAAAAATTAATCGAAAACTTTCTTACCCTGAAGCTCGAAAAACTTGTTGAATTCAGAACCCCATCTGTAGATGTTTTTTCTTCTTGATCAATCAAAACCCGTAAAGTACAAAAGCACACAAACTGAATCATCTTTTCCACCACATAAATCATCTGTGATTCTATCATCCGACAATTTAAAGAAAAAAATCATGATGTCTCCTCTATCACTAGTGGAAGTATTATGCCAAAACATTTTGGCCACCATCATCAGAACCTTTTGAAATATAATACTTAACTAATCGGTCACAAAAACATTCAAGTCAGCCGAGCATGAGACTAAGGAAACTTCACGCCGTTCTAAATTATATTTAGCACAGCAGTCTATATTTGGCAATCTCGTTTACATGCAATTTGCCAAAACCTGATGTTTTTCCAACTGAGAAAGGAAGTCAAAAATCTTGCGTTCAGAAAGAAGAAAGAAATCCTCAACTCAAACCTCTTCACAATGGAAAACTGTAAAAAAAAAAAAAAAAAAAAAAAATCCCAAACAGCTGCTTGACTATGTGAATGAGGCTATAGAATCACACTCTTACTGTTATAACTCGGATGCCGATGAAGAAAATACAGCATTTGAAGAATCTGAGCCTAGGTCATTTTACATTGTTTTTTTAGCTGACAGGGTATCAAAGTCTGAGAGCTAATGTGTCCGCATTTTCTGTATGTATGTACGTATGTACGTAACGCGATAACTGTTGATAGAAATATCCGATACTTTTTTTCTGTTTTCATTCTGATTAGGCACTTCTCTGATTAGTTTTGGGGGTTCATTGGTTAAGTATAAAGGGGGCAACGGGAGAAAATATCCCTTAATTTAGATAAATGGGTTGTTCATGCAGAATTATCGATTTGCTTCAAATTTGGTATACCGGTTTATTCTGTTAAGGCGCTTCCCTAATTCAATTTGGAGGTTCATTGGTTAAGTATAAAGGTGGAAATGGGGGAACTAATCCCCCCCCCCTTAATTTAGCTAAATGTATTTTTCTTACAGAATTATCCGATTTCCTTCAAATTTGGTATACAGGTTTATTCTGATAAGGCAAATTCCTGATTAGAATTGAAGGCTCATTGATTAAGTATAAAGGAGGGTAAACGGGGGTTGGCTATTCCCCCCTAATTTATTTTTCGAAGGGCATTATTGTTTGAAATAAGAGTATAATATACGATTAGTGTGAATAGTCTATGAAATCAATGTCATCAGTTTTACTGGCACTTTTCTTTTTAATAATAATCTGTGGTTTAAATATACCTACACAATAATAATAATAATATACAAGGTTTAAATACACAACAACATTGCTTTTGTCATTTAACTGCGTTGTTTTTATTTATTATGGTTTTATGGCAAGCTTTTAATCATCTTTTTAAAAATATAACTCTATGTTTTAATTCTAACTTTTTCTTTGCACAGCATGTCCCTAAAGATACTTTGTACCACGAAACTCCAATCAACCAACTAGTCTTTCGCCAGTTATAAGATTTTTATCTGTGCATTATGTATGAATGTGCGAGATATGTTTTTAAAATTTTTAGTTATTGAAAGTCAATTGAAATGTGAGAAAATTTATATTTCTATGCATATGTTAATCCGTTTTTATTATTTTTTATGCTAAGCTTCTAAAATGATATTCAAACTAAATAAACATATATTTCAATCAGAATTTTATTTGAAGATATTTATTAGAGGATTCGAAAAATACAACTTTTTTCCGGGAAACAAACAGATGACACGAAGTTTTACACTACAAAAATGAAGTAGAATCTTGATAATGAATAGTCTTATATTGAATAAAATAAGTAATAGATTTTTTTCATTAACTTTGAGCTATTAGTTTTTGAGAAAGAAGTGTTTTGTGAACAAAAAACGTTTTCCCTTAGAGAAAATTTTACATTTCAGTAACTAGCTGATGATATGAAATATTTGCTTTGTTACACAAATAAAATGTGCGAATTAAAATAGCCAAGAGGAAAGTAAAAGAGAATAAATTGAGAAAAGCTGGGTTATAGTCATAAGTTAGTCTTGCAATAACATGTTGCTTCATTTCAGATGAAGGATTTTTTTCTCTCTTATATAGAAAGCCATTACGCAAAAGCTGGTCGCAGTAAACAGATATTTTTTTACTGTAAGTAAGTCGCTATTAGTAATTTGGAATGTGAAAAATGTTAAAAATCTGAGAAAAAATCATAATGTATTATTATTATATTTTATACTGGAGTAAAATACGCAAAAGCTGGTCGCAGTAAACAGATATTTTTTTACTGTGAGTAAGTCGCTATTAGTAATTTGGAATATGAAAAATGTTAAAAATCTGAGAAAAAATCATAATGTTTTATTATTATATTTTATATTGGAGTAGAAATTTTACTGAAATATTTTTAGTATTGATTTGAAAAACATATTTCTCATTCATTTTCAAATACGAATTGCAGGAATAATATTTTGCAAGTTAATGAGCGTTTATTTAAAAAATAACATACAGTCTGTTTCATATGACACTGCCAAAACGTTATAATTAAAAATTTGATAACTAAAATAAATAAAAATGTGAAATAAGTATATACCTAACAAATTACCTATATATAATCAAAACAGATAATATGTATAAAAGATGTATTTAAATTGAAGCAACATTTTATTCTTAAAATGCTAGGGGATACTGCTACTATTTTGTTTTACACAGTAAAAACTAGCATATGTATATACACAATAGAGCATATACAATATTTCACTCAAAATTTAATGCTGAAAGCTTTTTCTACTCAAAAACAAGCATTTTGTTATCCTGTGTAGTATTTGTTTTCATTAAAGGAAATATATTTGTTTACTTGGATAGATATTTATTAAGAAATGAGATTAAATAAATATCTCATGGATAAAGAAATATTCTATATGTATTGGAAAGCATTTAGTTTATTTTTATGAAGGCATGAAAATATCACGTTATATTTTGTGATTTTAGGTGTATAAAAATGAGTCTTAAAGCTTGATTATGTAGGTAATTTTTGAATTATGCTAATGGAAAATAAAATATCAATTGTTACTGTAGATATAAATTAAGTATACATTTTTTTTAATTTCAAGATCTAGATTTTAAAACATAAAAAAAATTCTTTCGAGACTTAAAGCTTTTCGTTAAAATACCATGATATTTATAATTTTCATTTTAATTTGTAAGGTGTTCTATTTACTAAGAGCTATGTGGGAAAGTCAGTTGTGCAGAAATCTGCTGGAAAATTCATTTCGTTTGTTCAATACCTCTATACTACCTTGTTTAGAGTGCTTGATAGTTTTAGTCTTCCTTTTTTAATAATGTGTGAATTTCAAACCGTATAGGTCTTTTTATATGGAATCATATGGAATACATTGCATTTCATAAAAAATCCCTGACTTAAAAATTCAACAACTGAAAAAGAATATCAAACTGAATGACTGACACGGTTGCTGTGATGTTTTAGGCACAAAAATAATAAAATTAACATATCAAACTGAATAAAAGATGTTTTCTTTTTTATTTTATATTCCATTTATGTAGTTAATTGTATTAGATATTTAAATGTAATCTTTTTATTTTGAAATTTTTAAAGTAGCGCAATTGAGAGAGATAATATGACAACTCTTATTTCAAACTACAATTGTGATGGTGGTGGTAAAGTTTTAAGAAAAATGAAAACACATGTTTTTTAGTACCTTTTAATTGTAATTTTTTTAATTTTTCTTTTTAACTATGATTTTCCCTAGCAAATTTAAAATTTTGTGAAACACAATTTTTTAAGATAATATGGACAGTGAAGGTAATTCGACCTCTTTCATATTTATCTAAATTTATCAATTTCTACCAAGTTTTATTTCAAGTAAGCAAAAAAGGCAATAAAAAAACGATTTTATTATTTGTTTGAACAGAATTTCATTACTATTTGAAATGAATCGAATGTAAATAAAATAATTCGAAAAATCAAACTAAACATTCCAATTGACGAAAATTGAAACTGTCAAAAGGTTTGAATCTACCACTGAATTCCCAATAAAGTGGCATAAAACTGTAATGGTTGTTCAAAATTTGCGATTGTGGCATGTAAATATAGTTTTCTCTTGCTTCGTTCGTAGTGGGCAATTTTGTCTTCAGCTCGGTTTCTGAAAGCGTTTGTGATTTATAAACGAATCTTAAGTTGTACGAATGACTGTATGAATGATTTGAAAACAAATCAGCATATATCACTGATGAGCATTAAAAATCCTAACAGATTGAACAATGCATGATTGTTTTCCAATATAGTAACTAAAAGAAAAGAAGGTAAATTTACCAGATTAAAATAACAACTGGATTAAAATAACAAACAATCGCACTGGAATCCATTAAGTTATAGGTAAGCTCTTGTAGAGGAAAGTATATTTAACAAATCCTGCTTGGTACGAGGCTGTGGCTTCTTTTTAACTCCCTTTCGAATTTATTGGAGCCATTTATTGGTTAAACTTGGAACTAACTTAGAAACCGCCAAAAGGCCCTATTAGCAGCGCTAATCGTATTACTATCAGTTATCTTAGTTTGTTCATTATTACATTTTCAAATAGCACAGTTCAATCTACTGACGAAATTTGAACAATTTTTAAATAGCTGTTTACTGATAATTATGTGAATTATTTCGCTTTTATTTATTACGGTTAAAGAAATTTTATTTAAAAGTTAGGTTGTAACTTATTTCCATAAGGATCAACATGTACGAGGTAACTTTCCGATATTGATTTTTTCGGCGCACAGTAGTGATTATAAGGCGACGCCACTGTGCACATTGGAAAGAGACAGCTTATTGTGCATGCTTGAATTTTTTCACGCTTTCCAGTGAGCCAGTTCGTTGCCTTCTGGCCGTCGAGTGAGATTCAGTAATACGTGTTTTTCGGATTTTGATTTTTTATTAAGAGATATGTAACACAGTGTGTTGAATCTTGTATTAAATATTCAATAATTTTGAGAGTAATTTCAATTCCTGAAAATTAATTGGAAAATTAATTTAAAAAATTATATATGTGTTCACCGCTGCTGTGTTTATTTGTGTCTCATGTTACACCGCATGATTGTCTGTTCATGAAGACTATTCCATTTTGTGCTGCAGTTGCAGCCTTACCAATATATGTGAGTGAGAGATGCTGAACTGGGTATCGTCCTCATAACTTAAATGATAAAGCATTTGGAGTGCTATTCCAACGGTTCTGGGTTCGATTCCAGGCTTGAACATTTTTTCACTCTGTCTGTTCTACGCTTAGTTAGCAATGTGATAGATCACGTATTATAGTTTCAATAATTTGGAGCGTAATTTCACAGCATAAAATTAATTGGAAAATTAATTAAAAAAATTATAAAAAAATTTATTAGTTATTCATATGTTAAATCTATGCTATTTCTATAAAGCCTAAATCTAAGGTAAAACATTCGAATCATGGTTGCCTAAGAACCGTTTTTCCCATGGTCAGTCGTCATTCTTTCCAGTGTTCTAACTTGATCACAGAATTACTTGCACAAAGTTTCATAATTTTAACTCAAATGTGAAAACAGAAAAAAGTTCATTTTTCTAATTACATTTTAATCTGTTATTAGTACCAATTTATAATATTTATTATATTATTATTATAAGTTTTCTTTGGCTGCTAGGTGGAATTGAAACTGGCCAGGGGAAAAATTGTTTTAGACAGGCTTTTGCGTTACCAGGTACATGCTTATTTAAGAATGAAATTGCTCTTTTTCTGCGCGACCATGAAAATTTTCCGTTTAAGGTACGTTTATGTTATGTACAAGTTATTTTGTCATTTTTTATATATATAATAAATCTGTGTTCCTTAATAACGACCGAATGAAGCTATAGTAATGACGGGCTAGCTCTTCCAAACGCACGAATCGGCTTGTAATTTCAGACTCCTATTTTGGATATATTTTGGATTGCTTAAATATCGTATGTTTAAAAACTATAAATAATAATTTAAAAAAGTTTTAGAAGATTTTCTGTATCTTCATGAGCTATTTGACTGAGTAAGTGGTACAACAAAGTACAATATAAAATAAAAAGTACACAGGAAAAAATGTTTCTAATGAAATATTATAAAATAACTATATTAAAAGATCAGAAAGCATCTTAAATATCTCCTTACTTCTTAAAGAGTTACCTTAAAATTTTTAAACTTAATTTCCTTTAACCAACAAATGAGATTACATGAAGAGCATACGCAAGACATATAGATACATATAACCATATATAGAGAACATACATATGACAAAAATTCTGCTGATTACAATACAATATAAAAAATAGATGGATGTTTCCATTTAGAATACTATATACTAAAATGGTGATTAATGGAATAAAACAAGTTTTGTAAACTTATTTCAATTATACAGTTTTAATTCATAATTATAAAATCTTTGCAATTAGTACGCTCTGAAACTAGAATAGTAGAATAAATGAATGTGTCTTATTGGCAGGTAATAAACACAAAAACATGAGTCGGTCATATGAAACTGTGAATTATTTCTTAATGATTAAGAGTTACGATTGATGTGGTCTGATATACAGCAAGTTTCAAGTTTGTATGTCAAGAAGTTTTTAAATAATGAAATGCAGAGTTTCATTACAAATTATCAAATGCATGAAGCTTAACAAAACAGATAGAGAATGATTGAATGCTAATTCTTTGCTGTACAGTTGAACAGAACGTCAACGTTTCCATCGCCAAGTTCTCACAGAGAGATGCAAAATGCATCATTTGACTTAGAAATGATTTTTCTCCAGTTATTTGTGAATGAAATATGTTTAAGGAGTTGACTCCATATTTGAATATTAACAAACTTTAAAAATCTGAGAACTAATACCATATTTGACATACTATTTCGAATGTAAGGTAAACTTTAACATCAAATATAACGTAATATTTCACATCATTCGGTGAAAAAGTTAAAGAATTATATATATGTTTAATTTTAATAATATAATATTTAATTTTTTATATATATATTTCCATTCCTCTTTTGTTTTATTATTATTTAATGCTTAATTTTTCTGTTTTTAGCATGTAGTATGTGAACTATAATTACTCGATTTTTATAAAATTTACGTATGAAATGTGAATTAGGGCATTAATATTTGAAAACATTTTATGATTTTTTTTTTTTTTTTAGCAGAAATTAATTTTTAATGACTTATAATATGTGTATGCAAAATTTTAGCTCATTCCTTCAAGTATTTTCTGAACTATGCTTAAAAGCACTCAGCATTATAATATCGTACATACAATTTTAATAAAATCATTAACATTACAATAAAAAAGAAAAGTGCCCAGCTAAACTGATGGCATTGAGCTCACAGACTATTCACACTAATTGTATACTATACTCTTATATTAAAGAATAATGCCACTCAAAAAAATAAGTGAAGGGGAATTAGCCCCCGTTTCCCACTTTATACTTAACCAGTGAACCTCCAAATCTAATCAGGGAAGCTCCTTATCATAATAAACCGGTATACCAAATTTGGAGCAAATCGAATAATCTTGCAAAAAAAAACATTTATCTAAATTAAGGGGGTGGACTATCCCCCCTTTATCCTTAACCAATTAATCGCCAAAACGAATCAGGGAAGCTCCTTAATATAATAAACCGGTATACCAACTTCGGAGCAAATCGAATCATTCTGCATGAAAAACCCATTTATCTAAATTCAGAGGGGCGGGCTAACCTACCTTTTCACCCTTTACCCTTAACCAATGAACCCCAAAACTAATCAGGGAAGTTCCTTAACATAATAAACCGGTATACCAAATTCGGAGCAAATCGAATCATTCTGCATGAAAAACACATTTATCTGAATTAAGGGGGGTGGACTAACCCTGTTTTTACCCCCTTTATCCTTAACCAATGAACCCCCAAAACTAACCAGGGAAGTTCCTTAACATAATAAACCGGTATACCAAATTCGGAGCAAATCGAATCATTCTGCATGAAAAACACATTTATCTGAATTAAGGGGGGTGGACTAACCCCGTTTTTCCCCCTTTATCCTTAACCAATGAACTCCCAAAACTAATCAGGGAAGTTCCTTAACATAATAAACCGGTATACCAACTTCGGAGCAAATCGAATCATTCTGCATGAAAAACCCATTTATCTAAATTAAGAGGGGCGGGCTAACCTCCCTTTTCCCCCTTTACCCTTAACCAATGAACCCCAAAACTAATCAGGGAAGTTCCTTAACATAATAAACCGGTATACCAAATTCGGAGCAAATCGAATCATTCTGCATGAAAAACACATTTATCTGAATTAAGGGGGGTGGACTAACCCTGTTTCCCCCCCTTTATCCTTAACCAATGAACCCCCAAAACTAATCAGGGAAGTTCCTTAACATAATAAACCGGTATACCAAATTCGGAGCAAATCGAATCATTCTGCATGAAAAACACATTTATCTGAATTAAGGAAGGTGGACTAACCCCGTTTTTCCTCCTTTGTCCTTAACCAATGAACCCCCAAACTAATCAGGGAAGTTCCTTAACATAATAAACCGGTATACCAAATTCGGAGCAAATCGAATCATTCTGCATGAAAAACACATTTATCTGAATTAAGGGGGGTGGACTAACCCCGTTTTTCCCCTTTATCCTTAACCAATTAACTCCCAAAACTAATCAGGGAAGTTCCTTAACATAATAAACCGGTATACCAAATTCGGAGCAAATCGAATCATTCTGCATGAAAAACACATTTATCTGAATTAAGGGGGGTCGACTAACCCCGTTTTTCCCCCTTTATCCTTAACCAATGAACTCCCAAAACTAATCAGGGATGTTCCTTAACATAATAAACCGGTATACCAAATTCGGAGCAAATCGAATGATTCTGTTTGAAAAACTCATTTACCTGAATTAAGAGGGTGGACTAACCCCCCTTTTCCCCCTTTATCCTTAACCAATGAACCCCCAAAACTAATCAGGGAAGTTCCTTAACATAATAAACCGGTATACCGAATTCGGAGCAAATTGAATGATTCTGCATGAAAAACCCATTTATCAGAATTAAGGGGGGTGGGCTAACCCCGTTTTTCCCCCTTTACCCTTAACCAATGAACCCCCAAAACTAATCAGGGAAGTTCCTTAACATAATAAACCGGTATATCAAATTCGGAGCAAATCGAATCATTCTGCATGAAAAACACATTTATCTGAATTAAGGGGGGTGGACTAACCCCGTTTTTCCCCTTTATCCTTAACCAATGAACTCCCAAAACTAATCAGGGAAGTTCCTTAACATAATAAACCGGTATACCAAATTCGGAGCAAATCTAATCATTCTCCATGTAAAAACCATTTATCTGAATTAAGGGGGGGGGGGGTGGACTAACCCCGTTTTTCTCCCTTTATCCTTAACCAATGAACTCCCAAAACTAATCAGGGAAGTTCCTTAACATAATAAACCGGTATACCAAATTCGGAGCTAATCGAATGTTTCTGTATGAAAAACCCATTTATCTGAATTAAGGGGGTGGACTAACCCCCCTTTTCCCCCTTTATCCTTAACCAATGAGGCCCCAAAACTAATCAGGGAAGTTCCTTAACATAATAAACCGGTATACCAAATTCGGAGCAAATTGAGTGATTCTGCATTAAAATCCCATTTATCTGAATTAAGGGGGGTGGACTAACCCCGTTTTTCCCCCTTTACCCTTAACCAATGAACCCCCAAAACTAATCAGGGAAGTTCCTTAACATAATAAACCGCTATACCAAATTCGGAGCAAATCGAATCATTCTGCATGAAAAACACATTTATCTGAATTAAGGGGGGTGGACTAACCCCGTTTTCCCCCTTTATCCTTAACCAATGAACTCCCAAAACTAATCAGGGAAGTTCCTTAACATAATAAACCGGTATATCAAATTCGGAGCAAATCGAATCATTCTGCATGAAAAACCCATTTATCTGAATTAAGGGGGATGGACTAACCCCGTTTTTCCCCCTTTATCCTTAACCAATGAACTCCAAAAACTAATCAGGGAAGCGCCTTATCACAGTGAACCTAGAAAAAAATTTTGAAGCAAATCCGATGTTTCTATCAAGAGTTATCGCGTTACGTACATACGTACATACATACATACATACAGAACGGGCGGGCACATTAGCTCTCAGGCTTTGATAGCCTGTGAGCTAAAAACTATTAACTAGTGTAACAACAATATAAATTATTTGATGGAATACTTAAATGATTTATTTAGGGTTCTATTAACACTAATGATATTTTATATTTAATAACATTAATAAAATTTGTATTAAATTTGATTTTTATGCTAACAGATTTCCACTTTTGAAACCGCTGGTATTGAATATCTCAGTAACTTTTCATAGAAACTTCATAAAATTTTTATTTAAGTTAACTTGAGAATTTCGATCTCAGATTCGTATTCTTTTGTCAAAATTATGGGATATTATTGAAAATTGTAAAGTTTGTTCGTTTTTCAATATGGAGACAGCCCCTAAAATTATTTCTTTTATTATACATTTTATAGAAGGCACAACTCCAAGTATAATGCGCTATTTTTTCTTTCTATGCGACAGTTTGGCAAATGAAAAGTATGGGATTCTCTGTCTCTCTTTCTCCTTTTCGTTTTATTATCTGTTTTTCTGCTTTGGTTGAATATATTTTCTGTTTAACTGTAGGATACAAATGCAAAGAACTTAACTCATTATTAACATACAAATCTTGATCTCTAGCTTACCATTCTAAATAGTAACAACAATCAAACACACAATAAAAAAGAAAAATGCCCAGCTAAACTGATGGCATTGAGCTCACAGGCTATTCATATTAATTGTATATCATACTCTTATTTTAAAGAATAATGCCCCTAAAAAAAATAAGTGAAGGGGAATTAGCCCCCGTTTCACCCTTTATACTTGACCAGTGAACCTCCAAATCTAATTAGGGAAGCTCCTTATCATAATAAACCGGTATACCAAATTTGGAGCAAATCGAATAATCCTGCAAAAAAAAACCATTTATCTAAATTAAGAAGGTGGACTACCCCCACCCCCCCTTTATCCTTAACCAATGAATCCCCAAAACGAATCATTGAAGCTGCTTAATATAATAAACAGGTATACCAAATTTGGAGCAAAGCCAATAATTCTGCATGAAAAAACCGTTTATATAAATTAATGGGGGCGGGACTAGCCACCCTTCCCCCTTTATCCAAAACTAATCAGGGAAGTTCCTTAACCTAATAAACCGGTATACCAAATTCGGAGCAAATCGAATCATTCTGCATAAAACACATTTATCTGAATTAAGGGTGTGGACTAGCCCCCCTTTTCCCCCTTTATTCTTAACCAATGAATCCCCAAAACTAATCAGGGAAGTTCCTTAACCCAATTAACCGGTATACCAAATTCGGAGCAAATCGAATCATTCTGCATGAAAAACCCATTTATCTGAATAAAAAGGGGTGGACTAACCCCCCTTTTTCCCCTTTATCCTTAACCAATGAACCCCCAAAACTAATCAGGGAAGTTCCTTAACATAATAAACCGGTATACCAAATACGGAGCAAATCGAATGATTCTGCATGAAAAACCCATTTATCTGAATTAAGGGGGGGTGGACTAACCCCGTTTTTCCCCCCTTTATCCTTAACCAATGAACTCCCAAAACTAATCAGGGAAGTTCCTTAACATAATAAACCGGTATACCAAATTCGGTGCAAATCGAATGATTCTGCATGAAAAACCCAATTATATGAATTAAGGGGGTGGACTAACCCCCCTTTTCCCCCTTTACCCTTAACCAATGAACCTCCAAAACTAATCAGGGAAGTTCCTTAACATAATAAACCGGTATACCAAATTCGGAGAAAATCGAATCATTCTGCATGAAAAACCCATTTATCTGAATTAAGGGGTTGGACTAACCCCGTTTTTCCCCCTTTATCCTTAACCAATGAACTCCCAAAACTAATCAGGGAAGCGCCTTATCACAATGAACCTAGGAAAAAATTTTGAAGCAAATCGGATGTTTCTATCAAGAGTTATCGCGTTACGTACATACGTACGTACGTACATACATACATACATACATACATACATACATACATACATACATACAGAGCGGGCGGGCACATTAGCTCTCAGGCTTTGATAGCCTGTGAGCTAAAAAGCAATTTAACATAGGTCTTGAGTATGATATTGCTAGTATTTATGTATTAAATTCAAATAACTCACTCCCAATGAATGAAGAGCAGCACAATTATGAACTAACGAGCTACATAAAAAAATGAACTATTTGCAAAAAGAGAATGTGCGCTATATCCTCTTTGTTATATTTCCCACCTCTTCTGATTAATAAAAAAAAAATAAACATTGTATAGAAAACTTATTTTCATGTTTTGATTCGATATAATGTAAAGAAAGGTCAAAATGGAGATGCCTACAGTAGACTAAATAAAAACATTCAACCATTTAAAAATGCGACTTGTACTTTAAATATTTCCAAATTTGAAAGATTGACTGGCGGAATTTCTGAGTTTACTTCATTATACACTTTTTCTGATTTTTTAAATCTAAATTTGAGCCCTGTCCCCTTTCTCCCTTCCTCGAGACGCCCAGGGCCTCGTAGCCTGTTCAGTGCATCGCTGAGCAGTAAGTGAATACGAGCCTTTGTACGTATAAAGGTTCACGTTTAAAAATACAGTTTGTTTTTTATTTAGCTTCAAATACTGTTTAAAATAAATTTCTAGAAATATTTTTTGAATAAGAAATAATTTAAACAGTCAAAAAACAATTAATTTAATAAATATTTCGTTGACAACTTCTTTTAAAATTTAATTTTTGTTTTAACCGACACCATATCTTAAAAAGAACCATATATTGTATGAAAATAATTTTATAACTATTCCTAAATTCTAAAACATGCGAGTGCATGAAATTTTTTCGTACCCAAAAACCTCGTCATATTCAGCAGAAGAAGCAGATATATATTTTATATATTTTTTATTATGTTTTGTCTTAATATTGCTTAAAGGGCATATTCTTGGACGTGAAAATGCGTAAACATCGGCTTTGGTTTTCGATTCACATTTGTACAGATGAGAAGCTTCCCTAAAGCTTTAACCTTTTGCACTCCACTGACTCCTATATGGTGACATACTAAGTTTAGCCACATATTCGCTGATACCTGCACGGTGACATACTAAGTTTAACTACAAATTCACTGACACCCATACGGTAAAAAATAAATGAACATACAACAAATAAATATACCTATAGGGAGTTCCCCACATATTATTTCAAGAACGTAAGAATGGCGTGGAGTTGTCGGTAAGTGACAGAAATTTTGATGTGGAGTGCAAAAGGTTAAACATCTACTGTAATTGTTTTTAATATTTGAATTTATTTTTATTTTTATTTTATTGATTCTCTGACTTTAAAATGTATTTTGAATTTTAACATTTTTATTTATGTATTCATTTATTATTTTATTTATTTATTTTTCTTTTTATCCGTCAAAATCGCAACGGGTTTTAGTCTAAATGCACCTGTAATTAAAAGTCGGAATTTAGCGACAATTTGACAGAGTAGACGTTTTTCAATTTTAAAAATAATGATGCGCTTATTTTGTTGAATCTGGCGTCACTTTCAAGTACACAAGAATTCCGTTTTATTCAAATTAGGATCCTTTGATGTCATTTCAATTTTAATTATACATATATTATAAATGTATAATAAAAATTGATCGAAATACCCCATGCAAAGTAAAGGCAAGAACATAGCAGCAAGTATTATATTACATGAAATTGAGAGCATAAGAAAACAAATAAAATTTTCTAAACTAAACATGGGTAAGTACTTTCACAGTTTTAAATGATATTTTGCAGTTTTTATTACTTTTTTTTCTTTGCAGCATGTGCGACAAAATCAATGGAGTATTTTTTAACATCAATGAATTTTCATTGCTTCGGGGAAAATACTTTTCCCATATTTATGGGGGAAAACTTTATTTCTTTGATAAATTCTTACATTTTATTAGGTCGCTAATGGCATACAGTTATTTTTTTATTACATTTAAAATGTTATTTGAGAAAATACAGAAAGAAATAAGAACTAAGCAAAACCTAAAATATAAATCCCTATTTAAAAAGCAAGCGAGTTTAAAATTTTTTTAGCGTGTCAAGCTCATTTTTTTTTTTCACTTGTAGAATTTTTTGAAATCCTCAGAAGTCGTTTTTTTGTTTTAGAAAACAAATATAAAACGGGAAAAAACTATGTTATTTTAACGCTTTATCGGAAATTATGTAAAAAAATCACAAATTTAAAAACGAAATAAATATTTGAAAACTATTACTAAAGGGAAAAAATAACTTCTTTGATAACAGCTTATGAGAGCCTCATTATTATTATTATTATTATTATTATACAATCGGGCTTTTTTTCCATAAAACAAATACGAATCAATATGAATTTTTCTATAGAAAAAGGTTTGTTACTATAAATTTAATTATTACAAGTACATTTATTTTTATGTAATTAAAATGACTGTCCTTCTAAGATACCCACTCGGCTTCACTCTTTTTACGTACTTTTTGCCTTTCTTATTTTGCGTGTAATATTTTTCATATAAATAACGTCTTGTACATACAGGGTATTACAAATGAATCATCGGGTTTTGATACGTTACTACGTGCGAACTAGGTAACGTATATGTTTCCATGACAACTTAAACGAGGGGACATTAACTACCGTTTCGCTCTGCGTATGTGTCATGTGCGTGTGGTTGCCATGGTTGCTGCGCGAACGTCATATTTAAAATGGCAACTGGACAGCAGAAATTTTCCACACAGTTGGCTGTGGAATGGAATGTTCGCGGCTAGCGCAATTTGTTGTTTTCTTGGGACTACGGATGAAACTCTCTCTAACTCGGTTAACTGTTTCTTCAGTAACGCTTGGTCAGTCGGAACTTTTGTCTTTACATAAACAACCGGTTTCTTTGAACTGTCTATACCAGCGCAGAATGCTTTGTTGATTGGTGGTTTGCATTTGTATGCCTTCTGGAATGTTCTCTGAACGGTTATATGCGATTCAAACTTTGAAAATTTTATAAACTTGGGGAACGAGGAACTAGATAGTATTGAATATACTGCGATCGTTATACTTCCGCGACAAGAAGAAGTGCGTTGACTATTTTAATAAAATCTCACCCGATATCTGCTTTTTTTTCAAACTCTTAATGCAAAAGCGATTCATTGACTAAATGAAACTGATTTAAGTTGAAATTTGTCACTATTATGATATGTATATATTAAATTTATATAAAAATGTATTTATTCGCTTTGGCGAAATTTTGGCGCTAATGAACATGTGTTGTACAAAGATTGTAAACCTATTAGAGATAACGCCTCACCAATTTCTGGTGTGTTAACAAATAATTACTCTAAGATTGCGGTTTTTAATCTGCAATGTATATTTTTTTATTTTTTAAACTTTTTAAAATACTGAAACAATTTTTAAGGATTTGAACGTATCGGAAAATTTTACCCCAAATGGATACCAAGCATGACAATAAAATATTTAAAACAATAAAAAATGCAAAATAAAAGGAATAGAAAGGTGTTTATTTATAATGCTGAGGTTGTAAATAAAAAAGTTGAAGGAAGTTATTCCGCTCGAATATGAATTATTCTACTGCCAAATTCGAGTTATTTTGAACAGAAATATAGGCATATGCAAGAGGGGGGGGGGAGAGGGGAGGGCTCTAAATACTTGAAAAAAAATAAGAACTGTTAAAAACATTACTGTTTAATGCTTTTTTTTTTTTTTTTCTCTTTTCTCTTTAAATCCTGATAAATTTATTTTTGAATATTAAATTATTATTTTGAATATTTTAATTGTTAAATTTCTCAGTTAGTTTTTATTTTTATATGTTTTAAAAATTGTCTTGCACAGGAATTTTTATGGTTATAGGCAATATTAGAAAAACAATTGCATAATCATGCTAATGTAGTACGGGAAGTTGACCTAAAATGATCCTAGCGGACAAAACGATCCACATAGGTTTTCTCCCAGACAGTTCGCGCTATCTACAGGGTAACACATAAACTAGTTGTGTCAAGTGAAGAAGAAGCAATGGCGGTATTCAAACGATCGCAGTATAACGCGCCTGAATAGAAATCTTTGAAAAAGTGGGTTTTATAATATTTGCTATAAGATAAGCACTAACTTTCATATTGATTTACATATACAGTTTTTCATATACAGAAATATGACTTGGTTTACTTAATAGAGTATGTTTTTAGATGTGAATTGCACATGCTAAGTTTGTTATGTTTCTAGACGCCATCTAGTTATATGACCTAAAATGGACGTTCATGTTGCCGGGTAAAATGATCCACTATGTGGATCGTTTTACTACCATTTTATTGGCTGAAGAAATTCCGATACCGCTTCCTAGTCATCGTGGGAGCCAAATGTGTGACTGCCCCAAACCTTTCTCTTTGAGTCCACATGTTATCCTAGCGTCTCCAAAGAAAACGGAACCAAGCACTTCGAGAAAAAGGAAATCGATGAAAAGTGTCATTTTAATGAGCAGTCCTTATAAGAATCAACTGTGCTTGGAAGCGAAAAATGGAGAACAGAAAGAGAAGATAAAAGAAGCTGCAGCTAAGAAAACCCAATTAAAATATTCTAAATCTAAAATCGAAATAGCCAGAACAAGCAAAGAAAAGAGCATGAAGTCAAAGCAATCCCATCAGCAATTCCCATCAGTGTTACCAGTGGGGTCCTTTTTTTAAATTCAGATTTCTTGATTGGCACCACTTTTTTGAAACGGTAAAATTGCTCTTGTTTTCGCCTTAATTAATATGTCATTAAATACGGCAAATTTTACTATTTCAAAAAAGTGGTGCCAATCCAGAAATCTGAATTTAAAGAAAGTAGCCCACTGGCAACACTGGATATGTTATTATGGGAATCAGAAGAAAAGTGTGTCTAAAAAACGATAGTGAAACAGTTTCAGAAGATGAACAAAAGTGTATTTATTGCGATGAACTGTTTGCCTCCTCTGCAGAAGGTGAAGATTCGAGCCAGTGTTACAAGTGTCGTAAGAGGGCGTAAAATGCATGCGCAGGGATAGATGAGAATGATGATTATGTGTATCTTTGCGATATGTGCTTAAATATTCCTAGATTTCGGATGGGGCGGAAATAGGCGTTACTTTTCGATCATAAATTTCAAATATTCCATTTCATTGTTTTTTCGAAATTATTTGTGACACTTTTTTATTTTAAAATTTACATTAAATCAATTATGTATGCTATTTGATTGTAAAGCTTATTTTATTTCATTATGTATTGTCCTAATTACTTTTATATCCTTTATTTTGCCGATAAAAAACAATTTACAATAATTTTTAAATGAAGGAGGGTAAAATGATCCTTTGGACACATTTTAAAAAATCTATTTTTTTCATTACTCAATTTGTGTTTAAAATATTATTAAAGTATGTTTTCCTTCTTACATTCAAAATTTTTAAATACAGTCGAATCTCGTAACCCGGACAACCTAATGACGAGGAAAAAGTGTCGTGATAAGCGGAGTGTCGCGGTAACCGGTGTCGGAGAAAAATATGTTTATATAAAGCTGCATTTTTAATTAATTTAACACAATTTTTAATTCATAACTCTTCTTGCAGTTTTAACCCCTTGCAGGTGAAGCAATTACGTTTGTGCAATGCAGAATTCCCACCGGAAATTTAGAAAATTTTTATTTCAAAATAAGGAAAAGCAATTTTACAACTTTTTTCCGTCAAAGTTAGAAAAGTAAAATTTCATAAAATTTTTCTGGTGCAAATCTTCATTAATCGTAGGAGTGATAAAATATATCCCACCGCCCCTCAAGGGGTTAAGCAATAAAACATTTTTATTTAACAAAATAAACACAAAAACAAAATTGAAAAGAATAAAAATAAGATTTGACTACTTGTTTTTTGGAAAATGGACAATTTCCTAAGCCTTTTTCCTAAGCCTTCGGGATATAGGGTGTTGCAAATTATTCAATAACATAAAATCCGGAGTTTACATTAAAATTATATGGGGGAAGTTGGCCTAAAATGATCCCCTTATGGGGAAAACTTGTGTAAAATAACATAACTGTTTAAATGAATCTTTGGTCCTATGCTAATATGTTTTACATTATATTTTGCATCAGAAACATACTTTAATAATATTTTAAACACAAATTGAGTAATGAAAAAAATAGATTTTTGAAAATGTGTCCAAAGGATCATTTTAACCTCACCCAAGGGTAAAATGATCCTTCATTTAAAAATTATTGTAAATTGTTTTTTATCGGCAAAATAAAGGATATAAAAGTAATTATGACAATACATAATGAAATAAAATAAGCTTTACAATCAAATAGCATACATAATTGATTTAATGTAAATTTTAAAATAAAAAAAGTGTCACAAATAATTTCGAAAAAACAATGAAATGGAATATTTGAAATTTATGATCGAAAAGTAACGCCTATTTCCGCCCCTTCCGAAATCTAGCAATATTTAAGCACATATCGCAAAGATACACATAATCCTCATTCTCATCTATCCTTGCGCATGCATTTTGCGCCCTCTAACGACACTTGTAACACTGGATCGAACATTCACCTTCTGCAGAGGAGGCAAACAGTTCATCGCAATAAATACACTTTTGTTCATCTTCTGAAACTGTTTCACTATCTTTTTTTAGACACACTTTTCTTCTGATTCCCATAATAACATATCCAGTGTTGCCAGTGGGCTACTTTCTTTAAATTCAGATTTCTTGATTGGCACCACTTTTTTGAAATAGTAAAATTTGCCGTATTTAATGACATATTAATTAAGGCGAAAACAAGAGCAATTTTACCGTTTCAAAAAAGTGGTGCCAATCAAGAAATCTGAATTTAAAAAAAGGACCCCACTGGTAACACTGATGGGAATTGCTGATGGGATTGCTTTGACTTCATGCTCTTTTCTTTGCTTGTTCTGGCTATTTCGATTTTAGATTTAGAATATTTTAATTGGGTTTTCTTAGCTGCAGCCTCTTTTATCTTCTCTTTCTGTTCTCCATTTTTCGCTTCCAATCACAGTTGATTCGTATAAGGACTGCTCATTAAAATGACACTTTTCATAGATTTTCTTTTTCTCGAAGTGCTCGAAGTGACTAGTTCCGTTTCTTTTGGAGACGCTAGGATAACATGTGGACTCAAAGAAAAAGGTTTGGGGCAGTTACACATTTGGTTCCCACGATGACTAGGAAGCGGAATGGGATTTTCTTCAGCCAATAAAATGGTAGTAAAACGATCCACATAGTGGATCATTTTACCCGGCAACATGAATGTCCATTTAGGTGATATAACTAGATGGCGTCTAGAAACATAACAAACTTAGCATGTGCAATTCACATCTAAAAACATACTCTATTAAGTAAACCAAGTCATATTTCTGTACATGAAAAACTGTATATGTAAATCAATATGAAAGTTAGTGCTTATCTTATAGCAAGTATTATAAAACCCACTTTTTCAAAGATTTCTATTCAGACACGTTATACTGCGATCGTTTGAATACCGCCATTGCTTCTTCTTCACTTGACACAACTAGTTTATGTGTTACCCTGTAGATAGCGCGAACTGTCTGGGAGAAAACCTATGTGGATAGTTTTGCCCGCTAGGATCATTTTAGGCCAACTTACCCTACAGAAAATCGGGACTTTGAAAAACTGACGTGATAAGCAGAATGACGGGAAAACCCGGGTGTCGAAATAATGAGGTCCGACAGTATATCTTAACCGGGGTTTCAGGAAGGGTGGCCCTCTCTAACGAAAATGAAATTACTGTTCAATTGTCCTTTTTTCATTCTTTCTTTTTCTCTATTTCTTTCTTTATTATTTTTTCTTTCTTTCCTTCTTTTTTTTTTTTTTTTTTTTTTTTTTTTTTTTTTTTGAATGAAAAGACATTATATAAAATACAAATGTGAATTCATGTGGTTCTTCAAAATTGCACATTAAGCAATGCTAGATAGCAGATACCTGTTACGTGTTACATACATATAACTTTAAACCTGATTAGAAACGAATTTGTATTAGTTCTAAAAAACATTTCTCAACGAAAAAATTATGATTCCCTTACAAAAGAATAAAATTACAGGTGGTAAATAAATTATAGGTGATGTTAAACTGCAACAATATATTTATTTTTTTCCTTTCAATTTATTTTAATTTTCAAGATTACTGTCAAAGTTGAAATGTTCTTGGAAAGTAATGTATTTTATTCTAATTTAAAAAATATGCCTTGGTGATAAATTCCAAATAACCAATTGTATTTAATTTTTCAAAGAATGACGAAAAAAAAAAAAAATCTTTGAAATAAAGTTTTTGCAAGCGTAATTCAAAATTAATTTTATGTAGCCGAAATGAGTGCTACATCGCCAGATGTTGCAACCATATTACGCCAGGGGATGTAAATAGGCAGTATAAGGCTTTCACCTTACTATCTTCTTGGTCCTTCCCCAAGTATAGTACACAAAACGCTTTCTGCTGTCCGGTCGCCATTTTGAATATGACGTTCGCGCAGCAACCTTGACAACCACACCCGTATGCCACATGCGCAGCGCAAAAGTTAATACCCTCTCGTTTGAGTGGTCCTGGAGAAATATACGTTTCCTAATTCGCACGTAGTAACGTATAAAAACCCGATGATTCATTTGTAATAACTCTGTATAATTTGATGATGACCTGTGTATATAAAACACAATAGTAATTGCAATTTATTAGCATTCTTCACATACACCTATGAACTTCCTTTATGCAGGAATTAATCATGTACTCTAGGAATAATTATTTACTGTTTCAAACTGCTGCACTGTGGTCATTACTTTCTTCACTTCCAGAAAATGTTATTTTTTCTAATGGTATCTAATATATCTTAGGTATTTAATAAATAACTTTTTTTAGATAGGGCGAATTTTTTGCATTAAAAATAAAATAGTGTGATTAGTGTTGCTTTTTAAGGTTATTTTTCTGTTTGTATCACAAGAACATCTTCAGAACTCACAACTTCATAAAAGGAATTAGTAAATAGAGATTATCATATAGTCATGGATGCGAGGCACGAAGGTGTAAGGCACTTTTAGAGTTTTTAGGGTGTCTTATAAGTGATTACCCTTGTTCTTAATAACGTCAGGGCAAGCTTGTCGCACAGTCAGTAAATTTCATCGTTGTTTACAGTGTCAAATATTTTTAAAGCTTTTTTTTTAATATTTAAACAAAAATATATCATATAATTATATATAATATTTTGATAAAACCAGAACTTTCATATATTTTGTGGCTGTCAGTTTAGTGAATAAGTGGTAATATTTGGATAAGAATTATAAGTAATTTAACAATCTGAACTAATTTTTATTAAGTTTTTAGGGTGTCTTATAAGTGATTACCCTTGTTCTTAATAACGTCAGGGTAAGCTTGTCGCACAGTCAGTAAATTTCATCGTTGTTTACAGTGTCAAATATTTTTAAAGCGTTTTTTTAAAATATTTAAACAAAAATATATCATATAATTATATATAATATTTTGATAAAACCAGTACTTTCAGATATTTTGTGGCTGTCAGTTTAGTGAATAAGTGGTAATATTTGGATAAGAATTATAAGTAATTTAACAATCTGAACTAATTTTTATTAAGTTTCCATAGATCATATTAACTGATCGACGATATATTAAAATCGTATATTGGTTGGCATGATAGCTAGATTAGATGTACTATGAGATTAACTATTTTTAGATTTTTTTACAGTACCTTTTTAACTGTGATATTAGGTTAATACAAATTGCATAACTACACAAACGCAGCCAGATTAATTTAATCTGTGAAATAGAAAAATCTAGCATCTAAAATTAGGCGATGAATAATTATATTTTTCTTTATTTTTTGCAACACATTTTTCTGTCAAGTTGACAATTTTGAAATATTTAATGTAAGAAAAACTTTAGAATATAAAATTTATTTAAAATAATTCTTTAAATAACAATGAATGCTTATGAGCTTTCATGTAAAAAAGATGGAAATAAAAGCTCAAAATATAAAAATTAAAAGTCATAATGTAATAGATAATACTTTTGAAATGTTCTCTTTCTTTCAAACATAAATCCTAGGAGTTTATTTGTTTCGAAAAAAAAATGTATGCTTCACTTTTCTGGGGGTTAAGTAATAGAGAGTATCCCAAGAGATTCTTTATCGGTCAAGAGATGCTTTTGTCATAAGATAATAAATCACTTGGAAGAGAAAATATTACCAAAATGCCTAAGGAAGCCGATTCATTAAAACAAGACTAAAATCTATGATATGGTTAATGATAAAAAACAAAAATAATCAAATATTCCAAAGCAGTAAAATTAAACAATTTCAAACTGTTCGTCTTTCTCCGATTTGAGAAAGTTTCGTAAATCGATACATTCACAAGTAACATACAACGCCAATGGAAATATTTTTTAATATAAATTAACATAGAAATACTAGTCACTACAAGACTTAGGAGAATGATTAAAACGTAATTTAATCACTTAAATTAAAACTCAATTTTAATTCATATTTTCAAACATAAAAATAATATCAATAGAAAAGTTAATAAATAATTGATTTTAAGCGTTTGAAAAATTCAAATTAATTTTCTAACATACATATAAGTCGCTTTCAAGTACTCAATTAAATAATAACTATATTTTTCTGAAAGCATTTTCTATAAAACTCATATATGACAGAATATACCAAATAATAGTTTATTTGCTAAATTAAATTAAAGAAAAATAATGTACGAAGTTGTACAACATCCAAACTAAAATCACTAAATACTCAAATAACGTATGAACGTTTAATCTAGAATTGTAGGACAAGTGGCTATCTATAAGGAAAAGGCACCTGACGTCACTGTTGGTCGTATTAATGTGAATCAGCAAGGAAAACCTGTCCGTTCCTTATGGATGTAGACCATTTTGTGCATTTTATTTTACAGGGTGATCCCAAATATTATTTTTTTTCTTTGATTTTTTATTTGGTCCCCTAATTCGCCTTCTAATCAAATGGCCGTTAATAAATATGAAGTCAAACATATTCTTCATAATCCTGAAGTTCCAGAAATATCCGACAAGTATGTCTTTATATATTCGACAAAATGTCTAATATTGAAAGTGTTCGGTGATTAATGGTTATATAATGTATAAGTGTATTACACTTATCCACTTTATGTAATAAAAATAAGTGTATTACACTTATATCTATTACATAAACCTATCCATCAAACAGTTGTAATAAACCTATCCCTCGAATCAGCTTCTCCTCCTTATATATGGGCGAAATTCCACCCTTCTTTGAACCAATAACGGTATGTTGAAGTTAATAAAACTCGTTTGCAATTAGTTAAAAAATTCGTATGCTTAAAACGCTTTATATGCGTATACACGAGTAAAACAACAGTTGCAATATCCATAAACTTTTCGTTAGTTTAATATATGCAATAATCTCTAATAGTTAGGCAATATCCATGAATGTTACGATTTCTAACGAAATAAAGTGGTAGCTCATGAAGAGTAAAAATTTTTGAAATAACTTGGTTTACTTCACAAAAGTAAATTTTATTAGTTCATAAATAATTGCTCAAATTTTGAATCATTCTGCCAAGCGATTCTATCTTTGAAAGCATTTCGAAGAACTAAAATTTGTTTACCTTAGAAATAAACTATTTAGTTTATGAATCGTAACGAATTATATGAACAACGGCTAATTACACATCTGTGAAATGAAACGAACTTTTCTATGAACAATTATGGAAAAGATGTTATTCATATTGAACCAATAATAGCTTTTGTAACATTTTGTCCTTTACAGCGTTCAAATGGAACAGAGTTTAATTGAATTAGTCTTCAATAAAACTTTTAATTTAATCGTCTACAATTTCAATTAAAATCTCAAATGTTTAGAAATTTGTTAAAATTTATACGTTTATAAATTAGAAGTATTTTAAATTTTTGGCATATTTCCCTAACTATATGACTCAATTCAAATCATGCTTCATTTTCCGAATATTTTATTTTAAACTGATTCGGCGAGTTTTAGTTGAATAGATATAACTTTTAAGTGGAAGACCGGAATTTTCGTTTAAATATCTAAAAATATTTTCCTGAAGTAAAGTTTTCAAGAAATTTCAATATCATTTTAAAAAATTCTATTATCTACTATTATCTCTATTATCTATAAGTAAAAATTTGATTGTAATTCGTAAATCATTTAAAATGAAATAATTGCGAAACGTCAATTCATGCTTAAATTGAAGTCTCTAAAAGTCCTGGGTTTCTTTTTATCTGTCTGTCTGTTACCAAAGTCTGTGGCAAAAAGCATCGGATAAGATTAGTTTGATATTTGCTACACCGAAAAAAAATTCTGCCACTGGCATCTAGAAAATAAATTGTGCCTGTAGAAAAATAGTTTCATGTCATCCCTATAAATCCTAGTTCCCTTTGCTAGAGAGTTCTAGCTATCCTTATTAAAATAACAGGGGCGTTTTCTTATATTATCGTGGTCAAGCTTATTGAAAAATCTCTGTAAATAAATCTGAACACAAGAAGTGAATTTTAGTAACTATAATTCTAGTTTATGAATTAATTCTAGAAATGAAGATATAATTTCTCGAAATTCAAACAAATCATAATATAATGTATCGTTTTATCATCTAGAAAACTATAGACTAGAAATTATCGATCATTTCGTATAAGGTAAAGCGAGGAGAGTCTGTGCATGTTTCAAAAGAATAATAATAAAAAATCTAAATATTAATATTTTGCTAAACTATGCATGAATAATTTTGACTTCATTTGTTTTTTTAAGCATTTCCATTGTTATTTTCTTGTTATACTGTAATTTAATAGAACAGCAGTAATAAAACCAAGAAAACTATTTTGCGCAATCTCTCCTTAGAGGGTAGGAGAGAATGCGCACATGGGTAGGAGAGATTGCGCACATAGGTAGAAGAAATTTTTATTAATAATAACTACAATTAAATTGTTAACAATAATAATTACACTTAATCGACATTGTTGAAAGGTTTTTGTGAGTAAATATTATTGTATTAGGAGTGAATATTTCAATCAAATGTTTAAATAATAAATAAAAGAAAGAATTTTAACATCAGTTAAAAATTTTAATTTAAGAAGATTAAAATATCCGAAAAAGCAAGCCCTACTAAGATTACCAAATAACATGAATCTAGTTGATAACATGTTTAACTTGAAAATTACTTCATTTCCATATCCACAGTTTCATTGTATTTTGTTTGCTAAACGAAGTTGTCGTCGTTCACAATCGATGCACTTATTGTGGTAAATCGTGCATCTTTCGTGTAGTCACCTGCAACAAGCAATACATTGAATCCAGTCAGTTGTCGAAGTTGTGTCCTGGTACAGTTCCAGACATTCAGTGCACTCATCCTCACTGACCTTCGTTTTTTTCCCCTTTAGTTTTTTTATCCCAGTTTTTGTGGAAACACCTTATCTTCAGCAGTTTTTTTTTTTTTTTTTTCGTAGCGGCATCCTTCTTAAATCTTTTTTCATGTATATTTTGTGGATCAGTAACATTAGTTGAACTCTGTTTCCTTTTGATTTCGATGGCATGACACTACTTGGGATGGGTGAAAGCTTTTCCAAAACATTGTATTAGAAAATTTATTTTAGTTAACAAAATTAATTTATTAGCAAATTAATTGCCCATAAATTAAAAAAAATATATATATAAATATTTAATTAAATTATTAACAAATTATTAACAAAAATGATGACATAAAATTAATTTAATAACAACTGTATTATTAATTTATTAATAAAATTTTTATCTGCAAAAGTATATTTTTGCAAATTAATTTGTTGCCAAATTTAGTTTTGATAATTATGTGTTTTTCCGAAATTATTTCAAAATTGATTCATTCATACGCTTTTGCACGTAATTTTCAATTCATACAAATTTATCAATAAGCTTTGTAATCTCTCCTAGCACTTAAACTTATGGGGAAATGCGCCATCTCTCCTAAGTAGTAGATGCGTAAACTCTCCTATTCTGGTAGGAGAGATTGCACGGCCTTTTATTTAAATATGACCACTTCTAAAATAAATTGTTGGTATTCGCATACTTAGTCCAGGTTAGTAATTTATAAGAAATCGTTTAAGTTCAAAATATTTTTTATTACTGACGTTCTATAAAAATTCTAACGAACAGTTATAAAAATTCAAGCACTTACTTTGGAAAAACAAAACAAAATAGCACTGCTTTATGCAAGACGCTTGGAACAATCAATATGCACATTCATGTAGACACTGCACTAATTTTGCTGTACTACTACCTGGAGTCGCTGCGCGCGCACTCTAGTCCTTCCTGTTGAATCTCTTTGCGCGCAATCTCTCCTACCGCGCGAACTCTCCTCGCTTTACTATATTCAGTTTATTTGCTTACCTTATTCGCATAGCTCGGAAATCTATATATCTCGTTTAGGGATTTAGAAAATTATAACTCTTCGTTCAAGAAAAAAGCGATATATTTTTTCTTTCAGTGTTGAATATGTTGGTGAGATTCGTTGAATTATCCGAGTTTTTCATTTAATTTGATTTATTAGGTCAAAAACAGAATATTTCTTTTCATGTCATAATAGTTTTCTTTGGGTAGTCCCACGATTTTGAAATTTCATTATTCACTGAAAAAAAATGGCCCATTTGAATAATTGATTTAATCGTTAAATTATTGACGCTAAATTTTCGATAAGGAGTACTAAAATAAATCCAATCTCTCTGAAAATTTGCCAATATATTTATTTTGAAAATATATTTTTTAATTTTTTGGGGCATCTGTTCGAGGAATATAAAACATTCCAAGTTCTCAAATTTTACAAATTTTACAATGTATTTCATTTTTTCCCTCTTTCATTTAATCGTTGCGTAGCAACTGTATTTTGAAGCGTATCAAAAATAAAATCATACTATTTTGATGCAATATTTTATTAAAAATATAGCTTAATTTGGGGTAAGTTTAGTATGTGTTTTATATTTAAAAGTGTCAGGATTTATTTAGATAATAGCTCCCTTTTAAATACCTTAGAATAATCATCAAAACTGTTTTCTCCAAAAAATATTACAAAGACAATGGACATCTAAATTAGATATGTCTTCTAAGACTAGTTAACATTTATACAGATCTTTTTATTACACGATGTTTATGTAATTTCTGCAACAGATGCTGATGTTCCGGGGTTGAAACATGATTATTCTGTTAAGTATAGGGTAAAACATTCTGCAAAAGAAGACGCTTCTGCTAATGAAATTGCAGTACTAAACGCACCCTTACATATACACAAATCCTGAAATAGCATAATTACATAAAATTAAAGTCACAGAGATGCGTTCAGGGGAACAAAGCCCTTCAAAAGAAATGAACTTTTCATTCTGAAAATAAATACAAGAATATACAGAAGTCAGGGGAACCCAACTACAGAAGATTGTCGGTGGACCTCGATTGTGAAAAAAGAGACGGTGAATCTCGACTACGTAGAAACTACAGAACATGCTTAGTAATAGAATGACAACGTTTTTACGAATGACAAAGCTGACAAACAATTAGAAAGGACTTCACAAAAAAATTTCACGTATATTACTGAAGTACAACAGAAGTAGAAAATGCTCAATTTAGATTTGGCTCTTATTTACAGGATTTCACAAAATACACGAATCTTGTGGGTGATTTCAATTTAGAACGCAGTTTTGTATTTTCCTTTTACAAATTCGGAAAAATTTATTTAATTTGAACGCCTAAAGCGTCGCTATTGGAAACTTCTGGGGCTTAAAGTATCTTTGAAAGTTCTAAAATAGCATTCAAGAACAATTCTTTATGCAGAGTGTTTCATGTACGTATATACAATCTTATGGTTTAGTGATCCATATAGTTTAAACACTAAATTAACCGGGAATTTTACTCAAGTTTTATTAAAAATATTTCGCATCAGAATGTTTATTTAGAACTTTTAAAATATTTTATTTAATTTATTTCTGTGTTATTTATATTTTATTTATTTTAAGAAAACAATTTCACGTTCTAATCGAAATACTTCTGGTCAAATAACCGGTCGTTGGCATATTTAGTGATAACATAACTTTACTTAATTATCATAATAGGGTGTCTCATAAACTATAAAAAGCCATACAGAATTCACAGAGCTTAATTAAAGTAGAATATAGTAATCTAAATGTAACTGGATATTTTAATGCAACTTTCACCAAAATTATCCTTCCATTTAAGAATAATCAGAAATCTATGGGGTTTTTTATTAGCCAGTAAGTTTTGTACTTTAAATAATAAAAACTGTATATAAGATCAGATTTTTAAGAATAATAAAAGTAAAAAGAACGTAAAAACTTTAAATTTCCTTATTTATAGAATTTATTTTGGCACTATCGCAACTTTTACGTGTGAAAAATCCATTGATATGCAAAACATGAATTTAAATAGAGATATTTAAATATAGATCACCTTGGTGAAAAAGAATTATTTGTTCTTTTACTTTCATGAATAATAAAATGCATATTCAATATTCATAAATATTTGGAGATTACTTTCTTAAAATCTTATATGGCTGTATTCTGTGAACCGTAACTTTGTCTCATTATACGATTATTATTTTACCTTTATTATTATTTACTATATGATTTGAACTCTCAGTTTGGTACTTGATGGATATCTAAAATGTATCGCGACACCTATAGCTCTCCTATACCACAAAATAAAATGCAGAGATACAAAATCAAACAAAAGTATAATCAAACTACTTTGATATTTTCAATATCAAAACTAGTGCTGGCAAGGTTTTCTCTCGGCCCTCAAACATTTTTCGTTAAAAACAATTTGTTTTCCTATTGGATTGTGAAAGTCTTCATCAAGTCTATTCTCCGTCAGCCACTTTAATATAAGGAATTTACTATAAGGATCTAATAATGATTTGAGATATTTTAAAATATCGTACGGAAAATTGTTTTCAATCTGGTTAGTAAGTAAAGGAACCGGAAAATCTTTCATGAGATAAATTTTACGGATTCAAATTTCAAAATCTTTTGTAGTCCAATATGAAAATATTGAAATATAACTCGAAAACAAGGCCAATTTTCTTGAATTTCGTCTAAACATTTATAATTTGTATTAGATTCCAATTCATTTACTTTATTTTATTTCATTTTTATTCTGTAATTTTTAAAAGCAACTATATTCATTTTCACATTCATTTTCTAAAATTAATTTTAATTTAAGTCAGTATTTCATTGTTATTCCGATTTTTATTATCCGATAGGTTTAAGGTTCTCTATTCCTTCACCTATTCATTTTATTGCACAATCCGTACTATGCAGTATAATTTGAGATACTTATTTGAAATTTTAAAGTTATGCTCTCGAGTATTCAGACATTTACATTAGATAGACTTATATCTTTATATATATTTTACATACATTAGACATTCTCTTTCCAAAATGTTTCCCATCCAACTCATAGTTTAACTTTATATAATCTACCAAAGATTTCCTGATTCATCATGTAAATGGCTTTTTCTAGCTAAGATCTTATTTATATTTTGTACTCTGAAAAATTGTGAATGTCGAATTTCATCAAGATTACAGAAACTAAACTTCCTTCTCTGTATCGTTTTCCATTCCCTGCTAAAATTTAAAATTTTCTCACAAATCGTACAGAATAATGTATAGGTTCCTTATGAATAAAGCATGTCATCGAGTGTTGAAAAATAAATTTCCAGTTGACGTCGAGAAATAATTTTGCTTCCTATGATAAATTTATTGTAATAGATTGAGATATATTTTTTAATTATAGATTACCCATTATTATGACATTTACATAATATAATTTTTCTGAAATATCGAAATCATTCAACTAAAACAGTGTTCTAAATAAAAACAAAGGTTAATCAATATAAAAGAATAGAAAGTTACCTATAATGTGAAAATATAGACTTCATATTATAATATATACCAACATCTATTTTTCACAGACAGTACTTTCGTTGAACAAAATTTTCTAATGTAAATTGCATTATTCTGTATACATTTTTAGAAATATATTTATGCAGGCAAACACCAAAAATGCTAGACGTCAAAACACAAATTTTCTTGCGACAAGAAACTACTATATGCGGATTATTATACGGATTGTCTACTATATTGAGAAGAATATTTTAGCACTTATATCCATTTCTTTCCTTTTGTTCTATATATTTTCTGCTTTTCATTTAAATGCATTTATATTTCAACTTTCTAACTGAATCGTTAACATTTAAATAATTTCAGTTTTTATAAAAGTTGTAACAATACTGAAACAACACTTACATTTATTTAGAATCATTATACGTGTAACCATTTATTAATTATTTCATAAAGACTATTTAGACTCTTATGTGTCTGTGTGAGTGCTTAAATTTAATCATATGTTCCAACATTTTCGATCACGAGCGGCACGTATATGTTATATACAGAGTGTGTGGCAATTCATTCAATTTCGACATCAGTATTGTTTCACGGAAATTTTTGCCTTATCTATTTTACAGAATTTGAGCAATTAAGTAATACAAAAATTTCTTGACTGAAAAAGTGATGACATTAAAATAAAATAAGTGTAATAATGCTCATCAGAAGGGGTTAATACATGCACTATCGAGACCTCCTTGCCATTAACTGAAGCATTTAACCATTAAATGCATAGTGATGCATATCTACATCACTTTTACTTTAACTCTTAGGAACCACTATATTTTTATAGAAATATTAATCCTGTAAAAATTACAAAACTATTCTACTAAATAAAGATAAGAATCTGTCTAAAGATAAAATTTCTGGTGTCTAATCCTGAATATAAGAATAAAAAACACAATTCTAAAAGAGTAATTCGTGCATTTAAAGGTTAAGTTTTACAAAATAAAAAATTATATAAAATAAGGTATCTAGATTCATACTTATTAAAATATTTACTAATTTGCAATATTTTAGTTTTACTTGTATTGCAGATGTGCAACATAAGAAAAGGTTAACGTATTATACGAAAAATGTATCTCTGACTTGTTTTTCATTATTTTTCCGGTGTAACAAACCTTTCTGAGAATCATATATAATTTTCTCGAAACAAAATAAAAAATCATGCATTTAAGGGTTAAATCGTCACTTGGTCTATAAAGATACTCTTTGTAATCTCAGGAGATACAAAAATCTCATTCCACTTAACAAAGAAAGCGTGAGTAGAATAGTGAAATTGTTCCAATGTACTTTATTTAAGTAGGTTTTCTGCTTAATGTTTTTTAACACATTGGATACAATAATTATCTATTCGTGGCGCATACTTAAATAATAATAAAAAAACCTTCTCAAAGAAGAATTACCCTGGAGTGAAAGAATTGTCCTCGAAAAATACCAGACAAAACCATAATTACTATGATTGTCATATATATATATATATATATATATATATTTATCTGTAAATCATGAATTTTAGTTAAGTGGTTAATTGTAGAAAAAAAATTAATATAAAAAAAACGCTAAAAGTATATAAGGCTCTCGCGTAATTATACTGAAAAAAGTTTTATCAGAATAAACATTAAAAAAGTTTAATTTCAAAAATGTTAATCGCAATGAAAAGTAGGGGAAGTTGGCCTAAAATGATCCCCTTAAGGGGAAAACTTGTGTAAAATAACATAACTGTTTAAATGAATCTTTGGTCCTATGCTAATATGTTTTACATTATATTTTGCTTCAGAAACATGCTTTAATAATATTTTAAACACAAATTGAGTAATGAAAAAAATAGATTTTTGAAAATGTGTCCAAAGGATCATTTTACCCTCACCCAAGGGTAAAATGATCCTTCATTTAAAAATTATTGTAAATAGTTTTTTATCGGCAAAATAAAGGATATAAAAGTAATTATGACAATACATAATGAAATAAAATAACCTTTACAATCAAATAGCTTACATAATTGATTTAATGTAAATTTTAAAATAAAAAAGTGTCACAAATAGTTTCGAAAATACAATGAAATGGAATATTTGAAATTTATGATCGAAAAGTAACGCCTATTTCCACCCCATCCGAAATCTAGGAATATTTAAGCACATATCGCAAAGATACACATAATCCTCATTCTCATCTATCCCTGCGCATGCATTTTGCGCCCTCTTACGACACTTGTAACACTGGATCGAACCTTCACCTTCTGCAGAGGAGGCAAACAGTTCATCGCAATAAATACACTTTTGTTCATTTTCTGAAACTGTTTCACTATCGTTTTTTAGACACACTTTTCTTCCGATTCCCATAATAACATATCCAGTGTTGCCAGTGGGCTACTTTCTTTAAATTCAGATTTCTTGATTGGCACCACTTTTTTGAAATAGTAAAATTTGCCGTATTTAATGACATATTAATTAGGGCGAAAACAAGAGCAATTTTACCGTTAGAAAAAAGTGGTGCCAATCAAGAAATCTAAATTTAAAAAAAGGAGCGAACTAGTAATACTGATGGGAATTGCTGATGGAATTGCTTTGACTTCATGCTCTTTTCTTTGCTTGTTCTGGCTATTTCGATTTTAGATTTAAAATATTTTAATTGGATTTTTTTAGCTGCAGCCTCTTTTATCTTCTCTTTCTGTTCTCCATTTTTCGCTTCCAAGCACAGTTGATTCTTATAAGGACTGCTCATTAAAATGACACTTTTCATCGATTTTTTTTTTCTCGAAGTGCTTGGTTCCGTTTTCTTTGGAGACGCTAGGATAACATGTGGACTCAAAGAGAAAGGTTTGGGGCAGTCACACATTTGGCTCCCACGATGACTAGGAAGCGGTATCGGATTTTCTTCAGCCAATAAAATGGTAGTAAAACGATCCACATAGTGGATCATTTTACCCGGCAACATGAAATTCCATTTTAGGTCATATAACTATATGGCGTCTAGAAACATAACAAACTTAGCATGTGCAATTCACATCTAAAAATATACTCTATTAAGTAAACCAAGTCATATTTCTGTACATGAAAAACTGTATATGTAAATCAATATGAAAGTTAGTGCTTATCTTATAGCAAATATTATAAAACCCACTTTTTCAAAGATTTCTATTCAGACGCGTTATACTGCGATCGTTTGAATACCGCCATTACTTCTTCTTCACTTGACACAACTAGTTTACGTGTTACCCTGTAGATAGCGCGAACTGTCTGGGAGAAAACCTATGTGGATCGTTTTGCCCGCTAGGATCATTTTAGGCCAACTTCCCCTACATTGATCTTCAAATGTACAGTCGTGAAAAAAAAGTAGACACCCCCTACTAACTCCTCAACAAATTATTGTAGACTAATATACCCAAACACAAATATGTTGAATTTGCAATTTTTATAATTTTCTGATATGAATTATGAACTATGAAATTAATATTCGAAAAAATTATGAATTGCAACCTACATTTTTTTGATGGATTCAGATTTATTAAGTCCTGCTTTATGGAGATCCAAAATTTCACATTTTTCTTCCAAGTAGTTTTTAAATTATGCTTAAAAACGGCAAAATGATGGTTTAACACTAGAACGGCGGCGAGGGGTCATTTTGACCCTTGCCAAATGAATACATGTCGATTCTAACCAGAAAACCTTTTATAATATAAGAGTAATATATGATACACAAAAATAACTTAAATAAATAAGTTAAATAGTTTTTAGTAAAAATTCTGATGTGAAATATTTTTATAAAACTTGAGTACATTTTCCTGCCTTTCTAGTGATAAGGAACCGTCTATGATAGAAGTGACTAAATATTTTGAAATTTCTTAAGCTATCCTGTAATCTAACAGGCTCAATTGACTGCTTAATGTGCCTTGATCAAGAAGGGAGCTCTCTCGGTTAACAATCGAGTACCGAACTTTAATTTGGGTACAGCCCATAAAATACGCTCGTTTTTAAATAATTAGTTTCTCGGAAACTTATGGTACGAATTTTATGAAAAATTGTTTTTAGACTAATTGAAGGGTGTAGAGTTCATTTATGCTGTCAGAATTGTGTATTGCTATTGATAAAAACAAAGTTATGGTTCGTTTTAATATGTAGGTGACCACCTAAACAAATTTTATATACATCATTTAAAAGTAGACTTTATTTCCAATTGTTTGGTACCAGTAACTTTTTTCTACGATAATTTGTTGAGGAGTTAGTAGGAGGTGTTTACTTTTTTCCCCACGACTGTACCATATAGTACTACACACCATGTTTAGTTATTACTAACTGTAAAATTTATACAGAAAAATAAAGCATTGAATAAATGTAATTAATTAGCAGAGCACTTTAAGCTATGCTTTAAACAGAAAAGAAATTTCCCAGTATAAAATTTTATAAGACAGTCTTAACGTATTTTTGAAAGAAATATTTATAAATTCAGATTTTCAGATAACACGCAAAAAGTAAAAATTAAAAAATTCTAAAAATGGCACGTGGGGTGTATTAGTGACTATTTTGGCCTTTTAAGCCCGTTGCGCACAAAATTGTCTAACTTTTAAAGTTTCACTCATTCTCAGTTTCATTTCTAATCACAATTGTTTATTTTGCTCATTTTTCTGAATGAAAGTTACAAAGATTGAGAATATTTTGTGGACATATTTAGCTTTACATAATGTGGTCTCTTAGGAACACTGCGCCCATATTTGTATTCATATTTGCGTTTTCTCTATTTTGTTTAACCCTAGATCTACCGGGAATTTTATTCAAGTTTTAATAAAACGTTCTACACCAGAATTTTTATTTAAAACTATTTAACTTATTTATTTACCTTATTTTTGTCTGGTTTATATACTTAGTTTATTTTAAAGAAATTTCTGGTTTGAATGAATATTTTGTATGTACCTGTCGGGTCCAATGGACCCGTCTGGTAGACGGAGGGTCAACCCTAGAACTACCGGAAATTTTACTCAAGTTTTATAAAAACATTCTACACCAGAATTTTTACATAAAATTATTTAATTTGTTTATTTAACTTATTATTGTCTGATTTATACATTTAGTTTGTTTTGAAGAAATTTTCTGGTTTGAATAGATATTTTGAATATACATGTCGGGTCCATTGGACCCTTCTGGTAGACAGAGGGTTAATCTTTGCTGCTGAAATGGACAATAAAACCTCAGATTTGTCTAAAAAGAGTCTCTGACAAATTATGTGGTGAATACAATGCCCAAGCCAATATTTGTATCAGGTTGCAACATTACTGCTCGTAATTGATTTACGGCTATATATCTCATCAATGAGTGTAATGTGCCTATATTCCGAATTTTATTCGTAATTTTAATGTTTATTTGATTTTTTGCCATGAAACTGGAGGCAGTGTTGTGGTGCATTTAAAAGTTCAGTAATTTTTGTTTTACTCTTTTCTTAGATTATTAAGTGAGGTATCCCTTTAATCAGATTTTGAATATGTATGTATGTTTTCTTTCTGTGTTCTAATGAAGGTCACTGATCACTTTAACAGTGATAGAATAATAGTTGTTAATGACGATAGGCGCCTGTTAAGTGCAATGCGCCGGAACCTGAGAACCCCAGTGGTGCGCCTGATGGAGGGTTAAGATAAACACAAAAGATGTAAACACAAATAATCTTTAGAATAAAAATTGTATCCACTAAAACCCAAAAATGCATTTAAAATTATTGTTTTAATTTCTTCGTACAGTTGTAATTTTTGTCAAGGCAACGCTTTTACAAGGTACTTTTTCGTGGTAAATAAAGTGTTTCTACTAAAAAAGGCAGAAGGCGAAAAAAAACTTTTAACGTACCATTCGTACTAGAAAATATTTATTAAATCAACTTTGAATTACGTTACTATAAAGTCGTTTAAACTTATTCTTGCGCTGTTAAAAGATATCTGTTGTTGTTAGTGAAAAGGATCTGGTGACAGTAAAATTCGAAATTTCATGGAATAAATCTGTGCGTAATATTTAACTACATTATTCTACATTTAAAGAAATACAAATTTCGTTAAAGAACCAGGTTATTTATTTTTAATTAAAAATGATTGTACTGTCAGCTTAGAGCGCCAGTAAATGTAAGAATTTTATTTATTTATTTATTACGCTTAAGTTGCACTAGTAAATTTATTTCTAATGATACAATGTGCACCTATTTAAACGATATTATAATGTAAACTGCTCTTTTTAAACAAAATATTTTTACTTAAAATAGTCGGTTTTATTCTAGCAACTTAAACTTTAAATGTATCAACAATCTTACTGGTAAAAAGTTATTAAAATATCATTAATTTGCATTGCTTTATACTGTTTTTTCATAAAATATATTATTTTCGTATGAGCATCAATTAACCCTTTGGATTCTGGCGTCTCTTACACAAATTTTACTCTGTAGCACCACTTTTTTAAAAAAGTTTCCTTCAAGTACACAATTTCAAAAATGCTCTGATTAAATAAGCCAACTTTTATTTTCATTTATTACTGGTGCCAAAAACAAATTTTGCAATGAAAGATGATGTCGACGCAGCGGCGACAATGGACTGCAAAGGATTAATAAGCAAAATACTAAAATCAAACACAGAAATAAACTTCCTTATATAGTCGGCCATTTATTATTTTATGAACGTTGTACAAAAATAATGATACTAATAAAACACTTTTATTTAAATAAGGATTGTATGTTTAACGTTGAAGTATTCTGAGGATTCTATGAATATTTTTACGCGTCGCACTTCCTCCAGATTCCATGTAATATGAACTATTCATAACTTTGAAGAAATAATGTCAATAACTTTAAAGGCAGTCTTTTTATATGCATCTATTAAATACAAAAGAAAAGATATTTTGACAACATAATCCAGCGTAAACGTAACATTGATCAGCATGTCAAGAGAAAAATTTCTTTCCAACTTTTTTTATGCAATTTCTTTTTAAATACTGCAAGTATGTCACTACGATACGTCTTTTGAAATACTAATATTTTTATTTTATCAAATATGCAAATAAAATAAATGTTATGAACAAAGAATAATTATCGATTATGAAATGACTATTTACGATTATGAAAGATAATAAACAGTGTTATAGGTAGGATTATAAAATACTGATCATAACTTAACTTTCAAAAGACATTTTTATTATAAATTAATTGTATAATTATACTAATTTTTGTTCTAATCTCATCTAATCCTTTAAAAAATAATGAGAATAAATAGTTTTGTATATTTAAAGATTGCAAAATTTCTTTTAAAAATACTTAAATAAGAAAACTAAAATTACATGGGATAAAAGATAGATGATACAAAAAATCGTAATTCTTCACTGCACACTGCAAAAAAGTTTTCCTTTGGAAGAATGTTTTTTTAGTATTCATATAAAATTTAGATACCACAAAATTAAAGGAGTATTTCTTCGCTTCATTTAATTGAAGACTTTTGTGATTACTTAAGCCGAATATATTTATTTAAATAAAGCGGCTATTCGAAACTGAATTTATTTTTTAAAGGTTAAATTTTAATTGATTCATATACACATCAATGCGCAGTGTAGAGTTAAAAACTGTAATTTTATTAAACAATATTCCAAAAATAAGATTATTTCTAAGTTTGAAGCACTAGTAAAAATATACTCCGAAATTTACTTCGAGATTGCTATCAAAATATCCTAAAATAACTTACATATGTTACCCACATGTAAACATTGAAGAAGCGCTTTTATTTTAAACTTCTTTGTGAAGAAAATGCTAGCAGATTTTTTTTGGACGATGCAGATAAATACACATTGTTTCCTGCGGAATAAATAAAGTGCATAACGGAATAAATGTACTGAAAACTCTTTATAAATTTTAAATAAATACTTTTTATATTAACTTTTAAATTATACAGGGCGTATCTGAAATGTTTCAACATACTTAGTGGGATAAAAGTATTCATCAAGACGAAAAAAAATGCAAAAGAACATGGGGTCGCAAATGTAGTTTAAAGGGTGAAATTTGCAAAACTAATAAAAATATCTAAATCTCGCATGCTGCTTTTTGCGCAACTGGCTAGTAGCACGAAGCTGGTTTTCCGTTTACTTTGTGTCACTCACCGGTCAGAAAGAGATAACAAAAATTTGGAAGAAAGTCAAACAAATCTGTGAGCAGGAATCCAAGTATGCAAAGCCACGTAGTCTTCGAGCGTGTCCGCCAGGCGTTCCTCCGTAGATGTACTCTATCTAATAATGTCCGCGGTCCACACTTTGAACAATTCTTGTAAAATTTTTGTTTTCTCTGGACATCACGAGCTCTATTGTACCTATTCTGTCCAATAAATAATTTTCTGGGGTGTTTCTTTCTTGTCTCCGTTTGTCCATTTCCAGACGCATTTTCTCATTTTTCATCCTTTGACCGTCATTTGGGACTGCATGTTCCATTGCATATTTTGCTCTTCTTCATGAGTACTATCATCCTTCTAAGTTTGTTGAAACATTTCAGATACATCCTGTATAAAATAGCGAGGTCTTGAATTCGGACGGTTAAAGGCAAGCCATACATTTTTCATTAAAAATTAACGTTTAAGTAAAACATAATCATTATTTAAGTCTATGCCTATTGCTATTTCTTAATCTTCTGCTTCCTTTCTGTAACGGGTTCTGTTTTATCCTATTTTGGGATTTAAATGGTAAGATAGTGCTTTTCTGAGACCTTTAAATAGCTCATTACCTGATTTTCGGTAAGAAATGAAGCGTAATAATGTTTTGCTTGTTCCCTTCAAGTACCATATTTACGAGTGGGGCAGCGGGTCCTAGACATAGGACCCCGACTCAGTGAGGGGATCAATTTCGTTTAAACAGAATCCAGTTTACATATACTTTTTAAACAAATACATACAGGGTGTTTCAGCACAGCGGTTACAAAATTTCAGGAGAGATAGAGTACACGAAGACGATGCAAAATCACATAGCAATGCATGATCGGAAACATTTTCCTGGTGCGGAAGTGACGACACATAACACAATAAAGTAAGGACACGAACAGGCTGAGAAAACATGTTTCTTATTCTTAGAATAGCAAAAGACTTACTAGAAATAAGAACACAAAGAGACAATGATCGTCATATAAGAAATTGTTCGAAATTACGACACGGGCAGTGATGCAGGCATCACATCTACGGCGCATGGAAGATCTGATGTTCTCGAAAATACAGGCCGTTTCCCGGACTTCCGCAGCAGCTTCAACGAAGCGTGCAATATGTTCCTAAGAAATGTTAACGGGGGTTTCGTGCACCAGTGTCTTGACGTACCCCTAGAAGAAGTGGTCAAGGCAAGTGAGGTCTTGCGATAGAGCGGACCAATGCACTTAAATAATAACAAAAGGTTTCTCTTCCTACTCTCATGACTGCACAGGACTACCCCGCCCGCTCCACTGTTTGCCATACGTTGCATTCAGGTGGAGAACCAAGTCAGTGCTGTAATGGGAAGGAGACCCCATCAAGCATTTTTGCGGTGCTAAGAATAATAAACATGTTTTCTCACCCTGTTTGTGTCCTTCCATTCTTGCGTTTTGTGTCGTCACTACCGCGTCAAGAAAGCGTTTCCGACCATGCATTGCTATGTTACTTCCCATAACCTAGGTGTACTCTGTCACTCCTGAAACTTTGTAACTGCTGTGCTGAAACGAACTGAATATATTTATTTATACATTCAAAGTGTCCTCTCTTATCGCTACCTACTATACAGTGCTGCCAGATTGGAGACTTTTTTTATTCAGATTATTTGACTGTCACAACTTTTTAAAAATAGTATAATTCTCCTTATTTTTCAAAATTTTTAATCTATTTCTAAATAAGCCGAATATTTCTATTTAAAAAAAGCGGTGACAATCAACAATGTGGGGACAAAAAAGCCCCCAATCTGGCAACACTGCTACTATTTAATTCTTAAATAGTTAATTTTATGTGTATATTACAAATTGCAGAAATGTTTTAAATACTGTAGTTTATTATCTTAGCAGCCATTTAAGGTGAAATAGTTATTTTGTTAAAAAATTCGAAATTTAAATTTTTTTCAGGTCGACTGTTTGCTTTAAGTTGCATTTAGATAAATATTCTCCATCCAATATTCTAAGAAGTAAAACAAAAAGAAATTCTACTTTTTACAACAAACCGTTCTTGATAATTAATTTGCATGTTATTACTTTACCGTGACACTAGAAAGACGTCATTTAATGGATTCAGGAGTATTTCGTTAATATAATTTTACTGCCTACTATATTTTGAACACATTTGCAATTTACATTGCTTAATTATCGTGAACAAATAAAAAATTAAAACACGTTGCAATCTTTTGGGGGTACTTTGTATATATTTTAGTTCAATCAGGGCTGCGGTAGGAAAAAGGACCGACTCCGACTCCGACTCCTGGATTTCTGAAACAATCGACTCCGACTCCAACTCAGGCATACACACAGGGTTTCTCAAAAAGATTGAAATGCGCTTTAATTTTTTACCTGTTGGAGATATATAGATAATGCAAATTGAAAAAGTGTTCTAAATTAATGGTAACTTCTGTACCATCAGCTAAGATCCTATTATGATATTTTTAGGGTTCCGTACTTAAAAAAGGAAAAACAGAGCCATTATAAGATCATTCCTGTGTTTGTCTGTCAGTCTGTCACAGCCATTTTACTCGAAAACTATGGAACGTGGAATGTTGAAATTGGAGGAAGTAATAAAGACTATTGACCCACATATTTACAAATGATTAAACACTCACAAATATATTTAGGAAAAATATAGAGGGGTTAATTAAGCTACTTGAGAAAAAAAATCTTTTCTTTGTATATCGTGTGGGGTATCGTGTGAAAGCTTTCGTAAAGCCGGACTCAAAAATACATTTCTTTTAATTTTAGGTATTATTGTTGCAGAGATAACGTCGAAAATGTAGGGCAAAAATGTGTCCCCCCCCCACGTCTATTTCCGAATTTATTCAAACTAAAATTATGAAAATATTAGCGTTAGTAGACGTTAACTTAAACCTTGCAGAAAAATTATAGCGATTACCCTAGGTCGCATAGTTTTTCAGAAAAGCGCATTTTTCTGTTACAATTTCGATTTGCAGGCATTCACCGAAAGTGTTGAGAAGAGATGAAGGTACCTTTCGTAGCGGAAGTATAAAAGCACTGTTGATAATTATTTTCGACAAAATTCGTCGGTAATTAGCCGCGATATTAACCCTTAAAGACACGGACGGTTTGGACATACACAATGACAGGGGCGGCGTACTCTATATGTCGTCGGCTTTTAAAGCGTAGATAACAAATTTTAATGATACAATTTTGTTATGCGATTCCCAGTAGCAGTATAAAAGCAATAAACGTCAAATTCTTACAAACAGACTAATTTGATTAGAAATAATCACTCACGTAAATACTATGAGATTCGCTACTAGTTTGCATTGGATGGATATATCCATACGCATCCCGTGTCTTTAAAATTTAATTAAAAACCTATCTGGAAAAACGTGGGCACGTACCAAGGCGGCGTTGCAACTTTGCGACCTGCTTTCGAAGCGCTTTTAGCACAGTGCCAATTTTAAACTTTGAACAAGGATTTTGTTTAAGATACACAGTAAAATAAGCGATTATTACTATGCTGAATTTAGTTTTATGAAATGCAAAATGAAGTTTAAATATGTACTACTTTTATTGTCAGTACCGAATTAATTTCATCATAAACAGATTAGGATAAGATTAAAAAAAGCGTTATACAGAATAGCAATATTTGATATTATTTAGGCTTCATATCTCTTTCAAACTTTATGGTAACCCCATTTATACTTTTCTGGTATATACAGCTATATCCAACCCTACGTTGTATAGTTTTTTACAGTCTTATTATTCTTTTAGCAAAGATTTTTTAAATAATACAGTTAACAATTCACATATTTATTGTACGGAACCCTCAGAACGCGATTAATATTCTCACTTGATCGTTTATTTAAGTTCATATAAAAGATACCTCGAAAAAAAATTAAATTTTGTATATACCTATGAAAAGCTTTTATAACTACAATATAACAAATAATAGGTTTTACTTCAAGTATTCTAATAAATATGAATTTCATAAATCAGTTTTCGTATCATTAAATTATGGTAGTTATGAAACTAGAATAGTTGTTTTAACGTTTCTTTACGTAGCGTATTTTTATATTTAAAAAAAAAAATAGCATAAGATTATTTTAGGAAATGTAAATGAAAATATATAGGTTGCCTACAAAATCTTGGCCTCCTGAATTATTTTTGGACAATGCAGTCAAATAGACATTGTTTTCTGCGGAATAAATAAGGTACATAAACGGGATATATGAACTAAACGGTGACAGATACAGTTCTAGGCATAGTAAAATGAATAAATCCTACATGATGAAGGAATTCAGCCACACCATCCCTCTATTTCATTTTAACTAACTTATCAGGCGTGGTTATGATATTTTCTTTTGTTGGGTCCCCGGACACAAGGGTATTCCAGATAATGAAAAAGCATGCAAAGCGGCAAAACGTCCTCTTAACCCATTATACTATCAGATTCCTTTTACGGGTGTTAAACATGTCATCAAATGTTTTATTTCTAATAAATGGCAAGAAAGTTGGGATATTGAAATAAATAGCAAGCAACGTCATATTAAATCCACCTTAACAATTTGGCCCACTAATTACCCAAGAAGAACTGATATTCTGCTTAATCGTCTAAGAATTGGACACTCCATATTCACTCATAAACATTTCTTACTACGGGAGAATGCAACCATGTGTCCACATTGTCATTTTCATTTCCTAACCATCCATCATCTTTTAACTGACTGTTCGGGTACTTGTGCAGAATGTATTTTAATTCATCTTCACCCACACTGACAAATCTCATTGTGTAAATACCTCATGGAGAACTCTTTACTTTTTAAAACATGCAGGCTGTTATTTTCGTAAGCACAGTAGCGTAGTGGTTACCACGCCTGTCTGCCACGCTACACGTCGCGAGTTCGGCTCCCGGCTGGGCAAGGTTCACTCAAACTTTCATCACTTCGGGGTCGATAAAATGAGTACCAATCTTGCTTGGGAACTAAACACCTAGGACTTCGAGTTGGGCTGACCACCCGGCCGGGGCAGATGCTGCATAGCACCTCGGGGCCCAGGGTCAAGTAAACAGAGTTGGACACTGTAGATCCTGATCCTTCATGGATCGTAGAGCCACAGGTTTAGTCTTTATATTAGGCTGTTATTTTCAGATTTCACTGTTTATTTGCTTCATTGATTTAACATTTAACAATATTCCTTTACAGATTTGTGACATCTGGATGGGAAAACCATCCACAGAGCACTTTTTATTGAAATATTTTTACTTTTATATTTTACTGTTTTAGGAATTAACAATATTAGTGGTTTACACTTACCTGACTACACTGGATGGGTTACCCGATCCATATTTCTTTTATCATTGCTCTTTTATTGTTTATGCTTTATATTTGAATGAAAATATTTTATTCTCATTTTTTGTGAGCTTTTGTTTCTTTCTTTTAGCGCAGCATATCCCGTAACGGATTTTCTGAGATAAAACCCTATATAACCAACAAACCTACACGAAAAAGGTGCTCCTAGCTCCACGTAGCGCTAAACTGTCGAGTTAGTGTTCCTATCTGGAAAATAGTACAAAGTGCAAGAAAAATAAACAATTACAAAGTTGTAGAACGTCCTCGATTTAATATGAAATAATTTACAGGCAAGTAAAAATTACAGTCTCTAAAATGTAATTATTTTAAATACAATCACCAGCTTAAATATTCTACTAAGTGCATGGATAATGTTAACATTATAAGGCAGGCACCCCTTTTTTAAAGAAGTCATTATATGTAAGCATGTAATAGAAATAATAAAGCATGTAATAGAAATTACAATAGAAAAACAAGTTAAACATATTCAATCTGCCAACCATCAGCAGAAATGCATCACGTATTCTGTATGCGTTTCAATGGTGGACAATTCGAGCATATTTAACTTAATTTTCTTATTAATATATTCTGTGCCTTCCAAACATATGTTAGTTTCATTGGTAAATGGACACCTTCCTTATACTGCCACACTTATGCATGCAATTTGTGGTGTACTTAATCTGGTAATAGGGCATAAAATTTTAGATTGTAGGGCTTCCATTAAAATCGAATGGATGCTCTACAACTTTGGAATTGACTTTTTTCTTATCCCGTACCATTTTCGAAAAAAAGGAACGCTAACACCGCAATTTTCCGCTACATGGCGTTTGTAAACGATCTTATCACCTAGCGCATAGTCATTTTACTGTTCCTAGACAAAAGTCAATGACTGTAGCTGTCATCGTTCTGGAGTTAATGAGGGTGAACAGGACTTCATTGGCCACCTCGTATGAGACGAATTGAACATTAGCGTATCAAAACTTTGAATCATGGAAGGTGTTAGTATTCCGAGTGACGCAGCCTTAAGCCTAAAATCGTATCGTAGAAATCGTAGATGGCGGAGCTCATACATACGGCTAACTCGACATCAAAGAAAACGCGAAAAGCCGCCATTTAATAACTCAGCAGATATAGGTCCTATTGATCTGATTTTTTTAGAACAGTCTTATATCTGCAGTCTAATCCTATTCTGAAAATTTACATTTCTACGTGCAGTATATTTTGAGATGAAGTGAATAACACTTTTCTTTTTACTAGGAAAACTCGTTTTATTTTTGACATTTTCGTTTCCTGTTAATGCCCAGTCAACCATTAACCCCTTCGGGACGGGAGCCTTTTACGAAATTTTTAATATTTTGTCACCGTTTTTTAAAAACAGAAATTTGTGTCTTGTTGAATCGCGAAAATGCGCTGATTAAATAAGGCAAATTTTACAGTAAAATTTTACTGGTGAGGAGAAAAAAGTATTCTGAGCGCTTCATGCGGCACGTATACGTGTCGCTCGTCCCCAAGGGGTTAATGTCTGGTAATTTTCTCGTCTGTGATTAGTGAGTGCGAGGCTAACGTTAGCCTCGTAGTGAGTAGGTTTGACGTCATCACATCGCGCCAATGAGCGCGAAGTGCTGTGACTTTCAATAGATCGATAATCCATGTTTATTTGCGTAGCGAGCAGAAATTTCGCTATAATGATGGATTTAGTGTTTTAATTCGTCGTTTCCTTATGGATTTGAAATAAATTATTTTACATTTCCTTATTTACATTTGATTATTCCTGAGTGCGAAGTGCTGTGACTTTTAATATATAGATAATTTATGTTTATTTGTGCACTTCTTAGCGAGCAGAAATTTCGCTATAATGATGGATTTAGTGTTTTAATCCGTCGTTTCCATATGGATTTGAAATTAATTATTTACATTTCCTTGTTTACATTTGGTTATTCCTAATAGTCAGAAATTTTGCCAGTCTTGGCTTGGATGAACTTCTTGCACCATGATAATATATTAGCATAACTTGACCAGGTTGAAAGTTTAATCCAATTTGCTACGCTGTCAGATTTACATATGCCTCAGCAGGGCTGTACAAAGGGGGCAGTCACCCCGGGCTCGGAACTTGAGGGGGCGCCAAATTTATACTACAAACCTCGTCTTTTTCTTCTTTTTTAGGGTCCCGTACTTAAAAAGTAAAAACGGAATCATTATAAGATCACTCCTGTGTCTGTCTGTCTGTCACAGCCATTTTACTAGTAAACTATGGAACGTGGAAAGTTCAAATTCGGGGAAGTAATAAAGACCATTGACCCACATATTTTCAGATTAATAAACATTCATAAATATATTTAGTAAAAATGCAGAGGGGCTAATTATGCTACTTGAAAAAAAATCTTTTCTTTGTATATCATTTAGGGTATCCTGTGAAGCTTTAGTAACGCTGAACTCAAAAATACATTCTTTTTAATTTTAGGCATTATATTTTCAAGGATATTGTCGAAAATGTAGCGTAAAAATATGTTCCCCCCATATAATTCCGAATCTACTGAAACTAGAATTATGAAAAAATTAGAGGTATTAGACGTTAATATAAGCCTTGGCGAAAATTATAGCGATTAACCTAGGTCACATAATTTTTGAGAAATTAGCATTTTTCTGTTATACACAAATTTCGATTTACGGGCATTCAGAAAAATTTTTGAGCATCGGTGGATATACCTATCGTTGCAGAGGTATAAAAGCATTGTTGATAATGATTTTCGAAAAAAATCATGGGTAATTAGCCGAGATATTAACCTTTAAAGATACGGCCAGTTTGGATATACAAAAGGCGAGGGGCGGCGTACTCTATGCCTAGTTAACAACTTTTAATGATATATATGTGTAATGTAATGTCCAGTAACAGTATAAAAGCAATAAACGTCAAATTGCTAAAATATACTAATTTAAGGGGTAAAATAAAAAAAAAATGAAAAAAATGGAAAAAAAAGACCATTTTCAACATTTAATGTCTTAAAATGTATATGATTTTAATACACAATTTTAATTGGGATGAAAGGGGTTTAATTTTAATTGGGATTAAAATCATCCCAATTTTAATTGGGATGATCTTTCCTTTCATGTATTTAAAAAATTGCAAGATACAGAATTAATATTTATAGGGGGCTCGAAACTGTTAGACATTTGTCGAAAAAAAAATTGGCATAAAAGTTTACGAGCAGGATTACAAAATAAATATTGCAACTAGAATGAAAATGTTGGTGCTTAGTTATACTTCAGATTGTAACAATTTCCCTGAACTTAAATAAATTTGTATTTAAAATATTTTTATATTTTTAATGCAATGTTGCATTTAGCTAATACAAAATTTTGAAAATTCCAACAATAAAATCATCTAAAAAAATATTTTTTTGAACAATAAAAAGGAAATTTTAGGTTCAGTTTATACAGTCTAACATGAAATATATGTTTTGAAAATTTCATGAAAAAATATGCAGAAGTTTGAGGTATCCTGCGCGTTATGCCCAAAAAACGCTATTTGTAGAAAAATGGCTTCAAAGTTTCGGAAACGCCCCTTCAGTTATTGAGCGTGTATAATTATAAAAGCCATAACTTTTGTTCTAATGGGAATTTGAAGGAAACAATTATAACAAAATATTCATAAAAGATAGGAGTTTAACATCTAAAAAAATTAAAATTTCTTAAATTTTGAAGCTTTAAGAGTCCTGCGACCACTTAATCCTTTCCGACACGGTGTAATTCTATTTATAAACTTATGAAATAATGAACTGACACCAGAATTTATGAACGAATTTATTTGAAACTGCGAACTTGCTTATTTTTACGTACATGATAAAAAGAAAATTTTAATTAAATATTCTTGGTGCCGTTTGTCTGTTTTGGAATTAAAATTAGGTGTCTTTTTTTAAGGGCACTGACCTCGGGAGGTTTAATTACAATGAATCGCATAAATACTGTGGGATTCGCGATAATTTAACCGAGCGATAACTGACCAAGGCGGCGTTGCAACTTTGAGACCTCCTTTCGAAGCGCGCTTTCGATTGCGCTTAGCACAATGCCAAATTTAAACTTTGAACAAAGGTTTTGTTTTAGCTACATTGTAGAAATAAAGGTTATTGCTACGCTGAATTTAGTTTTATGAAATGCCAAATGAAGTTTAACTATGCACTGCTTTTATTGTCAATACCGAATTAAGTTCATCATAAACAGATTAGAATAATATTAAAAAAATAGTTATACGAATAGCTATATTTGATATTATTTTGGTTCCATATCTCGTTGAACTTTCATGGTATAATATTTACACTTTTCTAATATATACAGTTATACACAACCCTACGTTGTATAGTTTTTTACAAAGTCTTAGTATTCTTTTGGCAACTTTTTTTTTTTTTTATAATACAATTACAAATTCATATACTTATTCTACGGAGCCCTCTGTGCGCGAGTAATACTCGCACTTGACCGTTTATTGTAAAAAAAAATGTATATTTTCATATTGTTAATTTTTTTCTCAGTGAAAGTACGAACATTTTTCGTTTCAAAGTTATTGCATTCTCCGTTACCTCACTCCGACAGAGCCGTCCCTAGGGGTGTGCGACAGGTACGGCCGCACAGGGCCTCACACCCGAAAAACTGTCAACCAATATTTTATTAATGTTAGGCAGTTTTTGTTTTTCTCTTGAAAAAAAATAATATTTTGTCCTTGTAAGAAGGTGGCCGCTGACAATTTCTTAATAGTCACTTTTACTATTTAGTGTCCCTATGGCAGGCGCGGATCCACGGGGGGGGTTCCCTCCCCCCCCCCCCCCAAATAATATAAATCCAACTTTTTTTATGGCCGTTTTCGCGGAAAATACAAACAAACGGAAACCCGAAAGTTTTCGCGTACAAAAGGGGGGGGGGGGGGCGAACGGCCCCGATCATCCTCCCCACCAAAGATAAAATATATATCATAAAAACGCAAATTTCACCAAGGGATAACGAAAAAACGCGAATTTCGTCAAAGGACCCAGAAAAAAAAAACATGAATTTAGCCACTGGATAGCAGAAAAAAACGCGAATTTCGTCAAAGAATCGCAGAAAAAGTGAATTTCGTTAAAGGATCATGAAAAACGCGAATTTTGCCAAAAGGTGCTGAAAAGAACACGAATTTCGTCAAACGATCAAGAAAAAAAGCAAATTTCGGCAGATTATAGCAAAAAAATGTGAATTTTGTCACAAGATCGCGGAAAAAGTGCGAATTTCACCACAGAATCTAGGATAAAACACTAATATCGTTAAAGGATCGTTAAAAACGCGAAATTCGCCAAAGGATGACGAAATAAACACGAATTTCATCAAAGAACCGCGATAAAAAGCTTGTCACAGGATCGGGGGAAAAACACTAATTTTGTCACACTATCGCAGAAAAAGAGCGAATTTTACCTCAGGATCGTGGATAAAACAATAATTTCGCCAAAGTATCGTAAAAAACGCTAAATTCGCCCAAGGATCACGAAATAAATGCGAATTTCGTCAAAGGATCGCTGAAAAACACGAATTTTGTCAAAGGAACGCGGAAAAACGGGAATTTCGTCAATGGATTGGTTAAAAATGGGAATTTCGTCAGAGGATTGAATAAAAACGCAAAAAACGCAAATTTAGCCAAAAAGGCCGCAAAAAACTGGAATTTCGTTAAAGGATCGCGGAAAAAACGCGAATTTTGTCAGATAATTGCGAAAAATCACGAATTTTGTCACAGGATGGTGAAAAAAGCGCGAATTTAGACACAAAATCGCAGATAAAACACTAACTTCATTAAAGGATCGTAAAAAAACTCGAATTTCGCCAAAGGATTACGAAATAAATGCGAATTTCGTCAAAGGATCGCGAATTTCATCACAGGATCGCTGAAAAACACGAATTTTGTCAAAGGAACGCAGAAAAACGGGAATTCATCAATGGATTAGTGAAAAAATTACAACAAAAATTACTGAAACCATACAAAATGTAGGCCTTAGGCATAATTATTTTTTAAATTAATTGCAAAAGGCTTTATTTTCTGTTACTATTATTTAAAGATAATCTAAAAATAAACTTAAACGATACTATGAGATAAATACTTAGCTGTGACCACAACAAAACAATAGTTTGGCAGTATTGTTTTGACATGTTGACCTTGCCATATCTCAGCTTGTAGTCAAATCTCCATTCTGAAATTTCTTGTGCATAACTCTACCATGCAATACTCTTATAAAAAAATTTCAGATTTTTATCTCGTGCCCCACCAGAGACACCAAAGCCTGAAAAGTGCGATTTTTGTCATTTTTGAAAAATTTGGGATTTTTTTAGAGAAGAGAGAGCAAGTCCCAGATCTAGAACTCGGCGTGTGAGTACAAGTACTTTCGACCTATTTGTAAAAAAAATTATGTCATGTTGACAGTTAGAAAAAATTCCTCTTGTAAACGGACAAATTTTGGAAAAAAACTGAAACATTATGCTTAAATTTTACCAATAAGCAGTTAGTTTCGGAAACTACCCCATTACCGAATTTTTAGTCCAATGTATTCTGTACAAATTGCTTTAATCCGCATTTGAATTGGATAAATAAACGATGAATTATTTACAATTCCGTAAACCCTTCTTGTGAGAAAATTGCTGCAGACGATGAAACAAAGATGGCTGCCATGCACAAACAAAAATTAATAAAATTAAAATAATAGTCATTTTGAACTTCCATCATGTTAGGGTTGTTGTACAAAAAATTTCAGATTTTTTAAAAATGGTCGAGCAACCAGTGCTGGACCACTTGAAATGGATTGACCCAACAATGAATTTTATACTTAAAATGAGCCTGCAATCCATTTTGTAGAAATATTGCTACTCTCTAGAGCAGGGGTTCCCGATTTTTAGATCGACGTACCACTGAATAGAAGTTCATACTTCCGCGTACCACGAACTTACTAACTCCATGCTATTACAGAAAAACCTGTGTAAAAGGAATATGTCTAAAACAAGATATTTGTGCAGTCTTTTGTGCTCTGTCTGAGCAGATTTTACTGTATTTAATTGTATGATTACATTATTAAATTGGTACTGAGATTGACTGCTTTATATTAACATTCAAGTAAAAGGTGTTAGTATCATTATTACATATTAATAATATGTACATTATCAAAATATAGTGTTTTGATTTTTAAAAATAGCTACAATACTTAATGGCATATTGGCGTAGATTGATACATATGCACTAGGGTGACTCTATTAATTCTGTTGTATTGCTAATGATAAGGGGGATGCTTGCTTTACCAAACACATCTTCCTCATATCTGATTCAATCTTAGTTTTAGACATAAATCAGATTCGATGTTTATGTTTATTCCTGTATTTGTTTTTCATATAAAGAAGTGATATAATGTTGTGCTAAAAACAAGCAATAATTTTCAGGGTTGTAGTGGGTAGCTGCCCGGGTACCCACCCAGCTACCCGCCCGGGCTGGGTTTTTTACAGCCCTGATAATTTTAGAGCTTTTACCGATATCAGAGGGTATTTTCTTTTCTCACCAATCAAAATTCTGTTACCTTCATCTTTTTGAATGCGGATTCCAGTAATCCATTATTATTGTTGCATTTTTTACTTCATTTCACGTACCGGTACTGGTACGCATACCATAGTTTAAGAACCCCTACTCCAGAGGGCTAAATTTCAAAAATTATTTCAACTTTATCCCCATAATCCCGATTTTTTTTAAATGAAAAAATTGCTAGCATTAAATATGCAAGAAATCTGCACATCATCGCAGATGTAAACAATGAAACTTTCAGTTCAGATGTAAGGGCAAAATTACAGAATTTTTTTATATATATATATCATTCCGTTTGTATTTAAATATGTAATTAATTCTCTATAATATGACTGAACTCGTGGTTTTTCAGGAAGGAAGTACAATTTATTTCTGAAAAAAAAATCAAGATTTTGGTAATCACAATCTTTTTATCAAATCTTTTTATGTATTATAATCCAGATTTTTTGGTTATTAAGACTGGCTAAACCTGAAATAAAACTTCCTTACTTTATGATTTTGATGCGAATTAATAGGTAGAATTAGGGGGTAAGTTTCATTGAATAATTCAAGGAAAATGTATCTTATATTTATAATGCAGATTTAATTATACATTATTAATTATTTACTTGACCTTTACTTTTAATAATTTAATCATTTTTTAAATTATCTTCTTATCATTTTAGTTTATTACTGTAATTAATAATTTTAATATTTTACTGTATTGAAAGGATTTTTTATAATTTTGATTGCATAAATACATTCAAATGACTGTTTAAAAACTGCAAACAAAGCAATGACCAGAAATCTGCAAAATTCTAAAATCTGCACAACCTCTGGTACCAAGTTGTGCGGATTTGAGGGAGTCTACTGTATAATGATTTTGTCCAGAGGTACTGTTTGTTTTCGTAAAACGAAACCTTCTGCGCTTTTACGCATGCGTCAGGTCTGATTTGATTTTACAAAAATAGGGATGATCGGAGGCTGTTTAGCTGAGTGACAACATACAACTAGAACTTCGGCAAATACCCATCTCAGCGTTAACACCCCTTTGGATCGTAAAATCGTCTCAGAGTGTTAGGCACGGCTTTCGAAAACGAACTGTATTTTTGATGTGTTTATAAGGCATCATTTTGTTTACAATTTAAAACTTCATCAAAATAGTGTAACTTTTCTAATAAATATGTTACAAATAATGTATCGCAGTAATAATCAGTATATCTGATGAAAATTCAAGTAATTTTTTAAAGTAAACTATTTATTTAATTCTTTTTATCCCTATTACTGTAGTTGATTAATAGTAGTTCAAGAACCACAATTTTATATTGTAAAATTATTTAAGCATTCTGCAAGCAGTTCTTGTTCTATCACAAAAGCCTGCCACTAAAAAATTTTAATACAGACGATGCATATAATGTTTTTCTCAGATGTAAACAATGCATTTTGCAGTTAAGAAGCACATGTATTTCACAAATATTACTATTTCTTGGAACACTAAATTTGATATATTTTCGTCTTCAACACATTACTTTGGAGTAATGAAAACATTGTTATCACATTAAAAATTTTTGTAAATGAGTGTTATCACAAAAGCCTGCCACTAAAAAAATTTAATACAGAAGATGTATATAATGTATTTCTCAGATGTAAACAATGAATTTTGCAGTTAAGAAGCACACGTATTTCACAAATATTACTATTTCTTGGAACACTAAATTTGATACATTGTTGTCCTTTACACATTACTTTGCAGCAATGAAAACATTGTTATTATATTAAATTTTTTTCTAATTGTTATCACAAAAGCCTGTCATTAAAAAAATTAATACAGAAGATGTATATAATGTATTTCTCAGATGTAAACAATGAATTTTGCAGTTAAAAAGCACATGTATTTCACAAATATTGCTAAATTCTTAGAACACTAAATTTGATACATTGTCTTCTTTAACGCATTATTTTGGAGTAACGAAAACATTATATTATTTCTTTTTGTAAATGAGTGTTATAATCGGTGGCAGCTCTTGACGGTTTTTTTAAGGCACTAAATGCATGCCTTCCAAAAGTAATATTTAAAAAGAAAAGAAATTTTTGCCTTATTTAATATAAGAAACTTCTGCCAAAAATAAGACAAAGATTTCATTATTAAAAATAGTGAAAAAGGAATAAATTTGCCAGGCATGCATTTAGTGCCCCCAAAACTGACAGTCACGAGCTACCACTGTTTATAATTATTTTGCCTAGGCATATTTGGATTATGCTTTAAGGTAATTTAATAATGTGTGACACGATCTATACCTATTATGTATAGGGGCAGATTCACAGTCGCCATGTGACGAGTAAATTTTTTGCTTTGACAACTAACTTTCAATGTCTCAGTCGCCATACGTTATACAGGGATGCTCCTTTTCTGCAAATGGTGGATTTCTGACTTTTTTAAAAAATGAAATCCGTGTATTTTCCTTCATAATTCCTACAGTCCAGAATGATCTGTTTAACACAGAAAACTATTGTATTACATAGAAAAACAAATGTCTGAAGTGTGTTTTGATTTTTATAGAGCTAAATAATTTTACACATTCACAATTTTTTTAATGTAATGTGATCGATAAATCAAAATTAGAACGATAAAATCAAAATTAGAAATATTGTTCTCCTAATATTTCCCACTACCATGATTGCTTAGCTTTACATTTTTTAAAAATGTATCTTGTCCAACTATATCTTCTGAATGAACATAGTTTAAGATTTGTATTAGACTTAATAATTAAATTTATAGAATTTTGTGATTAAATTAAACATACCAATTTGATGTAATTAGTCTTGTTTTCTTGTACATAGACATATGTATATATAAAATAAATTATTTTACACTTTGAATTCAGTCCCTTATAAACATTAAATTATTTTTATGTGTTTGTTTCACAATGTGGCCACTGGATTTTTTAGCTTTAGGAGCCACTTTCTCCTTCCAGATATTGCGAATCTGCACCTATACTATTATGTAAAATTTTATAATTTTCACTATTTCTAGTTCCAGGAATGTAATTTAAAGCACGTTTACGAGGTAAATTTAATGATGAATGAAATATGATCTATATAATGCAAAATTCTGCAATATGCAGAACTTCTCATCCCAAGGTGTGTGTTATAAAGATCTATCGTATTTATCTTCATATGTAATTCACTCTTAAAAAACCCTAAAGATTTAATATCTGTGAGTGCTCTGAAGAAGGCATTATTACAACTTTATAATTTTTTCATTCTGTAGCACAAATTACTCAGCTTACAATTCACCAATCAAAGCATTGCGATCTTGATTTTTTCCCACTTACTTTATTTACCTCAGAAGTGGTTAAGATTTTTGTATATTACAATATACCTAAAGGTATTAATAGCAAAAAAGAATCTTTAACCCCTTGGGGACGATTTAATTTTTTTTTTTTTTTATGCTGGTCAGTAGGGGGAGAGAGGAGAGAAGAAATGTACATTTGGGAAGTTAGGGCTTAATTTATTTATTTATGTTAGTGAGCAACAAATGTTGCAGATTATTTTTTTTTTACAAACTAAAGTTTGAAAGATTTTAATTATTTAGGTAAGCTGGAGAGATTGGTGAGAAGGGAGAAATGAAATTTTTGGGGCTCAGGAGATTATTTTATATGATTTAATATTATTGTCAATAAAGAGCTTTAAATAGGCATGGTGGAAGATTATATATATATGTATGTTTAAAGAGTAATATTTCTTGCTATTTTTCATATGACAGTAAATTTTTTATATAGTAAAATTTAACATAGCTTTTTATATCTCTGAAACAAACCAACAGAAATATCATCTAAACATGCATGTTATACATTACTTCCATATCTTACCAAAGAGTTGTTAAAAAAAATCTCATAGCACAGCGCTCTTTAAAATTGAAATATGAGGCATCCTTTTTTGCGGGGAGGGAGGGGGAGAGATTGAAGGTGAATAGAAATCCTAACTATGAATTCTTTGTATTGGTCTTTAATTTTTTGTTGTTGTTGTTTTATTTTTTTTTATCATTAACCTAAAAAAAGTACTGATACTAATACAAAAACCCTTAACGGGTTAAAAGTTTTTGATGCAGCGCTTTATCTTATGCTTTAAGAATTTTAAATATGGAACTTTAAAATAATGATATCAAATTTTGAGTGACGCTAATGCTATTAATTATAATCTCTCTATATATTTATTTCATGGTTTTATTTTTTTATAATTGCATGTGCAAAAATTATGTTCAATTTAAAAAGATGTATAAAAGTTTATTCATTGATGCATTATCATTGATATCTCTCATAAATTGAAAGTATGAGTTTTAAAAGATATGATATCAAAATTTAAGTCAAACCTTGATGTGGCTTTAAACGACTTGTTTTAAAATTCAATTTAAATTATTTTTAGTTTGGCTGAGATATATTCACACATCTAAACAATATTTTTAATTTTCCAATACACTGTTAAATATATCACTTTCACTGAATTTATAAAATGCATTGAAATGTATTTATTTGAATAAATTGATTTATCCTTTGTGCCATGCTATTAAAAATTAAAAACAAAATTTATGTAAATAGTTTCTTTTTTTTGCGTCATTGTATCCAAACTAAGTGAAATGTATTCAAATGGGTTTTTGTATTGATAGTTTTTATTCAGAAATTTTTTTAACGAATAACTTGTAGTTGGGTGTTTGAGCATAAATTTAAACTTAGGGCAAAATTATTTTGCCGAAATTTCATGATTCTAGCTACTATTTTAAACGTATCACTCTTTTTAAATCCTCAATGGATTATGTAGATTATCAGATATACACTCACTTTTTTCACAAGTATCATATGGATCTTATTTTCTTTTATAAATGCATTTTGTATTTAAGATTGCACACTCATATTTCATCGCTGATGCAAGAAAATGGTCACAGATTGCAACACAAAATAACTTATAGATTAACTGCTTTATTTATAAGTTGTGTAAGTTCAATTAATTAACTTTAAAAAATAATCCATTTAAGGCTTAATAAGTAGGTGTTCCCTAAATCTTAATTCACGCATACTATTTAACAGTTAACGTTATTCTCAATTTAATGATACATACATATTTTTCATTCGATGATTCAAGGTAGAATGTGTTAGAGGGAGCAAGCGGGGGGGGGGGTACTTTTCCACCAAAACTGTACTAATAAAAAGAACAAAATGTTTTTTTTTGTAAAATAGGTACAATTTCTTCATAAATTATTAAATTCTTAATTGCTTCGCGCAACTAAATTTTTTCTTTTCGAACTTTCTTCATTATAATACATATTTAGACACTAATATATTTCGATTAATTTGGAAAACTTTTCGAAGTATTGAGAAACTTTTAAAAAACTAAACACGCTCCAGAAAATGTAATCTCAGTAATGCACATAGATCTTACATTTTATATTTTTAAACTGCTATTTCTTATTAAGTGTATTTGTATAAATATGAAAAATTTCTTTTTACTTCTGTTTCATAATAAATATTATAAAAGGAAATGCAAATTTATTTTTTAAGTTTTTTTATACATATTGAGAAGAGTGCTTTATGTTTAATGAAAATGTATAATATAAATTGAAAAAAATGTCTGGTTGATTTATTGCATCATTTTTCAACTAGATTTTAATGTAAATAAAAAATTCAAAATACATAAATTTATATTCAAGGAAAACAATAGAATTCAACGCATTTTTCGCTAATAAATGAAATTGCAGAAGTTTTAGAACCCGTCTTTTCTAATACCAGTCGCAATTTTTTATTTACGCAGAACTATTGAATAAAACGCGTATAAAAATCACTTCTATTCAGACGGGATATTTATACTTGCACTTAGCCTACATATGAAGAGTGCCTGCCTTATATAATAAAAGAATGGGATTTTATTTTTCCACGTAAATTTATCCGTTTACAACATATTATTCTAGAATTCTCCGAAGCATTTTCTTGGTATTTTTAAAGAATAATATTCAATATTCCATAATCACGTAACATGTTTTTTAATGTTAGGCACTTTCGTACTCAAAAGGCTAATTATATTATGTATTGTAAATATGTAGCATATTTGTTCAGTTTATAAAGTAGACTTCTGAATTTAAATTATAAAATTCAATCAAGGAAGTGAAAGCTACAGATCCCAAAGAATGTAACACAAGTTTATGAAAGGAAAAACAAAAATACATTTTTCTGTGACAATAAATTATATAAGTATAATCATTTACAGGTTTTTACAAAATAATTTGAGTACATTTCCATCTATTGGCAGAAATTGCCTACAGTTAAATTTAACTGTGTTGTTTTTTAAACTAAATTGAATTTTAGCCTACTATGCTGAATATATACAAATCTGTTGATCATATACAGGGCTACACAAAATATTTCCGAGTACATTTATGGTTGTGGAAAGTAATTGCGTAAATTTGGTTTTAAAATGTGCTCTGCGCTTTCTAAATTCATTACTAAGGTATCTTTGTTAACTCATTAAATGTTTTATTAAAGGATTCTGAAATTGTTTGAAAGTGTTTCATGATTTATGCTTTACACATAATTTTTCTTTCTTGTTTTATTTATTTATTTATTTAATGGCAGAGTGTAAAATGTCATTCATTATTCTTAACGTTTATATTTATAATTATCTTTATGTATGTTATTCCAAAATCATGATCAAGTACTAAGTGTATGCCTTATAGCAAAAACTTGACTTAAGTTAACTTAGCATTTTCTTTGTAGAATTTTTTCTGAAATGTGAAAAAATATTTATTACTATATTGTTAATTTATAATGATATAAGCATATTTCTAACATTTCAAAAATGGTCAGGCACTGCGATATTTAATAAAGAAACGTATTAGCGATATACAATGTTATTCAAAATATAGGTATTATGATGATTGTTTTTTAAACTGCTGATCATAGGTACATACTTTCAATTACAAAGCAGATTTTAAGAAATACAATGCAGCTTTTAAATATAGCAATTTTTTATAAGTGGCTGTTGGTGTGTTAAAACAACAAATTTAATTTTTATACGACCACCTTTTCAAATAACTTATATTTTCAAAAAATTTTGACCCACGTTTAAGCCCATTAAAAAAAAACATTATTTTACAACAAAAACTTACCAAGTTATGATATTTTAAATTGTATCAATTTTTATTGGTTTCCGACACCTTTCACATTTTTAGAGCCGGAAATAACTGAAAATGAAAAAAAACGCGACATCCAAACTCTGTTAGATTTTATCATAAAAAAGGGGACACTTTTTAAAATGTCCTTGTTAGACGCAAGCCAACGTTTTTCTAAATATAAGTTTACAAAAAAGAGGACATATAAAAAATTAAATTTCGTATTTTAATACCTATACAACCCTTTGTGTGTCAAACAAATGTCCCAAACAAAAGTCATGTCTGAAACCGGTACTTGATTTCAATAAACTGTTTCATTGAATTTTGTTTCTATCATCAGCAAATTAATACATATTCATCATCTAACGGTATATTTATGTTATATAATAAATCTGGCGGTTAAGGTAAATAATAGTTTAATTAATTTAGATTACATAAAATAACTGCATTATTTACAATTTAAAGTTAGGGGGGATTTGGAGAAATAACAGACACCGGGCCGACACTACGGCCGCAATTATCGAGAGACTCGAACGGGGCGTCCTTTCCATTCAAAAGCCAAAGCCTTTCTCCAATTTTGTCATCTCAATTTGTTCTCAGGCTAGTTTAGTAAAAGTTATATCTCAGCAAATACTCGCGCTTGGCTTGGGCTTTACGTCATAATGTGTTCCGTGGGAAATCGCTGAGACATCTTGTTGCTAGAGGGAGTGTTTAACCACAACTCACACTCGGCCATTCGACATGTGAACGACCTCGTTTCACATCTGACCCAAAAGCAACGAGAATGCAAACAAACAAAACTTAAAGAAAGATTCAATTCTGGAAAAGAAGAGAGAGAGAAAAATAATCTATACGGATAAAAAGTCGTTGCATTCTGGCATGAAGTCATCTACTTCACGCAGTCATCATTAAAAAAAATTACTACAATTTTCCTCGTCTAGGTAAATTTTGCGCCAGTTTAAAAGAAAAGGAAAACAAATACGTCGCTTTTTGCCTTGTAGAGATTTTAGAAAAGAAAAAAAAATTGTCCCGCCTGAACAAAGTTTTGTCTCATCTAAAACACACACACAAAAAAAATTCAAAATTTACTCCGCCTGAGCGTAATTTTGATTCTTCGTTAACACAAAAATAATTACAAAATTTACTCAGTCTGAGCATAATTTTGCATCGTTCAAAAAAAAGGAATTTGCTCCGTCTGAGCAGAATATTAAATCATCTACAAAGAAAAATAGCAAACAAAATTCAAAATTTACCCAGTCTGAGCATAATTTTGATTAATGTAACCGAAAGAGAAAGGAGAAAAAACAACGTAAACTAAAATATATTTTTTTTGTGTTGAGTAACTATAAGGAGTTCAGCCTGGAGAGACAGGAATGCTGATATGGGAAGGGGGACACATAATAATAATATATATATACATATAACATTTAAAATTATAAAAATACAGGGAAAAAATTCAAATATATAAAAATATATACATAATAATAAAACAATAATATTGCTGGCAACATTTCTGGGTAGTCAAAGTTTAATGTTTTATTCAAAACGAAAAAACAGTCACTGCTTGGCAGTCTGAGAAAAAGTTTTATGCCAAACTAAAAAAAAATCACTGTTTTGCAGTTTTAATAAAACATTTTATGCAAAACTAAAAAAAAATCACTGTTTTGCAGTTTTAATAAAAAGGTTTATGCAAAACTAAAAAAAAATCACTGTTTTGCCGTTTTAAGAAAAAGATTTGCCATGTGAAAAAAAAGCACTGCATGGGTTTAATAAAATAGTTTATAGCACATATTATATAAAATCGATGATAAAAAATTATCTTCTTCATTAATAACTAAAATTCGAAAATAACACAGTTCTAAAACAAACTAAAAAGTCACACTTGATATAAAAAAAGTATAAACAAAAAGAGTTAAGAATGAACTGTCACGTCATCAATAAAAAATTGTTGAGCAGAACTTCTAAAAAAAGAAAGCACTGAAATTCTGCTCTTTTAAGAAGAAAAAAATATAAAACACTTTCTGGTAAACTGTATGAATAAACAAAAACGCACGATGATGTTATACTGAGAAGAACGATTTCTAATAAATAAGCACTGAGCAATCTCTATGCACAGCTAGCGAAACTTTTCCTTTTCGTAATTTTATCATTATTTTTATTTTTATTTTTCCTAGTGGCAAAATTGGAGTGTGTGCGTGATAAATAAGAAAATAATTTGTTGCACATTGCACAGAAAGGTATTTGGAGTATACTGTAGTCACTGCTTGTACTCGAGTATGACTCAGGAGCTCTGCATTTTTGATTAAGATGAAACATGTTAGCCAGTAAACATGCTAAAATAATGAAACTGAAGAATGTTTGGAGAAGGTACGCCAAAATGAAAAAGTAATCTTGATCATGCTGTAATTTCAGGAATTCATCTGCCATTATATGATTGACATTATCATGTGGATAAATTCTGGCGTCTTTTTGCAGGCCCAGCGTACTTAACTTACTGGGTTCATTTTCATTTTCGTTTTTACTAGCACAGGAAGAGAGGATGTTTTCACTAGTACTAACTGAGTGGATAGTGCATGATGTCATTTCGCTGTTAATACCGATGTCAAGAACTGAACTTGGTGAATCATTCTTATCTGCATCAAACTGCGATGAGGATAGAGTATGATTACTGACTTCAGAAGAAAAATGTGGGTCATCGGAGCTTTTATTCGGTCTTAAAGCGAAAATTACTGCATACTGCATATGTGTTGAAAGCACATAGAAAGAATCTTGATAAATGTTATCATTAAACTCTGTTTTGGCGACAAAACATTGAATTTGTTTTAAAGTGGAGGTGTCGGGATCAAAAACTGTTATCGATGAATTAGTTAAAGGTGGGGATCCCAAGCGTATATAAGCTTCTTTGCTGATAAAATTAAGGTTGTGTACAGGGTTTGCGTCGGCTACGAACGAAATATCATTTATTTTCACAAACGCCGCAGTACTGGACAATGACTGGACAATAGAAGGAGTATCACTGGTATGCACTTGAATATTGGTTTCGGGGGCAGGGGAGGTGCCTTGAGTTGAAGTCGAACCTTCGGAATTTCGCTCCGCGCGTTGAGAGGATACGCGACCGTGATGAGAGTAACTAGAGTACTCAGGGCCTTGTCCTTTACGCGTACACTCTGAAGATTTATGGCCCACAGACCGACAGCAAAAACAAATAATTTTCCTGGGTTTTTCGCTGGGAAATTATTTCTGGGTATCCAAAGAGACATGTGTCGCCTTAGGTTTGAAATTTGGAACCGAATTACAGATTTCTTCATAAATTAAAAGTTTTTTCTTAAACTCTGCTAATTCGGAAATTCCATTTAATATTGCTTTGTTATGTGGTGTATCATTAATCCCATTAATTATGTAGTGAATTAAGGAGATATCATCGACGTTTCCTCTTTGTGCTATTTTTTTCATTTTCAAAAAATATTCAAACAGTTTTTCGTTTGAGCGGCAGCCTCGGGCGGCTAATAATTGATGAATCTGGGCGGACGAAGCTGATTGTCCAAATTCGCGAAACAGTGCTTCTTTTAACGATGTATATGATGAAATGTTATTTTCACTGCGTACATACAATAACGCTAACCCTTTTAATGCACGTTTAGCAAACACAAATTTCTGCATGTCAGACCGTTGAAATGACTGAGCTAAATATTCAAATCGTAGAATCCATATTTGAATGTTTTCCGATTTATCGCCACTAAACGGTGTAATTAAATTATCAATATGATGGAAAGAAATTGTTTGTTTGGACGCGGAGTGTGTACAGTAGGGAGGAGCGAAAAAACTTTTTCCTGAAATTAATATTGCCTGAGTCATTATATGGTGCCAAACTGGCCAAAACAAATTGTTACCAAATTTCAGCTCAAAATATTGACGTCTTGAAGTTCCACACGTCAAGTGAATATTTGTATAGGCTTTTTAAAATGTTTTTAATGCTTTCTTAACAAAAAATTATAGTTAATTAATTGAATAATTTATTAATTTGTAAATTAATATTAATTACTTACGTTTTCATTAATAAATGTTTTTATTAAAACGTTATTGTCAGATGTTAGTGCTAGAAAGTGCATTTCGTACATAAATAGAAAATTAAGCTTCAAAATGTAATAGGTGGAAGCACGTATTCTAATCTAAAAACTGTGACTGACACGTGACTTTTATTATGCGGAATGATTCGTTTTTTGCGATGGCTGTCTTTGTTTGATGCTTGACTTTAACCCCTAATATATGGACAATAATTTGTTTTTTGTTTTTTGGACAAGACAATACGGAAGTTTAATTTAAACATGACCTCAATAGAAAATGAAACTTTTTGTGGTGTTTTTGGGTCTCCAGTACAATTGAAAGAGACAGTGTTACCCACGTATATTGATTTGATGAAGCATTTCCTATGGATAAAAAATGACCATGGAACGAAATTTTTTAGCACACCAACGGTATGAGAGAAAAGCAGGGAAATTAACATTTCTGCAACTCAAAAATTGAAGTGTATTAGAGAAAGGCAATGTAGAAAGGAAAATCAGGAATCTAAAGCAGAGGAAATTCTATAATGCTTATAAAATATAATGTGTATAATAATGCTTATAAAAATATTACGGATTTATAAGAAAACGCCGTTTTAGAATTTGGTTCAGAATTGGAAGATAAGTATGAAGATGAAGACGATTACGTTTGTCATGAAGCCAAATGTAAGAAATCTAATATCTATGATACTCCCTTAACCTGCAAGAAAGGCCAAATGAGAATATCACAGCCAAATCTAGCCGTTTCTTGTGATAGAACGGGAGTATCGAGTAGGTTAGCTGCTATCATTGCATCATCTATGCTTCCTGATATAGGGATTGTATCCAAAGATGTGACATCCAAAGTTATTGAATGGATTAAGCTGAGGCGAGAACGTCGATTACATTTTTGGAACAGCTTGCAGTTGGCTGTGATGGAACGAACGTCAAAGGTGGGACAAAAAAAGGCGCAGTTCGACAGCTTGAAATTTTTGTTGGGCACAAATTATACTGGTTTGTATGCTTATTGCTATACTATTGAACTTCCTCTACGCCGCCTTTTCCAGAAGATTGACGGAATTGCATTTGGGGAACACCAGGTTTCCGGAACAATAGGAAAATCTCTGGGAACGTGCGAAACACTTGCTGTGATAAGTTTTGTTTCTATTCCAGTTGCTCTGCGTAAATTTCATAAAAAAGATCTCAGTGCAAACAAAAAATATCTCTTCGATATTTCTAGGGCAGTATCTTTGGGTGAGTGCCTTCCAGATATAGCAAACAGAAGCCCCGGAACGTTATCTCATTGAAAATGTCTCAATACAGCCAACAGTGTCCTGCGCCTGTATGTGTTGACTGCAGAACCAACAGAAAACTGCTCCTAGTAGAATACATCATGAAAGTTTACATGACATCCTGGTTTCAAATAAAGAAAACCCCAAGAGCTAATCATGGAGCGCGCAACCTGCAGAGAATGATAAAAAAAGAAGCTCATTCTGGCCAGAAGGTTTGAAATCAATCGTTCACGAAATTATTCAGAGGAACTCTAATTTTGCTCACTCTAAAAGCAGTCTGTTGGCAATTCTGTTAGAAGAACGATCACATATTCGAAAACTGGGACTCCGAAAAATACTGAAAGCAAGAAAAACTAACTGGAAGGGGGAAATTTCACAATTTCACCTTACAAATTTAGATTTCAAAACAAAGGACTATTTTGAGATGATTCACTGGGACAATCCTTTGGAACCACCAGATACCATGAACCTCAATGAAGAAGGCATAGCAAGTATGATCAGAAACGGTTCATAAGTTGAAATAGAGAAGCTCCCATGTCATTCTCAAGCAGTAGAGAGTCATATGCGACTAGTAACACAAGCATCATTGATAACTCGTGGGGCAGAATGCAGCAATGGGTACATTCGCAGTGCAATCAAGTAACGAAAGGAACTTCCAAAGTTTGACATCAAAGTTAAAATTTTTGGCCCTCGTGTGAAACCCAAACTGATTAAAGTAAAATGTCTGCCGGTTTCTTTTTCATTTTTAGAACTGTTTTTAAGTTAGAAAATAAAGCTAAAAATAAAGCTTGTAAACATTAAAATTAAATAAAAGAAATTGATTTTTTTAATTTTTGAGTGAACATTCCTTTCTTTGGCCACCAGTGTGGAACCTGAAGACGATGAGTGATTGCGCAGGAATTTTTTTACAGTGTCTTTTTATCCAAACCATTTGTTCAGTCAAGAAATGTTAAAATAAAAAAAAATTGGCCGTTTTCACTCCACCCTAGTGTACAGTGTACACCCGCTTGGTCTGGCTGTACTCCCAAAGGAGAAGTTAAACCAGTGCTTCCACTACTATTGTGGCTGTCATCAAATTCTGTGTCCGATGCGGAAACTGCAATAAATGTTTCTTTAAAAGCTGAAATATCAACTAGTGCGATTAAGATACGCTGTGCTATATCCTCTGCCGATCCATGTATATCGATGGATAAGATAATCAATAGTAATTAATTGTAACTGATCATAATTATCCAAATTTTCTTTTAGTTTATTTTGATATTCATCGCTTTAGTCGGTAAAGGGAAATCCTTTAAAATTTCGTAAATTTGCTCTATTTTTGTGATTCCGGCCGCAACCAAATATTAGTTTATGCAATAGTTTAACTTATCCGTCTTGGCCGGTTTTAACTGGTTTTTAATAAATTCTATTTGTTGTAATTCCATCTTAAAAGCAAGAGAGGAAAGAAAAAAATCTTACTTTGAAGAAGTTATCCAATTATACAATATTCTGTGCTACGATATCTATGTCGATCCAACTAATGAACAGGAGAAAAAAAATATACTTGCAGCCAGAGATTCATTTCTTGCAACACTTAATGGTGACTATCTTTTAAAAATAAAAATAAAAGGAAGGTAGAACCGAAACAACAGATGGCTCAACTAGATGAATCACATCAGCTGACACACTAAAGTTGAGAAATCATTGGAATGAAAAAGTTCTTTCATTCTGAAAGTAGATAGATAAGTCTAGTGGGTATTTTATTTTTTTATTTGTGTCGAATTCAAACGGTCGGCCTCCATGTTATTTAATAAATCTGGCGGTTAAGGTAAATAATAATTTAATAAATTTAGATTACATAAAATAACTACACTGTTTACAATTTAAAGTTAAGGGGGATTTGGGGAAATAACAGACACCGGGCCGAAACTACGGCCGCAATTATCGAGAGACTCGAAAGGGGCGTCCTTCCCATTCAAAAGCCAAAGCCTTTCTCCACTTATGTCATCTCAATTTGTTCTCAGGCTAGTTTAGTAAAAGTTATATCTCAGCAAATAGCTTGGGTTCGGCTTTACGTCATAAGGTGTTCCGTGGGAAATCGCTGAGACATCTTGTTGCTAGCGGGAGTGTTTAACCACAACTCACATTTATGTTATAGATAGGTAGAAAATTTAAGAAAAATGGCAAATAAAAATTAAATATTTGAAGATGTATTGGAATCACCTTTTAACTACGGTAATTTTCAGCCTATAATCTTTGGATCAAAGAATCATGTTTTGACCCAGAAATTTTATTTGATAAAACCGAACTTCTTAAATCGCGGTAAAAATTTAATTTCAATTTTTAAATAAAAATTCTGGGTCCAAACATGATTATTTGATCTGGGGATTATAGGCCGGAAATCACGGTATCATAGCTGCCAGCATCTTACGATCTTTTTTTACCACAAAAAATTTAATAGAATTTTTTGTCTTATTTACTCGGCAGATGTCGAATACGTAAGAAGGTAAAATTTGCTATTAATTTTTTTCGTTGAAAAAAGCGTAAGTGTTGGCAGCTATGTGGTATATCGCTCTACTTAATCAATTAAAAAGGAAAGTATTACGTGCACTGTAAAAAAAAAACTACTGTAAATTTGCCAGAACAAACTCGATCACAGTGAATGTGCAGTATCTTTCTTTGGTTTCCTGACTTATATTAACATGGAGAATACAGTAGTTGCGTAAAATTAACAGCACAATGTGCTGGCAATTTGGACGCAAAAACAGGACAGCACAAACTACTGGCGTCCAAATTGCCAGTACATTGTGCTGTTAATTTTACGCAACTACTGTATTTTCCATGTTAATTTGAATTCAAGTATAAAAATATGAAAATATCTTTCTTAAGAAAACTTACAAATATAATCAAACCTAGAGTTATAAGACTAAAATATTGCGTTTACAATTTATTTGCACACATGAGATCTTTGCTATGAATCATAAAATTCTAAATGTACAAAAAATGTCCTTTAGAAAATCTCGATAAAACTCAAAAGTGTACTAAAATAAGATATTTCATTGCAAAATATTTCATCAAAATAATTTTAGAATTGAATTTTATTCGTTTCTAGGAAAGGAAATTTAATCGAAATTATAGTTAAATAAAAAATAATGTAAATTTTTGAGATTGATTCTATAACATACAGGGCATATCTAATTTCAGAAAAAGTATAACTATCACTTTATCTCAATGTCTATTTGTATGTACTAGAAAGATTAATTTAAAAATGATAAAAATTAAACAGACTATACCTTAATAAAATTAAATAAAGAAATTTAGAAGCGACCTAGTAATGTAATTTATTTAACACAAAACTCTATTTATAATTTACTTACATACACTCTTATCAATAAAAAAAGTATAAATAAATAAAGTATAATGTAAAATTTTAGAATAAATTCTAAGAGCTGCATTACCTTTTTACTTTCAGAAAATGTTTAATCATCAATTTATTTTAATTACGAAAAAGAGAGTCACTTTTTTTTTTGTCACAATTACTTGCCTCTTTCTTTAATCGAAAAGTAAACAATAATTTTAGCTTCTTTTAATTCTGTTTTATTGGAGCCTCTGTCATTGCTTAATTCTTATGAGATTTTAGGAAGAACATCTCTTTAAAAATTTCCTACGAGATTAGTTTGTCTCACACTATAAAAGTCTGCTTAATTTATTTTTCTGCATAGCAATATCTGCACTCTGTGAATATTTACTATAATTATTTGTAATTTTGCTGCATATTACAGAAGCAGCTCAATAACAAAAGAAGTAACAATAAATTACAACACCTTATTATTACAACACCTTATTAACAATATCTGTGCCAGACACGTGTCAAGTGCCATTTTGCCAAAAATGGCACTTGACGCGTGTCTGGCACAATTTTTGTGCGACTAAAGTGTCTGTCATTTTCAAAATATTTTTTTCTAAGCATAAATATTATTCTGCCTCAATCTCAGCGTGCCTCAAATACCTTTTTTGGGTAGTCCAAAAATGGCACTTGACACGTGTCTGACACAGTTTTTGGGCCGACTAAAGTATCTGTCATTTTCAAAATATTTTTTTCTAAGTATAAATATTATTCTGTCTCAATCTCAGCGTGCCTCAAATACCATTTTTGGGTAGTCAAAAAATGGCACTTGACACGTGTCTGGCACAGTTTTTGGGCCACGATCCTTCAGCCAGACATCCGATTTTGTATTCAGGCATTACAAAAGATGTGTTGCACAAATTTTCAGGGTGCCTCAAATACCTACTCAAAAATGTTCAACAGCTCTCCTACTATTTATAATTGATTCCTAATTTATGCAAAAGTATTTTTTATTATCGTCCGCATGAGCAGTTAAAGATTATTTTATAAAAATGCTCATATTTCAACAATTATTAAATATATTCCTTTTCTAATTATAATATGTTGTTCCTATTTTACTTTGTCAAGGTTTCTAGAAGTGGCGTTAAATGGGGTATAAAACATATTTTCATCCGAAAGGTGCGTTTCAGATATTTGTTTTTTATTTAGGAATTTCGAATTCATAGCAAAAATTCTAAATGGGAAATTTTGCTTTATTTAATGACAGACTTCGTAATAACATAAAATAAAAACTCTTCCTTTCTAATTTCCAGTACGGATTCGGAATTCCCAAATAAAAAATAAATTAAGGAAATAGACGCATATATGCGCTATTGATGCAGATGACTTAAACCCGCATGATCCAAAGAAAAAAAATAATTTCTTGAAATTATAAGTTAAACTTTATATCTTCATGAACATTTCTGCTGTTCTTACACAAATGAATATAAATGTTGTTCAATACCTACAAGTGTACGTACAAATCATGTGTACAGCTACAGATCATTTCGCGACATTCTGCTACAGGGTAATTACAAATGTTTTTCCTTATTAATTTTTTGTTCGTTCCCTAATTGGCAGTATGATTAAATCTTCGCTAAAAGATATAGCTCCAAGCACGTTCTTTGTATTTTTTGATTATCCAGAAGAATTTGTGAAGTATTTCTCTAAATACTCAACAATATCTGAAATGGAATATGCCCTGTTATTTTTGAGTATATGTCCGTATAGTAAGCATTATGACGTCATTGCAAGTCACGATGGTCACTCTATATCTGCGAACAAAATATTATAACTCATTATCATTCAATAGTATAACTCATTGTCACTGTAGGTTACAGTGTTCACATTATATCTGTAACCAAAATACAAACCGTCTAACACATTGTCACTAAAATTTTATCTTCTTCCAAAATTTTAAAAAGGAACTTCAAAATATATTATACATTATTAAAAAAATGTATCTGACAATTTTTTTAATTTTCGTGAAAGCACTGCAAAACACGTACGTCACTTCACAAATGTGAATATGAAGCCACCTGTATATGAAATCGCATAGTGACCCTATGGTTATTTTGAAATATCTTGGAAAACCAGGAAGAATATTTTAAATTGGGCCGTCTTAATGAATTTCAGAGCTTCGGCCTGTTTGCCTCTTGCAAATTAACCTATATTTACTTGCTTATAAAACTACAGGAAAACGATCTCTAAATAGTTCAATTTAAGATAATATGCAATTGGAACATGGTAATGCAATAATAATAAAATTTAAAAAATATATTTAAAAAAATCTTCAAATACCATACTTAAAACTTAAAAGGTCTTTGAAAATGAGACGTTACTTGACACTAAAAATACAGAATTATATAAAAATAACCGTTTATATCCCCCAGGAATCTACTAAAATTGCTGCACGATGTTGATAACATTTAGCTTAACATCATTAATGGAAAATTACTTGTGGAAATTTGCTCAAATGTCGATATGTGTTAAAAAGTATATAAAATTAAGAGAGTTTTTAAATTGCTTTATTATTTAAAAAAAAATAATAACCATCTAAAATACAGACGTGTGAAAATTATTAGAATAATTGTGAAATTTACATTAAAATCTTTTTACATTAAAGAAATAATACATTTAAGAAATATTGATACATTTATTATTTAGTGTGCATCCCCTTGTTTTTTATTAAAGATTCGATACGTCTTGGCATACTTTGTATGAGTTTTTGCAATCAATTTGTATTTTGTTGTCATGATGCCAAATTTGGATGAGTTTTTTTTATCAGAACATTCTTGTTTGTGATGTTTCATTTCTTTAATTTAATTAAAGAAAACATTTCCATGGCCTGGAAACAGTCCAGATATAAACCCCATAGAGAACCTTTTGGCCATTGTAAAGAAAAAAATTAAAGAAATACAACATCACAAACAAGACTAGTGTAATAGAAAGACTCATCCAAATTTGGCATCATAACAACGAAATACAAATGAATTTCCCAAAAACTCATACAAAGTATGCCATCTTTTCTTTAATAAAAAACAAGGGGATGAACACTAAATATTAAATGTATCAATATTTTTAAAATATTTCTTTAATATAATATGATTTTATTGTAAATTTCCCAATTATTCTAATAATTTTCACACGTCTGTAGCTTCAACAATTTTATTAACATGAATTTTCGATTTCAATTCCTAAATAAAAAACAGAAATTAACCACATTTGGATCATTTACTACTTATTCGAACTGTGATAGAATTTTAAAATAATGAATAATTCAAAGGTAAGTAAAACTACTAAAGATACATTCGAAATTGTTTTCAGATTTTCTTTCATTTTTGAGAAGTCGGAATCAGACATACCATATTTTATATATAAAAGAAAATAAATGATATTTATTCATATATGCATAAAGAAATCCGGATAGAAATATTTCTGGAATTTTTTTATCTGCATATATTCTTTTTAAAATGACTTCTACGTGTCTTCTATCGATAGAAGAATCTTATCTTTTTGCAAGAAAGCCATTTTGTAAATTTCAATACACAAAACGTAAAAGATCCTCTATGTAAAACAGATAATTACTTACTTCAAAAACTTAACGTTACATCATGTTATTAAATTAGATATAAATGTGTATATGCATGAGCGCACGCCTGTACTCCTGTACATATTTATTGTTAAAGAAGTTATTATGAATTCTGTGCAAAATGGACCCGGAATATATCATTTCAAAGACAGTCGAGAATGACATCATGACTTTTTTTTTTTGTAAGCCGGTACCAATATATCGAGTTATAATGCTGATTTTGAGCGTCACTTGTTACTTAGTGTATTCACAGAACATCTTTTTTTGTCATTAATTTTGAGTGCTCTGCGATTTTTTACAATGGAAAAATTAGTTTAACAAAGATTTTGCTTAAATTTTGTATTTCAAATGAAATTTCGCGTGCCGAACATCTTAATAATCACCTAAATTTCTTGTGGATTTAACACCACGATACTGCATTATCGCACAAAATTATCGTTGTGCAAGAGATTTTTGCCAAAACCGCGACGAATAACATAAACCCAAGCATCGTACACGCATGATATGCCACCGTGTGACTTTTTTTGTTTCCAAATCTAAAATTACAATTTCAAGGATGGCGTTTTGAGCGAATGAGGCGATGCAAGAAAATTTGCCGAGGAAGCGGGAGACCATATCTCAATCAGCCTACTCAAATTTATGGAGGATAAGGTCAAACGCAGCATAGTTGTATTGGACTCTATAGAGTCCAATATAACTCCTACTTTGAAGCCTACTTTGAAGGCGACAAAATTAATTTTTTTAGCTTTACTTAACAATTCCGAGTACTTTTTACACAGAATGTATTAAAAATAAATTTAAAAGTTAAGGTTTATCAAAAAATATTACGCATATAGTTACGCACTTAAAAAACGAATCAAAGTTATTGTAAACATCATGAAGCGGTAATGCTTCTTTTAAATTTTAAACTCGGTTAGTATATACTTATTTTTATGGTAGCCTCCTTTCTCCTCACCCCTTCTCGTTATTCACATATAAATTCATCATGTTAAATTTAATCTACCACAAGATAGGGTAACTCCGGGAGAGTCGCCGCATACGGGATAGATGCCGCACCCCTTGTATTTCTTGTAATTATCGATAGATGGTCGTCAAACACACAGTACAGGTGCGCAATGAGATTATTTTAACCAGTGTATACCGTGAATCCCATTTCGTTGTTTACTTGTAGAAGTACAATCCTTAATTTGACGTAAGTGCATGATTTCACTGTCCAAACTTTTAAACACATTATGTTTAAATACTTTTCATACACTAATTACTAAATCTATGCTTGATTTCGAAGTCAAAACTAAGTGTATCGTTTGTATAGAGTACTGTGTTTATGTTTATGCCATTCCCCTTAGAGATGGCAGATAACCATGATGACCGACGTCTGCACCATGCAAAACGGGATACGTGCCGCACTGCAATTGCGGTATACATGCCGCAGTTTCTTTTGTATGGGATGATTAAGTGTTATTAACTTTTCCTTTTCTTTTTGCACAGACTAACCATGTTAGGCATGTTATCAAGTTTACTAAAACCAAAGGAGAAAAAGGAGAAAAAGGAGAAAATAAAAAGTAAGAAGGGCAAGAAAGATGCAAGTCAAGATGATAATAATGAAAAATTGGATTACGCGTAACGCAGAAGTTCTTTGCAAGAAATGTTTAGAAAACTACTCCAAAAAAGAGGAAGTGAAATTGGTTTCGTTGCATCATGTATTTAAATGTAGTTACATAAAGACTGTACTTTTTCGACACTTTTTCTGTAGATTGTAGTCGAAAAAACAGGTCTCTTAACCCATTCGGGACCATAGGTGCATATAAGCACCTTCATAAAGAGCTTACAAAATTTGTTTCTGGCACCAGTAAAAGAAAAAAGCAATGTTTGCTTTGTTTAATTAGCGCATTTTCATGATTATTTAAGTAAAGGTAACTTCTTTGAAAAAGTGGTACCAACCGAATAAAATTTGTGTAAAAGCCACCGGTTCAGAAAGGGTTAACAAATAAATTATGTAAACACAATTTTACTTTTTTTCTTTTCCCTTTCTAATACATTGATGTTACGTTGTTGCTGAAATAACAATTAAAATTTAATGTAAAAAAAAAATAAGTCGATAATTTTAATAGTGAATGTAGACAACAATTATTAATTTGAATCTACTAATGCGTTTCATCGTACTCATTTAGATTCATTTTGTTTTTACATCGTTAATTATAGTCCAGATATGAATATTTTTTTAAATATTTTTTATTTATAATTTCATTCTGTTCTTATTACAAGCGCGGCATAACTACCGCACAAGTGCGGCGTCTCAGCCTGAATGTACGGGTGACGCACCACACTGTAATGTTTTAGAAAAGAATTGTAAAAAAAATATTAATAATTTGTTTTGAAATTTTTTGTCACAGTACACACGTTGTATATTTAACTAAAAATAGCACAGCGTGATTTTTTTTTTTTTTTATGTCCACCATGGGACTTTATACACAAATTCAAAAAATTGTGCGGCATAAATCCCTGAATTACCCTAATGGCATTTGAAAGATGAAGAACCTATCGGAATAATTTTAATAATTACTAGTAGGCCGTGCCAATCCCTAAACTTTCTTCTATCTCATAAATATTATTAAAACTTCAAAAAGCGTAATTATGCATTTTAGAAACAAAACTTATTAGTTAACAGAACTGTTATTTAATTTTTTTTTTTGCACTTCAAGTTTTTTGTCAAAAAATGTCAAAACCGTCGGGTTTATTGTAATGATGTCTAAGCAACGGATAATGCATCCAAAACAAACGTGACATTTGATATTTTGCTTAATAAAAATTGTAAATTAAACTTAGATTGAAATATTGGGTCATTCAGTATGAATTGTTTTTTAGTAGCTACCGTGCCCGTCCCGAAAATCAAACATTTTTTTAAAAGAACCACCGATTTTCTCCAAAATTTTATACAAGCCTGGGCCATTACATCTAAATATAAATTTCATCTAAAAATATTCAAAAATTCTTCGTTTAAAGAGAAAAAAATCAAGAAAGTTTTACAATATATAAAATTCGCTATCATAGCACCCCCTTCTGAAGAAATATCCCCTTTTTTAACTAGCACCTGACGTCCATAATCAAAAAAGTATATATGAAATTCAATTCTGTGTATAACGTCGTACACTTTCCGATGATTTAATAAAAAAATGGCACAAAAATCGCTATCGCAGCCCCCTCTTGCGACGGAATAGCCCCAATTTCAATTGCGACCTCCTGGCCATGCACAAAAATATATAAATGAATTTTGGTTCAATTATATGCAAAACGCCATACACTTTTCGATGATACAAAGAGGACACACTGTCGGACAGACATTTTGTGAAAACGTGTGTTTGGGATCCCTGACCCCTAAAACGTGTAAATCCGTTCAAAACCGGAAGTCAAAAATTTTGATTAGATACTTTCTTCTATTTTAGATGGAAGAAAGTAAAAAATCATTTCGTTTGTATGATCCATATTTTTTATGAAATATTTTGCATCCATTTATTTATTGAATGAGCATCATATTTTATATTATCATGGCTGAAACGTAAAGTTGTTCAAAAGAAGTACATAATGTGTTTAAGACATGACATAATACGTAATCTCAGTAATAAAAGTTTGTGTAATGCTCAAACATTAATTTCAATTATTATTCCTAATGATTGCTACCTACGAAACTAATTACACTTGTCGGCAGCAAAATCCTTTCTGTAAAAATAATAGTTGATTCCTATAGATTTCGCACTGTTAACCCTTTCAGGGGCAAGGTACTTTTATTTGCAAACTGTTGAAATAATTGAATGACACCAGTAATTACAAGAAAATTTATTTCTAAATAAGTAAAGGTATACTTTCGCCAATTTAATAAAAGTGAAGTTTTCATTCAATAAATCTGGTGCCAATGTGGCAATTAAAGATTAAAATTTGGTGATGCCGTGACGGCATCAGCGCCCTTCAAAGGGTTAAATAAAAATTTAGTAACGAAATTGCTGTATAACGTACCATTCTTTTGGTAGGAGGGTTTGCTTTTAAAATTAAGGTATTGTATATCTTTCTAAAATGTAAGTGGAAATTTTGTAAACCATAAATATTGAAAATAATATGTAAATTGCATGTTAAATAAATGTTTAAATATGAGTACCCGAGTTACAGCGGCATACGGAATGAAAATATATTAGTTAATAGCAAATTGTAAATTCGGACACGAAAGGGCGGTGGGACATAAATAGAAAAATGCAGAATACAAGTATCAACAAACTAGATTTCCAGGCTATATTTTATCAATTTGATATCTATGACAGTGAAAGCATTTTTTTCGTGATTTCAAGTTTATCTAGCATTGCAAATTAATAAAATAATCCTTCAGTGGTTGTTATTATTATAAAACTGTTTCTCTGAAAAATGGTACATGCTGGAGCAATTTGGATAACATATTTAGAATTGGGAATATTAGATCTATACACTTTACATATTTAGTTTGCAGGGAGGAATTTTTTTAATTTTTTTGCCGACTAGTGTTATTCTATTGACATATGCTTAGATATTTATTTTAATGTTTATTCTATTATTATTTCACTTTATTTAGAAAAGTATATTATAAGAAAAGTATCATAATTTCTAAGCAATCAATAAGCCTTTACCGAAATTAAAAAATGGACACAATAACAACTCGTCTGGAATATTTATCCCATTTAATAGCTTTAAACAATCAAGCATCTTCAAAAAATTATCATATTTTTTTTTCAAATAAACATGAGTGTTGTTGAAGTATATAAATATAAGAAGATCAGTGTATCACTTCAATGCTTAGGACATACATTACTATGAAAGCAGTGTCTGATCAAGAATTTTATACCTGAAAGTGTTACAACTGCATTGTCAATTCAATATCGATCACTAGATTCGATTATCACTATGACTTCGACTAACTTATGGTCATCTTCGACTCACTTATGATCATAAATGCTAAAGACCAGTTCTGAGATTTCTGATTCTTGTAAATTTTTCCAACAGAACGATTTAAAAAAATAAATTAATGTCTCTAACCTGCGATAATAAAAGAATCCATCTTAAAAATCTACGCCTCTGTTGCTTCATTAACATGGGTCGGAGGTTGAAGCATTTCTAGTCAGAAAGATATTTGCTGGCAAGGCTTTGACTACAACAATTTAAAGATGAAAATGTTCATGTGTAAAAAACTTTCAGAAGTTGGTTATTTGCAAATTGATAAGAAATTAAGAAACATGACTTTTCAGTGAATTCTTTGATATCTGTCAGCTTTAAAGTATATGCTGTAAGCATTGATTTGCAAAATACTAACTGTATTAGTTTAACAAATTTTTGAAATTTTAATTACACACATTGCAACTGGGCTCCCTAGCAGAGGGACATAACAATAAAATATTTGGTTGTTTAAATGAATTCTAATTATGTATGTGAAATCTTATTCCGGTTTTCTTTAGATTTTGGCGGCTGATATCTCTAAAATAACTCTTTTTGCCCCGGGTGAAATTTAAAGTCGCACCAAAAAATTTTTTATATAACATTCATTTGATACATGTTTTGTTATAGGAGATGTTACATTCATGCAAAATGCTTTTTTTTTTTTTTTTTTTTTTTTTTTTAACAGCTAAATTCAAAAAGCAAATATTTTTTTCAATTATTTACATAAAGATAACTTTTTGCTGTTGAAAATTATGTAATAGAAAATGTTTGAACGAAAAAAACTCTCATTTTTAGATAAAACCTAAATATTTAAATTTTAAAAGTATTGAGAAAGTTTAAATATAATATTATTTATTAAAAATGTATTTATTTATCGAATAATGTAATTGTTTATTAAATTATGTAAAAGCTACCCAAAGCAATTTAATTAACCAATTTTAATGACGACCCGTTCTAAATTTTCTATTCTTATTTTTAATCCATTTTTATAAATTCACAAAACATTATTCAGATGGATTTTTTTTTAATTCATAATTTAAGCAATAAAGGGTTAAAGAAAATAGTTATTTTTAGGGAAAGGCCATACTGAATTCGTATCAGTAAAAAGATCCTCTGATATTTGACATTTTAGAACTTTTTTATTCTCATTAACCCATTTAAAATGCTTTGTAGGATTTTTTTTACCGAGATTTCTTTTAAGGGTTCATACCGCTATTTTCTAAAAATAATATTTACTTTATTTAATGAGACAGCAATGACAAAAGTAAGACAAAGTTTAATATTCTGAAATGGTAGTAATCCAAATTTAAAACCGCACGAACCCTATGATTTACATCAATATTAGATACATATAATGTAAAAACAGCAGTTATTCGTTTTGCCATTTATTTGTAACTATCTACTATCAAACTTTGTTATCGTTTCATGCATAAAGTCTAATTCTTAAATTTGATGTTGTATCAAGCTGTCCCTCAAAGGAATGTTTTCCTTCCAATCAAAGCAACCAAGAATCTATTATAATAAAATGTGACCGTCTCTTTGTATTTCACAACAACTCCACTAAGAATAAGGAACATTGGGCAACAAAATTAACAACAGTTATTCCCATGGATCAGAGGAGGTCAAAAAATCTTCAAATATAATTATTTGAATTTGTTTCGGAGTTATTATTTATTTCTAGTTTTTAAGGAAATTTCTGTATTGGTGGAAACTACATTACTTCAGTTTTGTGAAAAATGTAAAGAAATGGGTAAATAATGGGATATCTTCTGCTATCCAAACTTGTGGAAAAATATTTTTATTTTGTTTTATTTTATATTTTTATTTAATAATTTATTAATTTTTTAGTATACATTATCATTAAAAGTCTAATGTAAGGAATATTTATACATGACTTACCAAACAGCTAAAATATTTTAATGTTATTGCTCCGTATGAAATAATATTTTCTGAGTTTCTATAAAATATAGATGAATGGATTGAGATAGAACATGGATTTCTGAGTTTAAGCCTGAACATACACATAGGGCACGCTCAAATTAAAAGTTTTTGTTAACCATAAAAACCCACATTATAGACCTTGACGATTCGACCCTGGATAAAGTCGCATCAACGAGTTAGGCAAGTAAACAAACAAGCTTAATGATAATGACAAGCTCTCCAAGTTTTTATCCAAAATCATTTGATCCAATGGAATTTTATTTCCCGAATGTCTCATTTTTCTCAGAAAGGCATTCTACTACAATTGATCAATATCACATAATTCGCAAAATTGTAATTTTTATTTTACAATGTAAATATGGTTCTTGCTTATAAGATGAAATTTAGTAAAATGAATATAAATCTTTTTAAAATATAAAATAAAATAAGGCTTCTGTTTTTTCCAAAGAATCAAAAGATTGCATATAAAGAAAATGCAAGATATCGGTATGATAAGGCAACTAATTTAACAATAAAAATGAATATGTCCTCAGTCATTAATAAAAGATGACAAGAGAATGTTTAAAGTCAAATGAATCTGTAGAAATAATTCTTGGAACAGATGTGTTAATCATTAGATTCTTACTACATTTTATGATAAATAAGCAGAAAAAAAAATTTATTTCTTAGAACTTTGAATAAGTAATAAATCTTGAATAAAAATGCGAATTCAAAATTTGTTTTTCACAGAAGCTGCAATAAAAATTTCTATTTTATCCAAATGTACCGTTTATATTGAATATATTTCCGAAAGAGTTACAACTTGTCAAAACTTAGCTTTTAATTTCAGAAAGAAAAATATAATAAGCTGTCTCGTTTGCTTCTTGAGCAAGAATCAGTATTTCTGAAATTTATTTTCGTTCGTAAACAGAATGGTTGTTGAGAAAATATCCCAAAAAGTGCGAGAGAATAATTTACAAAAGAAATAAACAAAAATTTGTACAATTTTTGAGGCCACACAAAATTTAAATATTTAGAAATTGTAAATTGGAACATAGCATAGTAGATACTTTTATTCCTTTTGTATAGCTGTCATTTATATTGTTTTCATATTATTCGTTTTCAAATTTTATTATTTTTAATCAGCAATTCTATCTCATCTATATGTTTTAAATGTGTACACTAGAAATAGATGTTTTCTTTATTTGGAATATAATCACCATTAAGTAGATTGGAGCAATATGCATCTACCAGTTTTAAAAAACAGTTATGGCACTTTAAAATATGCTCTAAAATAGCAAAATTTTACGGTTTATTTAATACAAATAACTTCACATAATAATTTAACCTATTCAGAATGTACGGATGAAATGAAAAACTTGTATGAATGCATCATAGATTTATTTATTTTAGATTATCTATACCTTATTCTACGTAATTTTAATAACTCATTAGCGCATTTTAACATGCAATATGTGATAACCTTATATTTTTATCTGTCCCTTTATTATTAATATATTCGACTCAACTATGTATTACTAAATATCAAAGAAATTTACTAATAAAAACAATTTTGAAATTCCTGAACAGTATTTAACACGTTCACGCCGGCGCGTTGGGTCACACTCGACTGTCTCAGAGTTGTCAAGTCTGCGGCTTTTTGCACACCACTGTTATTTTAGAGAAAATGTTGTTCCTTTATATCGCATAATTTTTCTAATTAAATAAAATAACATTATCTGTATTAAAATACTGATATCCAAAGGCCGGAGACTTGCCAGCTCTGAGACAGTCGAGTGTGACCCACAGAGCCGGCGTGAACGTGTTAAAGCAAAATATACATACAAATTTATTATAAATTAGACTGAACATACATTACAGTATAACAGCTAGATCATGTTTTGATGTGAGGGAATCTTTTTCTAGGAGCGGCCAAGTTTCTTTTTTAATTTTCTTTAGTTTCTTATAATATCTAATAATTATGTACTATACTTTAAGTGTAAATTTTTACCACTTAAAAAATAAAGTCTTTCATAAACCAGAATTTATTTTTAAGGTTCTTTCTAAGACACATTCAAAAATTTATCAAACATAAATAAAATATTTGACGAAACATAAATAAGTTGAATACTGGTGTATTTTTATCTCTGTCACTTACACATGATTCAAACGAATAATTTATTGAACATAACCCGCAGCCGAAGATTTTGAGTAAGAAACTGAATAAATGTTCATATGTTCCGTTTCGGAATGTTACAATGTACAATTTGATTTCATATTTTTTATTTTTAACTTAAAAGCTTATAATGAGATATAACTATAAATCATGATTAAGATATTTTTCGAAACTACCATATTTTCTCATGAAAATATAGGCATTATTTAAAAAATAATTAATCGTTATTTGAAATGTTTATTTCGTATTTATTGGTTCAGTATACCCTAATTGTTTACAAAATTGACAAGTAGGCATAAAGGCTGTAATCAAATCCAAAGTAGCTACTTTGTGACCCATTAGCAAAGTCATTTTTAATCTTAGACGCATTAAATTAAGAGGTGAAGAAATCAAACAGCATTTACAATTTTTCGATAAAGATAAAGTATGTTTCAGAAAATTTTGTAATTTTGTAACAAATTTCCAGTCGCGGTACCTTGAGAATGCCATCATGAGACAAAAATCACTTATAATTAGAGATGTAATACATTTGCAAAAAAAAAAAAAAAGGAAAAACACAATTTGATGTAACTTCAATTCCACTCGTATGTTTATATATATATATATATATATATATATATATATATATGTATAATTACCGATTACTCCGATACTACGCCGACGATTCATAAGATTATTTTTAACTGAAAGAGGACACTCTCGAAATGGTCAAATTTAAATTTCATCAAAATTGGTTCAGTACTTTGTTAAAAATTCAACAGAAACAAAAACATAATAAATAAATAAACATTTTTAAAATATTTCATTTTCAACGATTTTCATCAAAGTGACGTATCTATTTGGTGAGAAAGTCACTACCCTGTGACTTTCCTCCCTTTTTATACAGTTTCTTTTGAAGATTGTTGTAGGGAAAACTAAAACGCAATGTTTTATTCTTTAGAAACTTTTATGACGCAAACAATCAATGAAAATAAATAATAAAAATAAATCAAAATTGTGAGGCATTTGAATTCACCCATGATTTCTGCGGTACACTCGCTTCATTAGAATAACTATATTTTTACGGCGGAGGGATTTGTACGCCAAAACAGGATGGGCCAAAAGTCTCTAGCAAATTTTTGAATTTAATATAAAATAAAGTAATTGTAGACGTTTTTTTTAATTAAATACTTTATAATTATTTTAAGACAATATTTGAAGAGCTTAGTGGAAAAACTTGTTATGTTACATTTTCTAAAATTTCGTGTAATTTTAGGTATTCTATCTTATGGTGAAGTTAAAAATATTAAGACTCTGATTAATGTGGAAGATCCATTTAAGAATAATATAATAATAATAATAATAATAATTTTAATAACAAATGTTTGAAAATTAAGTGTTAATAACTTTTTCTGACAAGGATTGGTACCACATGCTAACATTTTAAACAAATACTACGAAAAAGAAAATAAATCGGTAAACTTTACAACAAAAAGTACTTCAATTTTCTCGAAATTTAACTTTTGCTGCATAATACCTTCTTTCACTAAGCTCTTTATTTTTTACTAGAAGAACCACCTGGCATTTGCCTATGTTACCATGAGGGCCTTCCAAATGAAATAAATAAAAATGTAATAATATAGAGATCACAATAACGGAACTCTATACATAAATTTTTAAAAGACTATCAGGAAAAAATTAAACTAATTTGACACAATCATAGAAAAAAACCTCGGATTTATAAATGAGAAAGTGCATTTTCTTTAGTGCATATAACAGAAAAATATACGATTTCCCTGACAATACGTAAAAAAAAAAAGAATCAACTAAATAACGTAAGATTTAGCGAAACGTCGTATTGAGAGAAAAAAAAAATCCTTAGAAAAATGTCTTACTGCACGAAATATCTAATGAAAAATCAGGAATAGTTGTCTTATTTGTACAATCATCCATAATCCAGTTCATAGCGGATGTTGACGACAAAATCGATGAAATAGCTAAAAAATCACTTAAATACGTGTTTAATTAATTTTTAGCTCCTACCTAAAACTGATGTTGAGATATGGCGACTTAAAACTTTCGACACCCCATTTAATCTCATTAATGTTTGAATTTCTAAAATCGCTGAAACACGTGTTTAACTATTTTTTAGTAGATTTTTTATGCTGAATTTGACGCTCCTACTTAAAACTGCTACTGAGATGTGGTGAATTGCCCTAAATCTTTCGACCCTCAGTTTAACATTTTACTTGTTGAATTTCTAAAATACATGTTTAACTATTTTTTAGTAGATTTGTTATGCTGAATATTATGTTCCTACCTAAAACTGCTGCTAGGATATGGCGACATAACCTAAAACTTTCGATCCCCATTTAACCAACAAGAGAAAAATTTGCAAATTTTGCTTCCATTTTAAAAGCTCAATTCAGAAGTGGAGAGGGTGGAGTCGTCACTTTAGTTACAATCTTGCTGGAAAATAAAAAGTTGCAGTTAAAAAATTGGAAATTCACTGTTATTATTATCAGAATGTGGACTCTCACGCTATGGTGGGAAATAATTTTTCCAAGTCAGTGCATTTACGCCCTGACCACTTCTTAGCTACGTGATAGGTATATTAGCACATTGATTTCAATGAACAATATAAATATACCTCAACTTAATTCTAATCAACGGAGTATTATACAAATCCTTTTAAATATGTTGAATGAAATATAAAACTGCAAGTTTAATTTCAATGTACACTTATTTATTTATCCTATGTATTATGTAAATATGAAATTTCATTAATGTTAAAATATGGATTTATTGAAATTCGACTAGCTGAAACCCACACTGAATACGATGATTATTTAATCACATATTTTAATATGCATATTTATCCAGGAAACACGATCATTTGTATTGAATATTTAAATCAAATTTTATTAAATTATGCATTTGTGTGGAAACATACAAAAGTGAAAATTTCAAAATCAGAGAAGACTTTTTTTAATATTATACCTAAATTATAATTTAAAATTTTTAAATGTAAGGTTTTCTCTGAATACTTTTATGGTAGGATATAAAAATTTATTGTTTGATTATCAGTTTCAAGTAGCACCTTTATTTTTAAAATACAAGCAGAAATCACAGATGCAAAAGCAATTGAGCACATGCTAGTCCATTAATAATAAACTCCAAAATAAAATAAAAAATCTCAAATTTTACGTTGACACAATCTTGCAGAATTCTGTTACTGAAAATTATTTTAACTAAAGAGAAAATATTTTATGAAAACATTTTCTTCTCAAAAATATTGCATCTTGAAAAAGATTTTGCTGAAAATTTTTGATTGAGAAAACAGTCCATAACATTTTTGAAAATAAAATTTCATTTCACTCATTCATCAAAATTATACTTGTGTTTGGCAGTATTCTTTTAAGTAAAAATTGCATTTTTCCCCAAGCAGGTTTGTGCCTCTGAAATTTCCCTAAAATATTCTTCACTAATTTCTTTAGAAAGATGAAACTACTTCCTTTTCACCACAGAGTTTCTATTAAGGTTTACGCTCTGATTTGTATGGAAATACATCATAAACTAAGATGAATTAATGTTTTTTTATGATAAGAAGACTATAATTATTCTTTTTAAAAAATGAATTATAATGGTTTTACTAATATTAATGACACAGAGTATACAAAACCATTACTATCTCTGGACGTATGTTTTGTTTAAGTAATTTAGTGTACTCCCGTAGATTGCCTGATAAATCTCTTTTTTTTGCATAACATTTTTTTAAATTTCTTTTATATGCAACCAAATATACTTATTCTATATTATAGAGGATGATTAAAAATAATTGGACAAACTTAAAAATGTAGTAGTGTACATCAGAAAAAAAATTAGTGTAGGAAACTGGGTTTGTAACTCCATTTTTAACACCTTTCCAAAAAAGTCGAATGTGTTTATGAATTCCGTTTGTTTGTCTGCTGTTTGTCCGAGCTCTAACTCACGTAAACATGCTCGGTTTGAACGTAAGTATTGTATGTTAATGAGTTTCACTATAGAATGTTCTTTACTTAAAAAGAAGTGCGTTGCATTTATATTTTGTTTACGGAAACGTACAAAACAATCGTCCAACAGAGTATACAAAAACCGTTCCTATATTTGGTCGTATCTTTTGCGTACACTGTAAAAAAAATAATGCCAGTTTTCCGGTAGGAATCGAAAAAATAGTTGCCCTTATCGTACCGGAATAATTTCCAACCCAGATCGGAATAAAATCCGTAAAATACCGTTTTACTGACTATTTCCTTATTTTTACGGATTTTATTCCGAGATGGGTCGGAAATTGTTCCGGTACGATAAGGGGAACTATTTTTCTGATTCCTACCGGAAAACTGGCAGTATTTTTTTTACAGTGTAAGTAGTTTAGTGTTCTCCCGTAGATTGTCTGTGAAATCTTTTTTTATACAAAACAAATTTTGAATTTTTTTTATATGTAACCAAATATGCTTATTCTGTATTATAGAGGGTGATTTAAAATAATTGGACAAATTTAAAAATGTAGTAGTGTACACCAGAAAAAAAAATTAGTGTAGGAAACCGGGTTTGTAATTTATTTTTAACGCTTTCAAAAATAGTTAAATGTATTTACGAATTTGGTGTGCCGTATTCACAAAAACTCACGTAAACATACTCGGTTTGAACGTAAATATTGTATGTTAATGATGTTCACTGTAGAATGTTCTTTATTTAAAAAGTAGTGTGTAGCATTTATAATTTGTTTACGGAAAAGTACAAAACAATTGCGTTACATTATGATCTATGGGGGAAAATCATTTGCGATGCATTTAATTTTTCCATTTAGATATCTCATTTCATCGTATGAAAAAATTAAATTTCTTAATATTCTGTTACTTTTGAAAAGTTTTTTATAATCTATGCATGATACATCATTTTTCGTTTTTGTTTCTATCAAAATGACAGAATATCAGAATGACTAACTCTAATTCGAACATAATTGTCATAGTAAGTTTAAATAAAATAAAGATATTTGAAAGCAATTTTTAAAACACTTATCTTGCTTTGGGCAAATTGCAATGATATCATGAAAAACGATTGAAGTGTACTTCATTTCGGTAAGTAATACCGTGCGAACTGTCAATTACATTTAAAAATATGAGCGCCTAATTCGGTGCTCTTTGGATAAAGATGGCAGCCACTTCTACAGTTTATCATACAGTTCTTAGATTTTGCTCAAGGAAATATCACTCTCTTTAAACTTTCGTTAAAATATCCTTATTATTGCTAAGGGACTTAACAAAAATCCAACTTAGAGTAAGACGCGTTGTAATTTTCACTGAAAAATGGATTGAAAACCTATATTTCTCTACAAAAGTTGTTATAGTGTGCTGTGCTATCAATGAATGCAGTTAACTATAGAAGATTTGATAATTTATGTTATCAATATAACTAAATATTAATTAGTTTAGCTCTGAGAGTTATTTTTTTAAATTGGACGTAGTTTGAACCTCACTGCATTCATAAACACTGACATTTATAGCTCAGACCATAAAATTTTCTTCTAACGGTTATAACGTTGCCTGTTATTTCAGAAGTACCGGATTCCTATCCTTTTTCGGGATCTGGCGTTCACTTCTATACGAAAAGACATTGAAAAAGCGGTACCAGTCCAATTTTTGATACTGTTAATTAGTTATTTTCCATATTGTACACACAGTGTAAAAAAAAAAATGATACATCCCATTCACTTTAATCACCAAAATTTTCGAAGAGTAAAACGAAACTGACCTGGAAATTACATCTTCTTTCAATTTATTTTAAAAAATATTAACTTAAGAGTCCATCTTAATATTGAAATTCTTAGAAACTTTGAAGTTTTCAATATGACCACCCAAATTTTGTACCATATTTAATTTCTTCGGTAAATTCTACATTCGAATACCAAACGGAAAGACATTCGATAAGTATACTATATCACCAAAAGTCACCGGAAAATTTCGATTTTAGCTCTTTTGGCCAATATCTTGAGAAATACTTAACAAGTTCATTTGGAATTTCAGAAATATAAAGAACATGTTTGTCATATTTTTCGAAGAAGATACTTTTCACGAGTACACTTCAGAGACCGATAACACTTGATTAAAAAGTTAATATTTGTGACCACCCTGTAAAATAAAATGCTTGAAGTAATCTGTAGCTCATAATTAAGAGGGTACATTACAATTAATTTTGTTCATTTGCGGGAGAATAACACGTATCTTGGCGAAGATATATAGGTAGGGGAGACCGGGGCTAGTGGGCGCAGTTTTTAGTTATTGATTTTTACTAAGTTTTTGTTTAAGTTTTTTTCTGAACATTTAACTGTACTTTTAAAGAACAGGCATTGGGCTATAAATACCCGGAGTTTTGAGTTTGTAGCTTTTGTAGTTTATGTTTAGCGGAAATCTAAAGTAAAAGGAAAAATGTGCGCCAATCTACCCCGTCACTGGTCAAGTTCCCTATACCTATGGGGTAAGTTGGCACACGCTTTATAAAAATTTAAATGAAACTCAAATAAGACACGCAGTTAAAAGAAATAAATTTCATTATTACCAGTAAGTTTAAACAAAGGTGTTATCGCCGTACAATGTAAATTCTAAATCATACAGACATAAAAATAACTAATAAAACATTAACACTGAGTAACGTCTATCCTACTCGATATAATCATCAGAGTTACAGTTGTCACAAATAAAAAATCGTGTGTCTCCGTTTGGACAAGCCCCGTGTGGTCGAAATCTGGCATTACAACTACTTTTCTCGGTGTTTGCTGTTTTCAAGCTACCAGCACACACCAGACACCGAGTTAACTTGCCCCGTGTTCAATGCGCCTACTAGCCCCATAATAAATTTCTTCACAAAAGGGACACGTAACCATCTAATCATACATAATCCAAGTAAATCACATATGGGGTAGGTACAGTTAATCATACACTAAGAAAAAGTGCACAACTTAAATCGCAATTATTAAGATAAGTATTAGAAATTAGAAAAAGAATGAAACAACAAAAAATTTATTTATGAGTGCAAAAAACAGAAAAATCGTAACAAATGTCCACTGCACGTAAGGCAACGCTGCAAAACTACAATGAGGATTGTAAAAAGAAAGAAGAAAGGTACTCTGTGACTGGTTGCGCAATCTATTCACAAACAGGCTATTTATGAGGACTGCGTCTACTTACTCCTGTAGCCAACTAACCCTGGTCTTCCCTACATTTAAAAATTTCAACAAATTTCTGCATGTTTTTTTTGTTTATAGCTATAACTTTGTTTATAGTTATTTTCAACCAAGTTAAACGCCAGTTTAGTGAAACTTGACAAAGTACAGCAGAAACAATATATTGCAATTATATTATACGTATATTAATATTTGATTAAATATATGCTATAACTTTTAACTGCGAATGTACGAGCGATATATTTTTTATTTTGCATAATGTAGTAGTAAACTGTATAAACAACCCATAAAAACGACAATGGAAAATTGAAAAATACATCGGCGATAGAGTGACCTCATTTTCATGGTGATCCAAAAACTCTCCGGGTGATAAGTAATTTATCCCCAAGCTGTCATTTTAAACACTTTTCTACATAGGTGAAAAGTATTTCTGAATTCAGTTTGTCTGTCCGTCTGAACGCTTATCCGTTCTTTAACTTTCGTAAATATAGTCAGATTGGCATGTATTTTTTATATTTTATTAAGGTTTATTATATAATGTTTGGTATAGAAAATGAAGTGTGTAGCATTTATAGTTCGTTTACAAGGACCCATAAAAATTTTCCATAAATTATGGTCTTTAAGCAAATTTTGTTTTCTGTACAATTTATTGAAGTAACGATATTTAAAACATATGAGAATATGCATCACTGAGGGGGTGATGCATAGTGATGCATCATATGCATCACTGAGGTGGACTACAATATGCTTATTCAGCGGTTCTTAAACCGCGAGCTTACAGACAGGGTTCCTCAAGCCAGTGTTGAATTCATACTATTTTCTCGGGGATGTATGTCTATAGCCCAATGTAGGGAATGTGCAGTGCAAGACAAGAATTTGTAATCTAAGCCTTGTAATAAGCATAAAATTCCAAATGTACAGGAGGAGACATTTCAATGCCCTGGAGTGGAGTACCGCATCCCGCGGCAACCTCTAAATTGATCACTGGACAAACCAAGAATTTTTGCGAAATATTTTTTATATCTCCTCAAATCGCTTTCAAAATGCATGTTGTTTTGCATTCTCTCAGCAGCAATCACATAAATATACGGTCTGCTTATCCATGCAAGAGACACGAAAGCAAAGTTCATTTTTAAGAGGGAATCTCCATTAAAAAATCATAAAAATTTACCTAAGGAATATTTTGAAATTATTTCAGATTTAAAAGAAAGAGAAATGTTTGTTTTGAAAATTCTGAAAAAAATTACAATCGGCAAACTTTGAAATCGTTTTGTTTAATATATACAGTGTTAAAATCAACAAAAACAATGAGTTTTCTTAAAGCTGTAAACTAATGTTAAATTTAAAACAAACTTCATTAAATGCATAATATTTTTTTTTCTAAATGTACAATTATTTTTCAAATATTAGGAATCACGTCTCAGAAATGAAAATTTATTTTTAAGATTTAATGGAAGCCCGTTTACTTAATATATATATATAAATATTTGTTGTTTCAGCCTTGCTTCCTTGATTAGTGTTTTTTTGTCGTTGTTGTTGTTGCTGTTGTTTTTTTTAATAAGTCGTCTATAGTACAGATGCGTTAGGAGGCTACTAGGAAAAGCAGGATTAACTGAATTTCAGTCTTTCTGCCTTTTTTAACCCTTTATGTACTGAATTATGAATTCATGAAAATTTTATCTTCTAAAGCATTTTTCGTGAATTTTTGAAACTATATTAGAAGATTTACATAATCATTTGATAAATTTTATAAGGATTAATTAAATTTGAATTATAGGGATTTTTTGTAATATTTATAACCCCCCCCCCTCCAACCTTTTATTTTAGATATTTTTCTTGGTATTTTGTAAAATTAGGAAATGTACAAATATAATGTTCTTACAATAGAAATATAGAAATATTTCCGACTTAAAAAATTCTCCCTCCCCCCTCCAACGCCAAAAAAGTTGAAAAGATGCAAAGGTAAAAGAACTCATCCTTTTAAAACTATTTTTGTTTTGTGTAACCAATAATGCTTTTGGAACAAGATAAAGTAATGTATCAATAACTCCTCTTAAACTGTATTATTACTAATCGTTGTATTAAATGAATTTTATAACAAGTTATTTTAATGGTACTTATAAGTACCGTCAGTAGATAAGGGGTTAATGCACCTTTCACATTTTATTCGCTCTTGTTACAATCTTACATAGTTGGATTCAAGATATCGATTAATGTTTAAAGGATGGTACGTTAATAGAAATGAGAATACATAGATAGAAATAAATGGTACATAGACAGAAAGGACGATAATGATGATTGATATAGACGATTATGGTGCAGAACCTTACAATTCAACAGAGAAGAAAATTCTACTAAAGAAAAATCCTAAAAACTCTGAAGGATATTTAACATTAGGATTTAAGAAAACCTTCAAACGAGCGACAGCCTGTCTGTGTTATTTATCACGATATACTCGCAAATGTGTACATTAAACCAACAAAACACCCTAGACATTTACAAAATAATGGAAAGAATATTCAATCAAATCAACTGACTTTTGTAAAAGCACGTTAAAGAATTCAAATGAAGTCAGAAATTATTTGAAAAGATCCCAACTGGTACCAATAATGAAAGGGCGTTTTTTGACTTTCAGAGTCAGATATCTCTGCTGATAGCAAAGGATGCAGACCCACGTATGATTGCAGATAATTTAATTCTACTTAGTATTAATGGAACAATGCAAAGAAAAAAAGAGGCAGAAAATGATTTAAATTTAATTTCGTTATTTAATGCTATTATTAAGAATAGAATTATAGACGTGGGAAAATATTGAGAACCAATTAATTTCACGCGTAAAAATGAGTCATTTTTCCGTATAGCAAAGCTTAGATATTTCCAATAACGTTAATTTGATAGTTTTTACTTGTTATAAATTTGGTGGTAAGATATGTGAAGATTCTTTGTTTTACAAATCCCTTCCAACTCATACAATAGACGCAGTTACATAAAAAAGTTTAAACAGTTACATAAAAGCAAAAGAAAAAAAAAACTGGTATTGTCGAAAGAAGCACGGATTGAATTCAAGCTATTGGGGGATATTTAATGGTTTGATTACCTTGATTAAAGCTAAAACAACGCATGTAATTTGGACACTTTGTTGCTCACCTTGAATCGCTGGTAGCCAGAAAACGCAACAAGATTTGAAGACTGAATACAATGAAGTTGTTTTAATAACAAATTACACTGCGGCTCGTCCTTTGAATTCTAGACTTTTAGGTAGCTTTCTTTACAAAAAGCTACCTATTGCAGCCGTTCGGAGGAAAGCGATTTCAAAAAATTTTGGTATATTTTCATCGATCATGACCCCCAGACCCCGAAACCACCCTCCGTTCAAAATTGATATATATATATATATATATATATATATATATATATCAATATATATATATATATATATATATATCTGACCTATGTCACACTGTAACTCTCGTATTTATGAACCGATTTGGATGTAAATCGGTGTGTACATAGTATATACCAATGTCTCGACCGAGTTCGTTGGCCAGCTTCATCCGCCATTTTGTTTCAAAATGGCGGCCATTTGAAAATTTTAAAAAAATTTAAAATTTGAAATGTGGTACCAAAAAATTGAAAATTGAAAAATATTTTTTTCTTATGTATTTGACCTTTATACAAAGACTCCGTAGCAGTTTTTGTTTTGTCTATATCTTAAAAAATGGCTGAGTTATAGCATTTTGAATTTCTAGCGACGTTGACATTTTGAAACGTCCTGAATTTTGTCACGCGATAAAAGGCGTATTTTGAACCGATTTGGATGTAACTTCGTTTATGCATAGTACAGACCAATGTCTCGACCGAGTTCGTTGGCCAGCTTCATCCGCAATTTTGTTTAAAAATGGCGGCCATTTAAAATTTTAAGAAAAATTTAAATTTGAAATGTGGTACCAAAAAATTGAAAATTGAAAAAATATTTTTTTCTTATGTGTTTGACCCCGATAAAAATATTCGGGAGCAGTTTTTGTTTCGTCTATATCTTAAAAAATGGCTGAGTTATAGCATTTTGAATTTCTAGTGTGGCTGACATTTTGAAACTTCCTGAATTTTGTCACGCGATAAAAGGCGTATTTATGAACCGATTTGGATGTAACTTCGTTTATACATAGTACAGACCAATGTCTCGACCGAGTTCGTTGGTCAGCTTCATCCGCCATTTTGTTTAAAAATGGCGGCCATTTAAAATTTTAAGAAAAATTTAAATTTGAAATGTGGTACCAAAAAATTGAAAATTGAAAAAAATATTTTTTTCTTATGTGTTTGACCCCGATAAAAATATTCGGGAGCAGTTTTTGTTTCGTCTATATCTTAAAAAATGGCTGAGTTATAGCATTTTGAATTTCTAGTGTGGCTGACATTTTGAAACGCCCTGATTTTTTCCACGTGATAACAGACGTATTTATGAACCGATTTGGATGTACTTTGGTGTGTACATAGTACATACAAATAACTCAACAGAGTTTGTTGGCCAGCTTCATCCGCCATGTTGTTTCAAAATGGCGGCCATTTAAAGAAATTTTTAAAAAAATTAAATTTAAAATGAGATACCAAAAAATTGGAAAATGAAAAAGAGTTTTTTTTTTTTGTATGTGTTTGACCTTAATACAAAGATTCCGGAACAGGTTTTGTTTCGTCTATATCTAAAAAAATGGCTGAGTTATAACATTTTGAATTTCTATTGTGGCTGACATTTTAAAACGACCTGATTTTTGTCACGCGATAACAGGCGTATTTATGAACCGATTTGAATGTAACTTGGTCTGTACATAGTACATACCAGTGTCTCGACCGAGTTCGTTGGCCAGTTTCATTCGCCATCTTGTTTCAAAAGGGTTGCCATTTAAAAAAAAATGTAATTTAAAATTTAAAATGAGGTATTAAAAAATTGGAATATGAAAAAGATTTTTTTTTATGTGTTTGGCCTTGATACAATGATTCTGGAGCAGTTTTTGTTTCTGAAAATTTGTTCTTTTGTTTATATCTGAAAAAGTGGTTGAATTATAGCACTTTGAATTTCTATCATGGCTAACACTTTGAAACGATTACCTTGCGATACCACACGTATTCGCCTATTTCGATGGAAGAAGGCATGTGGATAGTATACATCAATATCTCGACCAAGTTCGCTGGCCAGCTTCATCAGCCATCTTGTTTCAAAATGGCGGCCATTAAATTAAAAAATATATATATTTAGAGTGAGGTGCAAAAAAATTAGAAATTAAAAAAGGTTTCTTTCTTAAGTATTTGACCTTTATATAAGGATTCAGGAGCGTTTTTTGTTTGTCTTTATCTTAAAAAATGGCTCAGATATAGCAGTTTCAATTTCTAACGTGGGTGACATTTTGAAAAATCTGATTTTTTGCCTGCGACAGCACTTGTATATATATCAACCGATTCCGATGTGAGTGAGCATGTGCACAGCAATTACTAAGGTCTCGACCAAGTTCACTGGTTAGCCTCATCCACCATGTTGTCTTAAAATGGCAGGCACTTTAAGAAATCGCCGAATTTGGCAGCCAAATATAAGTTACTTTAAATAAAAGCAGCTTGGATAAAGCTGACTAATTTCGTGAAATTCTCATTCATAATGATTTAGTATTGATAAAAATTAGTATTGAATCTCTTACATTCGGTTTCCACTAAATTGAGCTTCGTGTGTTTGAATAATATAAGTTGGCTTTTTTTAAAATAAGGAATATGAAAGCTACCTCTTCCTCCCGGCACTGGCCGGAAGGACTTTTTAAAATTTGTTCAAAAAAATTGGAGATCAGCACAAACAGCTGCTTTTGCATACAGAAATTAGGTGTCTATCATGCGATAACAATTTTAATCTCATTTTTGTACTGCTTGATGAAGTAAGACCTTTTTTCAAAAGACTACAACTTTCATTTGAAAGATCGCTTTGATGTTTTATCCTGGTTTGCCAAGGTAACATATTTCACAGATATTTTTAATTTTCTGAAAGCTAAATTTAAGCATTCAGTGAATATCGGTAAACATTCAGTTCACGGTAAATATTCAGTCCACGAAAAATTAGAAGCAATAATAAATATTTTTATTTGTGGGATAAGCGACTTGAGGATAATATTTTTGAATCCTTCCCAACATTATTAGATTTTTTACAAAACTTGCGCTACAATTTCCCCTTGATATTATTGATAATTTTGTTGTACACCTGAAGCACTTGAATGAATCTTTTAGCATTTATTTTCCTCTGTCGAAGTTACAAAATGGAATGAAGAATCCATTTGATTCCCAGTGATGGAACAGTGTAGCAGCAGAGTCAATTGACACCGGAAAATTTTAATAGTATTCTTCCTCTTACTTCAGGACAGAGCTTCTGAGGTTTTTGAAGGCGGAGAATAATATAAAAATTTAGTGGTGACAATCGCTCAACATCTGCGCCACTGTTCCATCACTGCATTCCAAACAAACTACTGAAATCAAAACCCCGACATTCTAAGAAATGTAGAAATTTGCGTACAAATTCTTTCCAAAAGAATGACCTTTTTAGTTTTTAGTTGTGCGTGGAAAATACGTATGCTGAATTATCAGAAAAAACTATCGTACATTTACTCTCCTTTTGTAACACATATTTGTGTGAAAATACTTTCCCCAGCCTTGTGAACATTAAAAACTATGTCTAAATCGATTGCATGTCGAACAGGATTTACGGGTGTACGTTTCAAACATTGAACCTGATATTGCACACCTCGTGGCAAAAATCAAGCAGCAGCATCCTTTTCTTATCAAATAATTGTGTATACAGTTGCCTCCGATTACTTGAGACACCATTGAATTTGTTAAGCTGTTTAGTTGAGACATATTGTCAAAACAAAATGAAAATCATCGTTAACTTTACTTCTGATAATTAGGTCACGTGGTTTCTTGGGACAGATCATGCACAGATTAGCATTTATTTTCCTCTCTGGAAGTTACAAAATGGAATGAAGAATCCATTTCATTCCAAACAAATTGCTGAAATCAAAACCCCGACATTCTGAGAAAAGTAGAAACTTTCAGAATCATGATGCGATGGCTCCATCAAAATTCTTTCCAAAAGAGCCAATGATTACCAATTAATTGGAATAGAATGTATATTTTAACTGTCTTCAACTGCACGTTAAAATTGTTTTATCCACGAAACGGATATTGCGTCTAACGGGATCCACGAAAGCACAAAGTTTAAAAAACGCTTCTCTTGAGTATTGTTTTAAGCCAAAAAAGTAAAGATGTGATATTTTGGAGATTTTCTGTTCCGACTCACATTAATCAGGGCTCGCAGCGATCCTAAATTTTTATACCTTTGTTACCACTATATTGAAACAATTATCATCGTGGGTGATACTTTTAACAACTCCAATAGAAATATACCACAAAGATATTTCTTTTAAAATAGTGGTAGAACTGGTAGAAACTTTTAGGAACGCTCTGAGTGTCGCCTTAATGATAATTACAAATAAAAGTTTTCATCTAATGCAACAGTCAACAGAAACCAAAATGTTATACATTTATTTTAGTAAGTGGAATTTTTATTTTATCATTCCGTCTGTTCTTACATGGATGGAATGTCTTTCAATTTACTAAAAAGTCTACTTTATTTAAACCTTTTACATTTCATAGAAATTGATAGCAGTGTACTATTCTACTGAAATAAGGCGAACTGATCCTCCTGTAAATAACCATACGTATACAAAATCTAAAATTTTAAAGAAGCTTAAATTACAGATTGTAAAACTACAAAAAACTCGTTTCACATATTTAAAAAAATAAATATAACATACTTTATGCATTTTTACGATTGGAATATTAGAAGCTTTAAAATGATTCTCAAAAAATATTTTTAAAGATTCATAACACCCTTAAAATTATATTAACGCAAAGTATAAAGTATATGGTACATTAAAGAGTAATTTTATAATATTTTATTGTACACGTACGCATATAGGACGAATATATGAAAATAAACTTTAAACTTATGTGCTCATTATATGCAAGATTTTACAAATTGTAAAAGAAAATCATGAAGATAGGATGTAGTGCTCAAATAATTTCAGTAGTATTTATGCAAAGTACATTTTCAGAAATATATCTAATAAATATATCCTGTGGTACATATCGTCTCATTATGAAAATTAGGATATTGAACCCAGGATTCCTGGGTTAGGGAATGTAAGTGAAAGCCATATTTATTTTTATTATTGAACACTAACAGATTTTTTACATTTAATATAATTTTTAGATTATACAGTAACTAGATGTATTTAAACTTACTCAGATGTATGCAAACAGGGATGTCCAGATTTTCTCACAGTGTCATGTTTTTGTGAAATTGTGAATTTTTTATATTTGTGAAAAATAAACTCATAATTTGTGACTTTTAAATTATCCTGATACTCAGGCGTCTTTTTATCAATATTTAACAAGATGTTTAATATGTAAAAAGACTATATAATAGTTTATTTGGCGACAAGCTGTTTTCTAATAGATTAGATTTTATATTAAAAGGATTTAAGGGGGTCTGGGACACAAAAATTTTAAAATTTTCTAAAAATAACATTATTGCATTAAAAATTTCTCTGTTTTTTTTCTGCTGAAAATGACATTTAAATCATGTTTCTATATGAATTAGAAGAAAAAATATTATTTTTCTTGTTTTATTTTGTTTTCAGTATATAGCTTTCAAGCAATGGTTGTCATGGGAACCACTTCTTATGAAAATGTGTTTTTCTGCATGATGGGTTTTTTCCACATTTCTCGTATTTAAATTGTTACAAGTCAAGAACCGTTAAATATAAATGGTTCAAACTTGGAACATGTATTTTTCGATTGTTTTACTTTAATTTTGATTCAGAAAATTTAAAAAATATATTTACTTTTGAAAAAATGTTTTTAGTAAAAAAAAGTAACATCATTTTTTAAAAAATATTTATACTTTTTTTTAAATTAATATTTTTTTAAATGCTGAATCAAAATTAAAACATATATATCTTCCTATTTAAATGAAAAAATATTGAAATTTTACAAATAATACTTCGAGTTATAACGATTTTAAATTAACGCATTTTTTAAAATAAATTTTAAATTTTAAATTTTTGTTTTAATTATGAAAAGTTTTATCATGAGATTTTGTTTAAAAATAATATGGTTAGCTATCATAAAAAATTTCAACATTTTTACTCAATAAATGAAAATTATTTTAAAATGTGTTCCTGAACCTCTTAATCTGAGAAAGGTCTATTTCTAAGACAAAGAAGTTTGTGAAGGATGTTGTTTTAAACATGAAAATTTTTATGAAAAGTCCAGTTTTAAGAGGGAAAAAAATGTTAAGTGTCCTGTTTTAGGATGAAAAGATTTGTGAAAAGTCGTTAAAAGGACAAAAATTTCCCAAAGAAATACCCCTCTTAAATAAAACTTTTAAATTTACTAAATGCTATGCTTTAGTATTAGCCGCATTTCCTGAGTTAATAGCAGGGCAAAACGCCAAAGATTTCGCTAGTTACAACACGTTTGTTTATTCTGATAATTTCATTGATTTAAGGACGTAATTAGATCATTACATGCATTACATTTGTGTTTTATTTATATTATCCTACATTAATTTAACACTTTTATTCAAACTGGTAAGTAAATAAATCATACGAGTTCTAACTTTCAAACTGAGTAAAAAATTGTCCAGTCAGGACATGAATCTGGAACCTTTGGCTTAATCTCGCAATGCTCTGCTAACTGAGCTATTGTGGAAGAAACTGACGAACACAATTCTCTTAGACAATCTTATTGATAATGGCATGTGGTCTGTTATCTGAGTAAGCTGAACAGAGTAAATCACAGGTAATGGAATTTGAAACAGAACAAAAAAAAAAACTATGGATACGCAATTAAACTTCATTAATTTAACACTATTATTCCAATTGAGAAAAATAAATAAAATCTTATCAGTTGTAATTTTCATACTGGGTGGCTTGGACACTTTCTCATTCAATTGGAAAATTACAACTCGCATTACTTACTTACGAATTTGAATAAATGTATTAATGAGGTGTAAATAGGTATCCATCGTTTTCTTGGAGTTCTATTACTTTCAATTTATTTTGTTGATCTGTTTCAGATAACAGACCAGATGCCATTATCAACGAAGTTGTCTGAGGGAATTGTGCCCGCCGGATTTGTTACTTACTTGTAACTTACTTGGCAGAGCTTTTACGTCTTAAGCCAAGGTTCTCTGGTTATAATCCTGTACTTTTCAATCAGTTGGAAAATTACAACTCGTAAGGTACTTGTATCCAATATAGACAGTGCTCTCAATATGGACTGGACATCCCTAATATCTTTAAAAGTAACAATTTTGATCGAGAGATGGCGCTACATATCCGTGAAGAAAAGCAGTTGAAAAGGTAATTAAGCGTGGAAAGTGCAAAAAAGCGCGCTGTTCAACTTGTTTCGTGGTGTGCTGATCGTAATTACAGGTAAGTTTAAATTCTTATTACATATGGCAAAATTACTTTAAATATTGAAAAGTGGAGTGTTTTAGAAAGCTGATAAAACATTTTTCGATTGATATTGCATATATTGCTTAAAAATGTTTTCTTTGTTTATTTATTACAAGATTTAGAAAAACTATGCCCGATTCTCAATATGGACACCTTATGTCCACATTGGAAATACAGCAAGTGGATCTTCAGATAACACAAATTTGTAAAATATCTGTTTAATGTCATCTGAACAATGCTCCAAAAATACTCCTCCAAGAAAAAATCCTCCAAAAAGCCCTTGCAGAAAATACAAAGGAAGCCTCCCCTCTCTAGGGTATCTGTTGGCGAAATCTCAGGTACCAGCGGTATGACTTCCTCAACAAAGAAGAGTTGGTACTCCTTCTTATGCAGTATTGATGCTGTTGCAAGCATGCGGCTATGCATCACATGTGGCAGATATGTCCATGAGGACTGTGTGGCACTTACCGCCCATGATGAAGAAGTTTTTACTTGTCCATCCTGTGAGGACTGAGTAATGACAGATGTAAATTCTGCAGACAGATGCAATAAAGCTTACAAAAACCAACTATATTATTTCATAATATTTTGTAGTAACTGAGGTGCTTTGCATGAGTCGTCGAAGAGCCACAACCAAAAATGACCCCCTCCCCCTTCTAAAGTGCATGTTCTGATGCTATTTACTGTGCCCCCCCCCCTCCCCCGCAATATTTTAAGATATATTTCATTTATCCCCTCTCCTCTAAAATCCCTTGGAAGAGTGGCTCTTCCATGCACCCTGTGTAGTAAGTCAATAAGGAGCCACTTGCCCCTAATATGAACATGCATGTCCATAATAGGGACAGGTGGTTCCTTATATGGACACTTGTAAACATTTTTTGTTTTTCTCATTAAAATTAAACCAGAATAATTACAAGGTCGCTAATTTTAATAATGATAGTCAACAGACCAGGGATAGTGGTCATATATTTTTGGAGTCCTGTGACGTGTACACGGGGTGAAAAAATTCAAATTTCATTAGGGTGTCCATATTGGGTACAGGTACCTTATATTATTTTATTATTCAGTTTGTTTATTGATGAACTATTAATTTTGGTATGGAATATTAGCCAGAAACCAACTCTGATGTATTTATAGTGTTTTAAGGGAAAACGGGTTAATCTTTTGAAATCGGGCTGCACGCGATAAAGAAATATTTAAAAAAAAAACTTTCTTGGAAATTATTTGTTTAAATTAAAAAAAAAATCAGAAAAAGGAGGTACAGTTTTCAAACAAATTTCATTTCAAAGAATTTTTTTCTCCTACTCGTCGAGGTAAAATTTAAATCGTGCACTGTTTAGAAGTTTTAAAAAAATACATTAAACACGAAATTTATTAGTCAAATGTTGCCATCCTCAATAAGACACTCACATGTTTATGCTTTAAGATATAGATATACTCGAAATTTTCCTAAAATATTTTAATGATTCATAAAACTTCTAATGCATTTGTAGATAATCAGAAGATATTCATTTTCATTAATTTATAATCTGGGACATAAAGAGTTAAGTTAGTAAATAAAAAGCCCTTGTAAAATTTCATTTATTTTTAATTTTAACTCTTTAAAATTTTAAATGAGAATTTTGCTTTATTTTTATGGCATCTTTTATAGACATTTTATATTAACAAACCCCATGAACCATCTATGATTACTTATAAAAAGAAATTAAATTGCTATCTTAAAGATGATATTACTCCAGAACTTGTATTCCATTAACTCGCTTGAGAAATAAGAAACAGAACGGTTATGTCCTAACGGCCGCTTGTTAAAACTTAATAGTGTATAATGTTCCAAGTATATATTATATATACTCAATTATTTTTTAGAACTTTTTTGAGCATTAAATTTTTGTTTAAACACGAGCTGCAATTATTTCAGGTATATTAGACGTAGAAAGCTTTAGGCAGACATATTTCCTATAAAACAATGAATGATACCATTATAAGTTTGTTTTATAGCATAAACGTTATAAAGATAAAATACGTATTTTTGTCATCTTGATTTAGAAAAATGCCTGAAGAAAAACTCGAAAATATCAGAATATCGAAAATAAACAAAATGTATTAAATAAATTACAATAAATATTACAATTCAGTCCATTAAATCATAAATTCACGAATGAGTAAAATATCCAGTGTGTTGCCGAATTCAACTAACAAATTCAGAGGGATGATAGCATCTAGAGGTTGGAAAATTGTCATAGAACATGTAGTCTCAAACCTCTTATTTAGTGACAAATACAGGGTGTTTCATCCTAAATGAACTTGGGTTGATAGTTATAATTTTGAGAAAAATTAAAATTTTGCAATAAAAATGCAACTATATGTTCCCTGTTTTATGTGAAATGTTATATCATCACGAAAATGCATGTAAAAACAGGGTGCTCAAGCAATTGATGATACCGTATGAACTGGTAATCGCAATGCAAAATGTGGAGCGTCAAGGGCGTACTGCTAGCGCGTATATTGGAAACTTCTACCACCTTTTTTTAATATTATCACATTTACAACAAAGATGAGTATTCCTATTAAAAGTTTTATTACAATATATGGTAAAGTGCCCACATTTCGTCCCCCCAGTCGCTTTTAGGCCTTAAATGTTGTAATTTTCAGTGAAAACCTACGAAATTTGGATTTTACATAGACTAACTACCCACACACATATAAACTTAGGCAAATATCGTACAAAAAATTTAACAATGCTATTATTTTTTCAAAAGTATCTAAAAAATGCAAAAGAAAAAATAATGGTCCTAATTCCGTCCCCCCAAAAAGTTCAGTACGCCGATGCTTAACTTATAGCTAAATCAAAATTTATTTCTAAATGAGTAAGTAATTTAATTTACATTAAAATAAGGCACTAAGAAATGTACTAATTATCACTGGAAGAATAACATAACGAAAAATTAGCCATCCAAACAGGAGGAAATAATTGAAAAAAATGTCATGACAATGTATACAAAATTTCGTCCCCGGGACGAAAAGAAGAGCTGTAAGGGGTACGAAATTGTGACCACATTACTTCCCAATATGGCGGAGCTTCAGTTCCCATAAGATGAACTGAGCGTCCTAAAACTCACTGTATGTAACTGTTGGCATCTTACTTACGTAAAATACATGCAATGAATAAGAAATAAATACTTACAATACAGTAAATAACGTTCTAGAAACGACGTAATAAGATCCCAGGTCTTCTAAAAATAGGAAATTCGGCGTCTTTAATTTATGCATGCGTCTTGACGAACATAATTTTCAATACTGACCTCTTTTACCTTCCGTCGCCTGTGCCTTGCGTCATAAGTGGCGCCGCTTTCGCAGAAGCGGAGAAGTTAAGCGGGAGGAAATATGGGCACTTTACCCTACTTCTCAAATTTATTACCTTCAATTAAAATTGAATTAGGGTAGAACACCCTGTATTTATGATTAAATGCGTGGTTTGCGACCCCATTTTCTATGGTCATTTCTCATCTTTCTGATGGCTATTATCACCCCTCTGGATTTGTCGATCGAATTGGAAAACAACCTGTACATTTTTTTTAAATATCACACTCTTTATTTTTATTTATACAACAGATGAATCTGTACTGCAGTATTATTTATACTATAGGATGCAACTCGGGCTTCCCGAGTTACTGAACATATTGCCGAATGCGCAGAACACAAGTAAAAACCATTTTATTTATTTAAAATCTATTTCTTTTATGTTTAAAATATTTTTTATTACCCACTAACATCATTAAAGCACATTCTTATATTAAAAATATCAATTATGCTTTCAAATAATTTTTCTGAAGTACGCTACTATCTTATTTGCAGTACGACAGAAGTTCATTGCCGCAGAAATTGCCAAGAATTTAGCAGACTTTATCATTCTAATTATTTCAGTGTTTAAGCACCTAGATTGATTACATATTTTTTAAGTTTATATTTTATTTATAATATATTATTTATGTATTTATTTATGAAATGTTAATCTCATATTAGATTATAAGACGGAAACAAGCGTTGAACTATTTATGCTGTTTTAAGTGCAAACGGTTTAGTTTTCCGTAATCAAACTGCACGTTGTAGAGATATATTTTTAAAAAATCATATTTTAAAATTATTTCAACAGCCATAAATAATAAATTGAAATGCAGTTTTCAAACAAATTACATTTAAAAGTACATTTTATTCCATATTTGACGGTGAACAAATTTAAGTTATGCGATGATTTGAAGTAATTAAATATGTGAAAAAGGAAAATGCATTGGTTCCATCGTTTCCACTGTCGATATGTTGTAAATATTACTCACGGACATATTTTTACTTTATAATATAAATTATATCACAAAGTTATATAATTAAGTAAAGGCCACATCACTAAGTCAAACATTTCTACTTGACTTTGTGTTACTATTATTTTCTGGAGGATAGTTTTTGTTTAAAAGTGTATAACCTTCATCTAAAGATAGGATACTTTTACAACTTTTGAACCCAGAACGTTTACAAAGAGTATATTAACGCTGAAATAATATTCCACAAATTGGAACTTTATGACACTAAACGATATTTCAAAGTACATCGTATAATAACAAATGTTTTATGTTAATGCAACGGTATTTCTGGTAATTCGTATAATCTTAACCCCTTGGGTACGGATTTATTTCAGGGCTGCCACTGGCGTTTTTTTTTTTTTTTTTTTTTTTTTTTTTTTAATTCTATCTCGCACCACTTTCTCAAAACAAAAATCTTTCATATACACTTTGACAGTATGTGCAAGAGAAAAATACTACAAATATATTTTCCTTTAAATAGTGGTATGAATAGAATATAAAAATAGGCATCAGTGGCCAAATGCATGATGAGTCTCAGTCGCCAAATGTACCCAAGGGGTTAATAAAACTTGACAAATATTTTGGAAACAAAGCAGATGTCCTTTTAGGGCACGCCTGTTTAGAACCACTAGTTTAGACGGTGCAGAGAAACTCACAAAGGTCTATCCTGCAGGGAATCACTTATACCATTGAATAATATAAAATATTTGTTTTTTGAAAGCATGTTAACTATCTGAATGTTATTTCTACACTGTAAAAAACTGTTGATTTTGGTCTACTGGCAGCTTGGGTGCCAGTTTATAACAGTAAAATAAGCGCCAAATAATGCCTTGTAATTGAATTAAACCGTATATTTCTTATTAAGGGTATATTTCTTGCTTATTTTATGGTTACATACTGACAACCCCAGCTGCCAGTATTATACAGTAAAATCAACTTTTTTGTTGTTGTTGTTGTTGTTTTTTCAGCGTACCTGTGCCAAACGATACATCTTAAGATTTTTATATATGAATCAGACCAATGCAGTATACTCGGTTTATAGATGTCCGACAATATACTTCCAGGGATACAGAACGTAGATAAAAATCTTTTTTTAACTCTAATAGATTTCTTACATTTAGTTTATATTTTATGACTGCCTACCAAATAAATCAAAAAGCTGTTCTGTAGTGCCGTATTAGCCGTATGCCAGCGGTCAATCGCGAAATATTTCACTATTTATATCAATCTTTGTTATTGTGATTGCTTCTATGTTTAAGCGCGTAGTTCGATTACATATCAATTAAATTCGTGTTTTAGCTTTATTAATACCAAGAAGTGCAATGCAGTATACCCTGTTTAAAAATGTCCGATAACATATTTCCCTGAGTACAGAACGTAAATAAAAATAGTTTTTAATTAAACACTGTAATAGACGTCTTACATTTAGTCTATTTTCTTTGACTGCCCCCCAACTAAACCAAAAAGCATTTCTGGTACTTCCGTATAAGCCGCATGTCAGAGAACAAGTTTAAGAGCGTACTTCGATTACATGTTAATTAAATTCGTATTTTATTTATTTATTTGTGAATTTTAAATTTTGTTTTACAATTTATTTGTGGAATGTTACACGGAAACTGACAAATGCTGAATTAATTACATTTTTTAAGTGCAAACGTGTTAATCTTTCGCTATTTGGTAGCGTGCAGTTTTTTAAAAAATCATGCTTGAAAATTATTTTTAAAAGCATGAAAAATCAATAAATTGAGATACAGTTTCAAATTGAAAACAAAGTACTTTTTCTATTTGACAGTGTAGAAATTGATTCAACATTGCAAAGTTCCAACGCTTAAAAGTTAAAAAGTTGTAGTGCAAGCAAATTTTATAGGTTAGGACATTGCCACCGTAAATATGACATCAGCGTTGCTCATGGGCATGGTTTTATTTTATAATATAGAAGCGGTTCTAAAACTGTGGTCCTTAGACCCCTAGGGTCCGCAGTGCGTCATCCAGGGGTCCTCGAATGTCTCGTGCTTGATATAAATTTTTCAAATATTCAAAATTTTACAGAAATTTCAAATAAAAAAGGAAAGGTAGAAATCGGAAGTCCGTTTAAAAGTACTGAATAATTATTTTATGAATTATTATACTATTTCATACATTGTATGATTAATTTATATATCCTGCATTTGATATTCAGGATGCGTGTGATCTTTAATTTTGAGCAATTCCATTTCCAAATAGTAATTTTTGTGTTATTTAATCACAGAAAATTGTTACGAGCTTTGTTATTAAGTATGGTGAAGATTACTATTCCAAAATTGTGAGATTCATACGCATTCTGCATATACTAAAGAATATGAAAAAATTTAGTTGTATTCCTTAGAACAGTAGTGTCTATTTTTAGAATGCTAGTAAATACGTTTTGTCTTTTTACCGCCGACTCAAGCTATCGAAGAATGGAAAAAAAAATTATTTTCATTTAATATTCGAATGTTATGTTTTAACACACTCTTTAAATTGCAGTTTAATCAAATTATACAGATTTCTATCATTTTTTTTATACTCTGAAAGGGTAAAAATGAACAGAACTTAGTGAAAATATCTCAGACTTTTTCAACTTTGCTTTTTTAATATATACCTGGAAAATCAGCAAGAATGATTAGCAAATTTATTACAATGGAGGAGAAGAATTTTAAGGTCAGCTACATGGAATTTCTTCATTGTATTTTTAATGGGAGGTTGATAGGAGGAAATTTGCTGACAGGATCGGCAAAAATACAAACACGCGACTACTAGCGGATTAAATTGTGGGGATTTCGCAAGATATAGGAAATACGAAAAGGTGTCCGTGATAACAGAGTTTACGAACTGCTGGTATAGAATAAGTAGCATTTATAGTTCGTTTACTGAGGCGCATAAAAGAATTCCGTTACCAAATGATATACGTGGAAAAATGTTTGAGGTCCATATTAACGATGTTACGATACTTCAAACATAACGAAATTAAACGAAATCCATAATGTGCACCTTAACATACTTTTTATAGATTACGGAGTGTTTAACATCCATTGTTTATTTACAGAGACGCACAAAGAATTCGGTTACTGGACTGATTATGATGGATAATCGGTGGATCTTTTTGCTGTGGTTATACATTTTCAAACTTATCTAATACTTAGTGTACTATGTGGAGTGTGTAAATTCTGTAAAGTAGTTACAGGGCTGCACAAAAGAATTTACATACATAGGCAGCAATTGCTGAAAATAGATTTTTACTGAGGTATGTGTTGTTTTATTTGCTTCTTGGGCTATATTATTTCATTGTACAAAAAAAAATTCTTTAATAATATTCTCTTATTGTTGGAAAGTATTTCATGATTTATGACTGGTGCATGATTTGCATGCTGCATGACTGATGCGTTCTTGTTTATTTCTGTTTTTGTTCTTATTGGAGGAACCACCATAACATGCACATTCCAACGAAAATAGGTTTATCAAAATCGGAGTATCTGTTCAAAAGCTAAGCGTGGGCATACGTTAATTACATACTCATTTGTTAGAAGTCAGTAATAAAAGATGGAAATATGTGGGAAATTTCTTATCACCTGGCTACTTTTAGAAAGCGTCCGAAATTCAACTCACTCTATCGCCTAAATCCTTTTCTTACGAGTTTTTATATGAAGTTTACTACTAAATTATGAAAACATATTTTTGTTATGGTTGCAATGAGATTACGAAACTGATTACCGTGTTACAGGCTACCAAATTGCAACCTAAAAATTCATAATAGAAACGCTTTCTAGAACCTTTAATTATGCGAATACGAAATAACTGCTCATTCCGCCAAATAATTTCTGAGTTACGTTTTAAAAAGTACTTGCATTGCAGTTTGTTTTTGAATTATTAAAAACGAATTTAATATTAGAAGTTCCGAACTTTACATCTATGCAGTTTCTAAAGTGCACTATCAGGCAAAAAGCCACCGGAAACTTTCAACTTTAGGCGTTTTGACGAATATCTGCTGAAATAATTGATGAATACTTCTAAAACATATTTGACTTCATGTTTTAAGCAAAGCTTTGGTCTCAAGGACAATTAGGGGACCAACAACATTTAAATAATAAAAATTGCGAGAAAATTGTAAAGTAAAATGTTTGAAAGGGTCTGTAGCTATAGCACGTGAGTTTGAGAGTCCTGTACAATTTTTGTGTTCCTTAGTGTAACGATAGCACGTATATGCATCAAGATATAAAAGGTTCTTTAAAAAATTGGAGAACTTTCAGCATGTTTTTTGTTTATAGCATACAGGCTTGTAAACGGAATTTAACGCCAATTTCAGGAAATTAGACAATGTACAATGGAAAACATATACCGTAATTATAAAAAAAATCTGTTAAAATTTGCATATAAGTATTTATATGAAATAATGTTTAACTGCGCTCGTACAAACATTTTACGACCATACAGAAATTTTTGAAAAATGTTTATGTGCATAAGTTATTTTGGTAAATATACTATATGGCTTGTAACGGTATATTAATATAATCAAACATATGAAATTTCACGATGGATAATTGTTAGATTTGCCCATCAAAAATGAATTAAACCATGGTAAAATTTAAAATTACATGGTTTTAAACAACATGGAGATGGAATAGTAATTTAAAAAACGCAGGGTAAAATTCATATTAAAGATTTACTGTTTGCTGAAGATGCTTGTATTATATTTAGGAGTATTATAACAAATTTCAAAATGCTTCCACTCTAAATCATCCAAGACTTTAAAATGTATAACTATTTAAACTTTACCATGTTTTAAAGTTTATCAACGTATCTCTTTTTTTTTTAACTAAATGTCTTTACTTTATCAGAAAGCTGATGATAACCCTGTAAATGTAAATTGTGTCCCCGAAGACTGGGTACATTTAACACCTTAATTACAGCCCGTGTTTATAGTTATATAATGTGTTGAAATGAATGTAATTATACTGCTCAGTATTATTAATGCTCTGCTTAGCTTTTAAAAATTAATTTAAATGTAGGTAGTTCTTCATAACGTTTGACAAAAAATTTTCGCAACTATTTTCTCACACTTTTGAATACAATTGAATTTCTCAAACCAACTCGAAACAAAATAGATTTTTATAAAATTTCAAGTATCTACGATCATTTACATGTTTAATATTAGACTACAAATGTATTTATTTTATTTCATGTATGTATGTGACGGATGTGTAACAGGAAAAAATATTTACTAATGAAAATCATAAATTCAATTTTCATTTTCATTTCATTTTCATTTAATTTTATTAATTTTTTTTAATGAGGTTTATATGCATATTTTTTCAGTATTACTTATTGACGTTATGTAGTAATATTGATTATTTCGGAACTAAAAGCATTCATTAAAAATACCACTTAAATCAAATGATTATTATCAGAATTTTAAGTACTTTTAAAGCTATTACATTAATTCGGAAAGCAAAACTTTTAGCTTTGCGAACAACGTTTAAAGCAATGTCATTCAGCCTGATGTAGTCATTAGAAATACCATTAAGTATGTAAAATGACACAGAAATGATGGTTTTATTCACTTGTTTAAGTAACAATAACGCATTATATTTTTTAAAGTACATAAAAATAGCTGATTACACGAAAATTTGTTTCTAAATATGCCGTTAGCCTACATCCAATCACTAAAAATGACTTGCTGTAAATCAAACGAGGAATATTGCACGGGATAAAACGATAACGCAAAATTTTGTTTGTGTAATATATTAAGTATTTAAATTTAACATTACATTATAAAATGCTTTATTTTCTTGCAAGTAAGAGTTCGGCGAAAGCTGAAACCACAAACTTTAAAATTATTCATATTTTGTTTGGTTCCACTATTTTTTTAAATTTTATAATGTTTTCGTGAAATCAAAGCAGGATGCGATGGTGACATATTCAACGTTTAATGCAGCATGCAGTAGTTACAATACGATATTTTAGTGAAACCTTAAAATTTATTTTAACAGTGCAGCTTATAATATCTTTTAAAAATTGACAAAATTATCCTTTTGTCTAATCATAAGCATTTTTAAGAAATTAAAAATTCAAAAATACACATACAGCCATGTTAACTTATTACTCAGGGGAGTTTTCACTCACAGCAACTCACAGAAAAACCACATGAAGATACAGAAAACTCACCTCAGTAATAGGAAATATTGCAAAATAAAGTACATTGCAGGACTTTTCGAAAAATTCAGACATGCACTTTTTCGCTTTGGCGTAAACTTAATCGCCACTCCTCCAATAAAACTGAAATATCTAGTTAGTGCCAAAATAGACCGGATCACGAAAGATGAAGTTTCCGGAGTATATGTAATTTCACTGAAAACAGACAGTATTTATCTCGAACACACTGGAATGACTTCTCGTAAACTTAAAGATCGTATTCAAGAACATTTGAGAGATTTGAAGTACAACCGACCAGCAACAGCGCTGTCAAGATTTAACCAGAAGCAGAATATACAAGTTAATTTTGAAGATACAAAAATTATATACCCCTTTAAAGAATTATCATGATTTAATAATCCGTGAATTAATAGAAATTATTACTAAAGAAAATACTGTTTGTAATAACGTTTTATCAATTATTAATATTTTATTTAATATTTTATTAATATTTTATTTACAATTATTATTATTTTATTTAATGTTTGCCTCAGTTTACTTAAAGAATAATAAAACACGTAATATCCCGCTTCCCTCTATATCCATATTTTTATTTTCCCAATATTTTCCGTATCTAAAAAATTGACTTTCACTTTCACTCCTTTCGACACCAACTACGTGAAATTTGAAAATAAGAGGCTTGTATTTTTTTATTCTCTGACGAAGGCTATGTATGTAGTTGGAAGTACCAAGGATATTAAAGTAATTTAACACCTTTTTAAATATTTTTTCATCTTTTAAGTAATTTGCACATAGCGTAATTTTAAGTTATCTGTGCCTTCAATATTTTTTTAAAGGCAATTGAAAAAGTGATAAAACATAATTCTAAATTAGCTCATTACTGTCTTTTTAGACAGATATAAAAATAAAAATCTACGACAATGACATTCTCCTACAATTAATATTTAAAAACGGGTAGCAAATAAAAATTTGGGTTAGTTTCCCTGGACTATCTTTCTGAAGATATTAATTCCATAGCAAATGATATGTGAATATGTGTTATTAAAACATTACGAACCAACCATCAAAATAGTGTTAAAAAAATTATTGCCTAAGTGTATCCACATAAGCACTTATATGGTCCTCTTTGTTTTTATATAAATAAGTAACGGTAACAATTTTTAAAACATTCCATTGATCATCACAAAATATAATAATACTCATCAGGTATTTTGATAATTGAATAAGTAAACTGAAGAAGAATCGATATAACTTCCATATTCAAAAATAGTTTTATTAGAGAAATTAAATGTAAACATATTTTTGAATGTTTCAAATAATTTCCAAGAATCATCAGAAATGTCTTTGAGTAAAAATATAGTACATAATTCACAAGCTCAAAAATAACATTTCTGGGACATACATATGCAATCATATTTTAAACATTTTTTTTCTTGTGCAAAGATCACATTTAAAATAAAATATATTAGCAGATATATTGATTTTTTAAGAGGGAATATTTTCGGTAAAAAATGACATCTATTACTTGTTTTGACATTTTCCTTAATTTTAACATTCAAAATAGCAAATGAAAAAAATCTCATGAAAAAATAAACTTTAAAACATCAAATAACTTGATCAAAATGCAAAAAAAAAAAGTAATTTTTCAGTCGACTGGAGGTTTTTGGAAGAAAAGTATTTTAAATTATGTAAGAGAATATTTTTTTTGCGTTTGCCTTCATTTTTTCTAGATTCAAATTTTCTTGAAGAAAAATATACTCTTCAGGGCTTTATTTGGATTGTTCATATTTGTACAAGGATATATCAGAAGGTTTCTTATTAGACAGAAAAATATTATCATACCGATCTAAAATGATATTATTTACACTTAAAGGTTCTTTCCAAAAAAAATTTACTAATATACTTTTGATAGTTATTATAAGATTGTATAAATAATCATAAAATCACATTTTATATCTTTGATAATCATTTTCAATTATATACATGATCATAAAATCCCATCACACATCTTTGATAATCTTGATGACAATCATTAAAAAATATTTATACCGATGACAATCATACGATGATAATCTTACAATTACATTTTCTCATAGAACAGGGATGAGATTTCCGACTTTTTACATGCCAGTATGATTACAGAAAATATTGTTCTGTTAAATCGCAAAAATGTTCCCATTAAATAAAATAACATTTTCTCTAAAATTATACTGGTATGCTAAAAGTCGGAAATCTCATCCTTGGAGAAAAAAATAAATAAATAATTTTTTTGAAACATAATAATTTCATTACTATTTGTTCTTGCATTAGCTAAAAGAACATAAAACTGTCTCTCTAAAAAAAACGTTTGTGAACTTGTTCATACAAGTAAATAAAATAAAGTTAAATACATAAATTAAAACTTGCAATCGATAAAAAAAAACTTAAATTTAAAATGAGTTTTTCTTCAAAACTTTTCTCATCTTTTGCGACACAATTAAGTCACACCGCATTCTTCTTTCGATATGACAAAACCGAGTATATTTCTAAGCACAAAAAATACTAGATCCAAGGTGCACAGTAAAGAGAATACCTTACTTACAAATTAAAAAAGATTAAACTATTCTTTAATAAAAATTCTAGAATCTTCAGAAATATACGAAACATAAACATTAAGATAAAAAACACATATTGAAGTTCTCACTACTTGTTACCTTCGGGAATTCGTGGAATATTGCTTCTGTGCCATAGACGTTTTCTGAAGATACGGAAATATTGACTTTCATGTTTCTTTCGAGTTAATATTTTTGAACATTTTTAATAAAACTACCTATAGTATAGCATTTTCAGATTATTTAGCATGTCCAACAATTCAGAAAATTTTAAACACATTGATGTGTTTTTTTCAAACATATTTTCGATAACTGAGTATAACGGACGCTTAATACGGCCACGCTTATTTCAACTTAAAATTATCGTGGTTGTGGTAAAGTTTTAAAAAAATAAACGAAACACGATATTATTGATATTTTTCCTTTTTAAATTGTAAAAACTACTTTTTTTTTCACTTTCAAGTTTGAATGAAAAACACTTTTTGATGGTCAAATGGAGAATGAAGGTAATACTGCATAGTTCTTATTTTTCTAAATAAATCCACTTCTACGGATGTTTACATCATTTAAGCAAAAGAAGTAAATAAAAAAGACACAACTTCCTTATTTTTAACATTATGATTTTATTTCTATTTCAAATAAAGCGAATGTATATAAAAAAAATTACAAAAATTAAAATTAAACAATCCAAAATATTGACAAAAATTAACATGCACAAAAAGTTTGAAACCACCGCAAAAATCTCAAAAAAGACATATAAAAGTGTCACAAGGCTGTTCAAAATTCGCAATCTCTGCACATAAAAATATTTTTGTCTTGCTTTGTTCTTACTGACCATTTTTCTCTACAGATGAGTTTCTGAAATCTCTGGTGATCCATACACAAAATAATCAGATATCATTATAGAGCATAAAAAGTCCTAACAGATTCAACAGCGTATTGTATTTTTTAAAATTAGTAACAACAAGAAACAAATGTAAACTTAACTGATCTAGATAAAAAGGATCGTTTTGGAACCCAAGCAAATGTAGGCAACCTCTTCCAGAAGAAACGTTTTACAACAAATTTTGGCACGCGGCTGTGGCTTCCTATTAGCATCCTTTACAAAGTAGTAGATCCATTTGTTGATGTATGTTGAAACTAACACTGAAACAGCCTAGTGGCCGTATTACCTTAACCCCTTAACGCTCGAATTAAATTATGGTTGAAAAATTCAAATTGGTTATTGTCACCACCTTTATGAAAAAGAAATATTCACCTTATTTAATGACAGGAAAAACGATACTAAACTATAGCTAATTTCCCTATTTTATAAAACTGGTGGGAATCAAACAATTTGAGTAAAATACACAACCCGAGAATATGACGGGAGCGAGAATTAAGGGGTTAAAGTAAATACTTTATATGTAGCTTTTTATTTTATCAACAGTTCAATTGGATTCATTTTATAAATGAAAATAGTAATCTTTTTCGTCGCATCACATTTGCTATTATTCTGTTTTAAGTTAATTTTTTTGTTTGAAACATTATATTTAATGCATATGAAGCAATATGTTCATCGAGATGCATAGTACCATAAGTTATTGTAAATAGAGAATTACATAATTCGTCAAATCAGAGATGATGGTTTTTCATGACTACGCATTTTAGAAAAAATTTCGGCAGTATTCCCCACTGCATATCCCCACACACATACAGAAGCACAAACGCACCAATAAATGTTGCAATATAAAAATAAATAATATACAAATAAATAACAAATAACAATTATAACTTGTAAGACATAATAAGTATAAAAGTTGTATATATAAGTATAAAAAGCTGATAAAATAACTTTGAATACGGATGACACAAGAAGTGGGCATAGTATAGAGCTTATCCGAAAGGCTCAACGGATTGAAAGAATGGGATCATAATGATCCTTATACAACAGCGAAGGAATTTTGAACATTAGGAACTCCAACTACACGTGCAAACATCAGTTACGAAATCCAAAAATTTCAGCAATATTAACAGAAATCATCGCAAAGTTTTTTAAAGAAAAACTGAACTTTAAAATAGCCAACAACAGTGCTCCATTAGATCTGCATTAAAACTTAATAAGAACATTATTGTTCAGATACAATCAGTATGCAGAAAGTTTTCAATCTGAAATGTTGCAATTCCATTCTAGACTGGCGTCTTATTTGTATTCCAGTAACATTCAAGCGCTTTCGGATCATTTGGGTAGATGCAGATGCTGCTAAACAAAGCTCGTTGCAATGGCAGGGAGAGTAAGCATCCGAATGCTCCTTTCTTACAGTCTGTAGGAGCCAAAATTTAAGATTTTCTCATTACTTGGTGGCATCCACTTTCGGCTTTATTCTCGGAAAATTCTGGACTATGCAACTCTGAAAAGCACTGATATCCCTGCTGGTTGTAACTTTCTGATACATAGCCGACAATAACTTCTTTACACTAGATTAATATTAACACAATTAATCTAATTGGTAAACAAATCCTATTAGATGTAAATTTCCAACTGGGCAAAAAATGTCCTGTCCGGACATTCAAATCCTGGTCCGGACATTTTTCGCCCAGTTGGAAATTTACATCTAATATAATAACTTCTTTGTTGATGAGCAACAAACATTATACATTGAAACAACAAATTTAAAACCGATTTCTGAATTATTAGGTAATTCAAACTGACTGTCATTGACTAAGTTCTTTTTCCACTTAAGCCACTCCTTCCCTTTTGTTTTGTATTTGAGGTTGTGCTGGAATATTTGAAAATCTGCATTCTAAGCTACATTTACAATTTCTCTATTCCACAGCTTTTTCTCATATTTTTATGAATTCCAGTACAGAGGAATGTATTTGTAAAGGTAAATACCATGTGATCTAAAAGTCACAAAATGTAAAAATTCGATAATTCGAAATAGTAGGCATCAGCACGATGAGGTTTTCATAGAAATATACAGAAAGCCATACGACTTTCTTTTAACAAATAAAATATGATTACTAAAATAATTCTATTTGCAACTAATTAATAGCGTTTCACTTGTGTCAGCAACTTGTACATCTGCGCAGCACAATTTGGAATGTGACTAGGTTTACAAATGTTTAAGTTGATGAATGTCATCAATATAAAAAGCTTTTTCAAACTTGGCAAGATACTCTGCAGAGTAGTGTTAAAGGATTTATGCACTAATTACTGTCACATAATAGCTTACATAGCAGCAGGCAGCAGGTTTGGTACCATTACAGTGTTAACTGACGGGAGATAAGTGTAGCTGTTTTGGCATTAATAGATTTTGCTATTAAAATATCTGGTGACTCTCTGTGTATTTCTATGTAAATTGTACTTGTAAGTTGTGCTACTAACTACACTTTTCGAATAATTGAGTTTTTATTTCTTTTATGACTTTTCAATCAGCTGGTATTTAAATATTTATTTACTTCAGAAATATGCATCTTGTTCGACCAAAGTTCTTTAAAAAAAAAATTAGAGAAAATTCTGAAAATTGTATTAAAAATTTCAAAATAGGGAATTTTATATATATTAAGACCTTCATTAAAACGGTCGTTTTGTTGAAAAGTTTCGAAATTATTTTATTCTTTTATTTGAAGGAGCAATCTTTTACAATTACAAATATGTTTTACTTTTATTGCTACGATTAATAGAAGAGGAGTTTCGGCCAAATAAATAAAAAGGAAGTAAGGAGTCAAATACCGGAAGTGAGCAGGACGGTCAGGATAAATATAAACAATGTTTCTATGTCTCATTTTCTAACTTTTTGTATAAAAACACAAATAAATCTTAATTGGCACTTCTAAGATTAATTTTATAGATAAGAAATAATATAGATAAGAAATCTCAAGACGCGATTTCTGAAAAAACAATATTTCCTTTATTTCCATGTAAGATAAATTCAATTACATAAAATGTTTTATACATATTTAGTGAAAATTCGTCAGAATGTTTTCCATATTACTTACGACGTTCTGAACAAGAATGTGATAATGTAGTTTTTCTATAGGTACTCGAATATAAAAAACTGGTAATTTTTAACAAAAAAATATGACTTTTTGTCCTATTTTGAAATATTTCAGTTAATTTTGAAAATATTGTAAAACTCCTAGTTTATTGCGCATGTAAGTGTAATAGTAGTATGCAATACAAAACAAATTGAAACATATTTAGTTGAATTGAGTGTACGCTGTCTGGCGTAAGCATGGAATTTTGCTAAAAAAGTGGCAAAAAAACCCGAAATTTTTTTAAATGTTCGATGACGATTCGAAAATGACGATATTGCTAAGATTTCATATTTTAATCATTCTGTATTGCAATTGAACTAAAAATGTGTGTATTTATTTAATATTGTACATTATTTTAAGTTCTCCAAGCGTGGTCAGATGCATTAATTGAATAAAATAGCATGTACTTTCACAGTTGTATTATTTTATATTATCTCAAGATTTTGATAAAAATCCCCCTGACACTGTAGACATCTGGAAAAATTTGTCATAAAGAAAATAGATCAGACATCTTTAAATAAATTGGACGATTTCGCCTTCACCACAATACTACTTACATTTCTATTGATGCAAATACTATTTTTGTATCACAAAATAAGTTCCACTTGTTAAATTTACTTTCTCAAGAGAGAAAATTTCTTCGAATACCCCTATAATATATAAAAGAGCTAAAGTATTCAGCTCTTAAAATTTTTTGAAATGGAATATTGTATGCGTAGCCCCAGAGGTACCATGACTCTAATTTATCATTAATTTTAAAATTTTTGATGAATTATTTATGAAGTATGCTTTTATATAGTATTATGCTTTTATAAAATGTACTGTGATTTATGAAATAATCATACGTTGCCGTACACTATTTACAAGGGCAATCCAAAAAGTCCTTCCGGCCAGTGCCGGGAGGAAGAGGTAGCTTTCATAATCATTATTTTAAAAAAGCCAACTTATATCATGCAAACACACGAAGCTCAATTTAGTGGAAACCGAATATAGGAGATTCAATACTAATTTTTATCAATATAATGAATGAGAATTTCGCGAAATTAGTCAGCTTTATCCAAGCTGCTTTTCTTTAAAGTAACTTATATTTGGCTGCCAAATTCGGCAATTTCTTAAAGTGCCTGTCATTTTAAGACAACATGGTGGATGAGGCTAAGCAGTGAACTTGGTCGAGACCTTAGTAATTGCTGTGCACATGCTCACTCACATCGGAATCGGTTAATATATAGGAGTGCTGTCGCATGCAAAAAATCAGATTTTTCAAAATGTCACCCACAATAGAAATTGAAACTGCTATATCTGAGCCATTTTTTAAGGTAAAGACAAACAGAAAATGCTCCTGAATCCTTATATCAAGATCAAATACTTAAGAAAGAAACCTTTTTCAATTTCTAATTTTTTTGCACCTCACTTTAAATATATATATATTTTTTAATTTAATGGCCGCCATTTTGAAACAAGATGGCTGATGAATCTGGCCAGCGAACTTGGTCGAGGTGTTGATGTATACTATCCACATGCCTTCTTACATCGAAATAGGCGAATACGTGTGTTATCGCGTGACAAATACAAGATCGTTTCAAAATGTTAGCCATGCTAAAAATTCAAAGTGCTATAAATCAACCATTTTTTAAGATATCAACAAAAGAACAAATTTTCAGAAACAAAAACTGCTCCGGAATCATTGTATCAAGGCCAAACACATAAAAAAAAATCTTTTTCATTTTCCAATATTTTAATACCTCATTTTGAATTATAAATTTAATTTTTTTTAATGGAAACCCTTTTGAAACAAGATGGCGAATGAAGCTGGCCAACGAACTCGGTCGAGACATTGGTATGTACTATGTGCAGACCAAGTTACATCCAAATAGGTTCATAAATACGCCTGTTATCGCGTGACAAAAATCAGGTCGTTTTAAAATGTCAGCCACAAGAGAAATTCAAAATGCTATTACTCAGCCATTTTTTATAGATATAGACGAAAAAAAAACTGTTCCGGAATCTTTGTATTAAGGTCAAACACATACAAAAAAAAATCTTTTTTATTTTCCAATTTTTTGGTATCTCATTTAAATTTTTTTATTTTTTAATTTTTTTAAATGGCCGCCATTTTGAAACAAGATGGTGGATGAAGCTGGCCAACGAACTCGGTCGATATATTTGTATGTACTATGTACACACCAAGGTACATCCAAGTCGGTTCATAAATACGCCTGTTATTACGTGAGAAAAATCAGGACGTTTCAAAATGTCAGCCACGCTAGAAATTCAAAATGCTATAACTCAGCCATTTCTTAAGATATAGACGAAACAAAAACTGCTCCCGAATCTTTTTATCAAGGTCAAACACATAAGAAGAAAATATTTTTTCAATTTTCAATTTTTGGTACCACATTTCAAATTTAAATTTTTCTTAAAAATTTAAATGGACGCCATTTTTAAACAAGATGGCGGGTGAAGCTGGCCAACGAACCCGGTCGAGACATTGGTATGTACTATATATAAACGAAGTTACATCCAAATCGGTTCATAAATACGCCTTTTATCGCATGACAACATTCAGGGCGTTTCAAAATGTCAGCCACGCTAGAAATTCAAAATGCTATAACTCAGCCATTTTTTAAGATATAGACGAAACAAAAACTGCTCCGAAATCTTTGTATAAAGGTCAAATACATAAGAAAAAAATATTTTTCCATTTTCAATTTTTTGGTACCACATTTCAAATTTTAAAATTAAAAAAAAATTTAAATGGCCGCCATTTTGAAACAAAATGGCGGATGAAGCTGGCCAACGAACTCGGTCTAGAGATTGGTATGTACTATGTACACACCGAATTACATCCAAATCGGTTCATAAATACGCCTTTTATCCCGTGACAAAATTCAGGACGTTTCAAAATGTTAGCCATGCTAGAAATTCAAAATGCTATAACTCAGCCATTTTTTAAGATATAGACGAAACAAAAACTACTCCGGAATCTTTGTATAAAGGTCAAATACATAAGAAAAAAATATTTTTCCATTTTTAATTTTTTGGTACCACATTTCAAGTTTTAAATTTTTTTTTAAATTTTAAACGGCCGCCATTTTGAAACAAAACGGCGGATGAAGCTGGCCAACGAAGTCGGTCGAGACATTTGTATGTACTATGTACACACCGAATTACATCGAAATCGGTTCATAATTACGGGAGTTACAGTGTGACATAGGTCAGATATATATATATATATATATATATATATATATATATATATATCAATTTTGAACGGAGGGTGGTTTTGGGGTCTGGGGGTCATGATCGATGAAAATATACCAAAATTTTTTGAAATCGCTTTCCTCCGAACGGCTGCAATAGGTAGCTTTTTTGTAAAGAAAGCTACCTAAAAGTAAGTTCCATTAAGCAATTAACCCTCCGTCTACCAGACGGGTCCATTGGACCCGACAGGTACATACAAAATATTCATTCAAACCAGAAATTTCTTTAAAATAAACTAAGTATATAAACCAGACAAAAATAAGGTAAATAAATAAGTTAAATAGTTTTAAGTAAAAATTCTGGTGTAGAACGTTTTATTAAAACTTGAATAAAATTCCTGGTAGATCTAGGGTTAAACAAAAGGAAACGATTATTGGAAAAATAATTCTTGCATAATGAAGTACAATGCTTAGATTATTTTTCAACTTAGTTGCCACCTTTGTTGAAGCATTTGTCATGGTGGGGATCGCTCGTCGTAGAAAGATGTCGCCTGCGATGCCTTTTTTCTGGACGCAATTTCTTAAAGAAGTGAACGGGAAATTTGAGGAAAATGCATTAACAGTGACGTAATGGTGAATCTTCGGTTTTCCTTAATGTTCTCTGAAACTTCTGTAAGAAAATCATCATCAATAATTGGCAGCCGTCCTTTTCGTTCTTTATTGTGAACGTTTTCACGTCCGTTAGCACGCACCTCCTTGCACCTTCTAATCTCTCATCGCGTTTTGTCCGTAAACTTCAGAAATTTCTCTGTAAATTTCAATTTGTTTAGTGTTTCTAGCATTCAGAAAGTGGATGAAAGACCATAACTCACATGTGGCGGGATGTTAATTTTCTTTAAAATATTTTAAACGCTCAACATGAAGCAGACGCAATACTCAGCGATCTACAAATAACTTCAACGTTTGCCAATGAGTCAGCAAAGTGGACGAGCAAGAGTGAAATCACGAACGCAGCTCTTCCGTGACTAAAATTGAAAACAGAATTTACTTACTGGATTGCCCTAGTATATAACTATTCTTGTCAAATACAATTTTGAAATGGAGTACTTTAATCTATTTTCTATTATACATTTCATGGTATCAAGCTGCGTACAGTTGTACCAAAATTTTCGAATAGGATATTTTGTCTTATTTAATCTCAGGAAAATGTTACAAATTCTGAGATTAATTGCAAAACGGGATTTAAATTAGTAAAATATATTAGGCAACGATTTCTAAACTGACTCCTTAGAAGTTCTAAGAAGTGTAAGCATCACGAAGTTTTTAATTATATTTAAAGTAATATGTTTCTTTGAAATTCTATGTATTGTTTTATATAATGCGCGTCAAAACTAAGCGTTGAAATACAGATTAAGTCAACAACATGCAATCATTTTCATTCACAGATTAATTTGCTTCATGTAAATGAATATTTATTGCATTTAAAACACTGCTTTTTATTTATCTGAGTTTGAAAGTGGTTCCTTAAATACAAGAATCCGATTTTGCCATTACTGAGTTTCAAAGTCATTTCAACATATTTTAGTTTTGATAACTTTGGCAAAGACAAGCAATTTCCGATCAAGATGAAAAGAACTACACATTTCCTGAAAAACCTGTTTCTTCCGATATTAGAAAACACCAGTCAAGAGTGCTATAAGCATAAAATAAGCCGTTTCAAATTTGTCAGACACAAAAAAATCTAATATTTCTTGTATCATGAGAATAATGACGTACTAGAATTTTTTTTTTCCAATTAACAGGAAATGAACGGATCGTTAATGCATGTAGGATTTTCAAAAAGCACTCTTATTGTATACTCTGTATTTTTTAAGTAGAAAAATATTATTTCTGATATTTCAGTCTGACAACTTCTAATATTTTTAAATTTAAATCTTCATGGAGGTTTTTAACATGCGTTTAAAGTCAAAAAACTTTGCTTTTGGTATCATAAATTTATTTAAAATGATCTTTGCAAAATTTCTTACAAATAAGAGCAATTTCGTATAATTGTAGATATACTTTTTAATTTGCTGATTTATAGAGAAAAATTATACTCTTTAACATTAACTATATACTGTTTACAAACAATTAAATTTTTATTCGGTTAATTCGATTTTTAATTTTTAAAATGCTGACATTTGCGAAAAGAATGAAGCTTTGATTTCTCTTAATATTACGGAATAACAAAGTATTCAAAGTATGAAAAGCTTTTTTTACCAATGGATAATACATTTTACTAAAATTTTTACAGTATATCAAGTTACTTATATTGATTAAAGGTTTTTTAGCATTTTTCGTTATTTATACAATTAATAGATTAGATGTTTTTATACTATTTGTTAATCATTTTATGCAGAAAACTGCTATATTCCTAAAATAGGATCAGAACTTTTGCGTTATATTTACAGTTCTATGCAGTGTTGTTAATTTAGCGCATATTTTTTTTCAAAGTATCTATTAGAATGGGAAAACAGTAATATTTGTTTTATTTCATCACGGAATGTCTGTCATTAAATAAAGCAACGATTACTATTCGAAAATTCTAATAGATACTTTGAATAAATAAACAATTAAATTTAAAAAATCAAAAAACCCGACTGCGTAAAAAGTGAACAAATTAATTATTTCTCATCAATGTGAAACTATTTTTTTTCCAATTCCTACAATTAGCTCACACTCTCGCTATATATATCTTGTTCAAATTTTCAATCGTTAATAAAATACTTATTATTCATCCTATCAAGCTCAAATATTTTTTTTTTAACTTGTGGTGAATGACACTTGATGACACTTGATATAACATTTTAACGGAGCTTCTAACTGTAAAATAGTCAATGAAACATCGTCTTCATTTTGAAAGACCTATCCAATGATATGCCACTCAATAGGGTGCGTAAATATTTTTTTTCGTCTCTACCGCCATTTTGTATTTTACGGCCGGTATTTTCAATTTATAAAAACAAAATCTAGCCTCTTAACCATCGGGCCGTTAAGATGACTTGACAGAGACTTCATTCATTAAAATCCATCCAGCCGTTGGGATGTTTCAAGGGTATAAAGAAATCCACATACACAGATACGCGTGAAACACATAACCCTTCTTTTCAGTCGGATAAAAACCACGCTAAATTGGCAGCATTGGTTATACGTCTTGCATCTTTTAAGTGATTGTGTTTTCAACCGAATTTCAACGAATGAGATTATGCAATTTTTTTGTATCAACATTTTTTCTACGTATATATAACTCTTGAACGGCTAGTCCGTTTATATATATATATTGCTGGAAGTGCCATAGACTAAAAATGGTTCCGTTAGAATACAATTAGTATGTAAATATTTTATGTTTGTCTGTTTGTTTTCATGTCGTTGTTTTTTAATTCATGGGCTTTACTTTTCGTAAAAATTGACCAATCGTCACGAAAATTTAATGTTGTTTTAAGGTACACAGTACTACTTTAAGTTTTAAAAAGGGTTGTCGTTCAGTGTACCGTTTTTTACAGGTCAATCAAAAAATATTTATATGCTATAGTTTACTGCGCGTCAAAATAAATGATACTGACAACAATGAATTTTAATATGAATGCGGGTTACAGTCTAGCACCAGGTTAGGTAACCTGATTTTACCTTGAGCCAATCCGACTTGCTGTTTGGGTTGGGCCGAGTCGGAGTGGAAATATATATATTTTTTTTGTATTTGGGGTAATCCGGGTTCCGGTTTGGGTTCATGTTAGGCTTAGAGGTTTAGACTCTTGCGGGTCGGGTTTGATATTCCGTTTTTGTAAAAAAAAGTACACAATATTGTTTTTGATTTAAAAAACTATATATGTAAATATATAAATGAGTACATATATGTTTACTTCTCAACATAAAACATAAATTTGATGTTTAAAATATACATACATATATTGTTTCATATTTAGATTAAAATATAAATTAATACATAAATCTAATGGATTAAAGTGAGTCGGGATTCGAGTTGACTTCAGATAGAATTTTCGGTTTCGGATTGGTATAACTCAGACACTGATGTGAATAGCAATAACAGGACTGCCCCCAAAAGATAAGAAACAATCCCTTGAATTTGGTTTCGTCTTTTGTTAAAATTTACTTGATTAAATTTATCACAGAGTGAAAATTAAAAGTATCTGTAGTTTTACACCCTCGGCTTATTTTTCTTGAAATATTATACTCATATTTTAAAGTAAATACGAAATTTCAATCCTCCTGTTTGTTTCACAATAAAATGGCAAAAAATTCTGCAGCTATGACGAATTTTGTAAAAATCAGAATCCACGTATTAAGAAACAAATGTGGGAAAACTGATATTAAAATTAAAAAATAAAATAAAAATAAAAGTCGAAGTTAAAAATTCATAAAATTGAAAACAGTGATTCATTATGAGAAATATTGATTATTTCCATTTATGGAAATTTCACGAGAGCTATGAATGTGCTCTAAGCCGCATCGTTCGGTATTAAACGTCCGAGCTCTCTAGTCGATATCTCAAACTTATTGAATTTAGCTTTTAAATTTTTTTCCGCTGTGATCTTCCGTGATCAGATTTACGATTGTACGGGAAGTCTTGAAGGAAGGGGGTAGGAGATTCGCCTTATTTTTGTTAAAAATGTTTAGAAATTTTTATCAAAATTTACTCAGATAGATTCGAATGTTGGACATTCCATTTAAAACTGGAGACGCTGTTCTGCGCTAATATTGCTTTATTATTTCGCCGCAATATTAATACCTTATACTCTGTCATATTTCCTTGGCTATTTTTTTTTTATAGAATCGGTCTCAAAATTATTTTTAAACGGTTAAAAATGGATTAAATACCTAAGCCGACCGCCGATTTTTACAAAAACCTATGCAGCGCTTGCGACATTGGCCTATATCATATTCTATATCATATGGCCTATATCACTTGGAAGTACCGTTTTGGAGTTATCCCACTCGCACACATATATATTCACACACATATATACAAATATTGATTACAATATTTTCCTTATACTATATGTTCGGAAAGTAAAAATCGACTATGAGTGATAGTTCCTCATTTTATTACTCTGATATATAATTATTTCATTCCAGATCGCGTAATTTAGGAAAAGTGGTTTGGCTCAAAAGAATATTTTCTGGTAAACATATATTACTATTCACATTCATTTTTAAGCACGCTGTTGTCTATATCGCTCATTTCGAAAGTTAATTGACATCATATAGTAATTTTTAATGTGTGTGTAAAATCTATGTATGTTCTGATGATTAACATTAAAACGTGTAGTCGTAGCCTATACCTTATCAACATATTCAAATTTCGTGACACCTGGTCCCTCTTTACGAAAGTTAGTCTTGAAACTAAAAATAACTAGTCGGAGGGGCAAATCCCAAAACTTTCTTCTTTCTCATACATGATAATATCTCAAAAAGTTGTTACACATGTTAATGCTTCAGTATTATTACTTCAGTATTACACCAACTTTGATTTTCATCTACAGTTCCTGCTTCATTTTACTAATTGGAGTCAGAACGAGCTAATCTCAATCATAATATTTAATAAAACAATATTTTTCGTTGTACATCCGCTGCTTTAAAATCGCCGGGTTATCTGGATGCGAAATGCCCGTCGCTGCATGAACAGCCGATGTACAATAGAACTATGAAAATCAAGAAAAATCGCTATTGCAGCGCCCTCTTCCGGAGGATTGTTACCAATTTCACATAGGACCTGCTGGACATAGCTAAAAATATACACAAAATATTTGGTTCAATCCTGTGTATAACTCCATACGCTTTTCGGTGGTACAGTAATGAAACTGGCACAAAAATCGCTATTACAGCGTTCCTTTCATACGGAATATTTACAAATTCCAGGAGAGGATCTGCCGGCTATAGCTAAAAACATACACAAAAAAATTGGTTTAATTTTATGCATAACTTCATACACTTTTCGATAATACAAATAGGACACATGCACATACATACCGACAGACAAAGATATTGTATAAACATGTTTTCCGGGATCTCTGACACCTAACACATGTAAATCCTTCGAAAACTGAAAGTCGAAAATACATTCTTATTTAAAAAGAAGAAAGTAAAAAGACATTAAATAGGTAGTCAGGCAGACAAACGTATCTTTTTTATCCTCTTTAAATTTACACTTGATCAGCACAAAAAAGAATATTTTCCAAGAATAATAGTATTATGAAAATCAGAGCACACGTTAAAAAGTTATGAGTGCATTATACAATATATATATATATAATATATATATATATACAGTTGGCTCTCTGCTTAACGACTTTCAAGAAATCTCGAAAAATCGTCCTTAAATAGAGATCGTCCTTAAACAGAATTTGTGGAAAAATAAAATTTGAAAAGCATTTTCCTTCACACTTTACAGGCTTAGGACAGGCAATACATTTCTCAATATATTGCCGTGTTCAGAAATGTTTTATTTATTTATTTAAATTTATTTTATGTTTTCTGTATTTCTTTTTTTTTTTTTCATTGATACAGATGTAATACTATATATTTTTATTGCATAAATACAAATTGCATTAATTATACTGCATACAAAAACAACATTAAAGCATACAATGTTACTTACAGTACAATAAAAATATTTATAATACATTTAATTAAACAAATTAAGTTTTTAAAAAAATCAAAAAGTGCAGATTGTTTCAATGGTGGTCTAGTTTTTAGTACCCTTGCTTGAAGTTTCTCAAGAAGGTTGAATGAATCATCTTCGATATTTGATGAAACAATGTACTGGCGGAGACTATCCAGGGAAGAATTCGCATCTGAGTAAGAAGGAGGTAGTGTCTCGCTTTCTGTATCATCAGCTTCATCACCTTCTTCTACATCAAATTTTTTAATTTCTTTTTGTATGAAAAATTAATAATTTCCTAATTAAGGATTTTGATAATATGCTTTTAAACTACGGATGATCCTTTAGTAAGTAGTCTGCAACTTACTTGTGCAATTGCTTGAGAAAACGTACCACCACATTCCAACAATTACTCCTTCTCCTTTATCTCTACTCATCTGAATTGCAAGAAAATTTTTTTTTCTACCAGAGGAAGTTCCCTCGTTTAACATGTTTAAAGGGATTGAAAAAAAAAAAAAAACCATGAAAACCGTCGTTAAATAGAAACAATTTCGTCTTTAAATAGAGATTTTTTCACTTAAAAGAGCCGGGACCGCAAAATATCGTCCTTAAATAGAGATCGTCGTTAAGTAGAGCGACGTTAAACAGAGAGACAACTGTATATATATATATAAATGAATTGTATAACCTCCGATGTTGGAGTCTGTTAATGATATTGGAAAATAAAACAAAATGTAAGACCATTTCCTGTTAATTTTAGATAATTGGCAATTTTCTTAGCTCCTAATCTGAAATTCCGATTAATGACCCAAATACAGAATATTATAAGGGCGTATCTTTTTCTGGCATCTTGTATAAAAGCCAGCATAGATTTACTTTACAGGGATTAAAGCAATTAAACAAAACTGTTCATCGATTTTTCGTATTGGATCTTTTTTCCAAAGTTTCTTAGCCATAATAAGCTTAATACTAACTTTAGGAATTCTTGGTTAATATACTGTGGTTAAATATTTCGATATTTATACAGATATATTGGATTTATAGTGTAAAAACTGATGTAAGAAAATTTTTAACTTTTTATTCAAAAAAACTTTTAGGCATACTTTATAATTTAATAGCATATGTTATAAATATAATTATTATATATTATTATATATAAATATTTAAAAGTATAGTTTTGTAGAAGTGTCAGCGATATCTACATATGCTCCGGCATATAAGACTATTTTGTGCATAAAATGTAAATCTTCAAACGTCATTTCTGCATCAGAATTTAAAATAGGTCTTGGAGAAATAGAAATTTTATAGTGACTTATCTGACAAGAAGAATTTTCCTTTTTTAAGAAAACTCCACTCTAACAACCCTTTGGATTTACTTTAAACGAGAATGCTTCACATTTTCCCCAATAAATCATCGTGAGAGGCATAAAATTTAGACATATATTGCATATAGATTTTCGTACGCTATATCGATTTTAGTCAAAGAAATTTTCGAAGATATCTCGAAAAAAATTTTAATTAAATATTTATATCCCAAACTTCATAAAAGTAGGGGAAAAATTAATTTCTTACAAACCAAAGTTAAAAACTTACTAAAATCAGATTATTTAAAGTATAAGTAAATCCTGTTTCAAAATATGCGTATTAACATAATTAAAAATAGTTGTTATATTTAGTTATATTTAAATTTTAACATTACTTAACAAAAACAATGAATTTTAAATCGACATCATTGAATACATTACTGTAAAAAATTGTTCGCTGAAAACTACCTACGTTTACAGTATAAACATATTTTATGTAAAATGTGTCTATAATCAGATACGAAAAAGTTCTTCACATTAGTGCGCAAATTATTTCACCTTAAAGAAAAACATTTCGCTAAAAACATTGTAAAATCATTAGAGATATTCCTTTAAAAATTCAATATAAATAACTTTTATATGTATATTGTAACATTGATCTATTCAGCCATGCTTTTAATGAATATTTAAACTAAAAAGGGTTAAAAGAAAAGTGAAAACCAGAAACAAATGGAAATACAGAAAATAATTTTCTGAATATTATTTGAAGCTTTTGATTCTTTTAAAATTAATTAACTGATAGATACATTATGCAGAGAATGGCGTACTAAATTCTTAAATTATTAATCTGTGTATTACATCTGCAGAATCCATTGATTATCCATTGATGAGTGATATACATGCTAACTTCAAATAAATCGCTCGTAAGTCAGCTATGTCAATTTTTTAACGATGTAACACAGGGATCTCACTTGGTCTGAAACATAATTTTTTTTCTAAGAAAAATCTTCTTTATAAATTTCGTACAAACTTACCTCTAAGGGCGTTTTACTTACAGTTGTTGCAAAAACCTACCACGACTTTCTTTCTTAAAAATTACTGGTGTTTAAAAAACACCACTTTTTTCTTTGTTGCTTGTTTTATTTACTAACCTTCATAAAAATAAGGGTTGGTTTGGGTTGATTTTTGACGGCCGATTATCTACTCGAGAGATATAGGCCTAAGGGGAGTACCCTCCGTGGGGGTATTTCTAAGGGAGCCTAACCCGTATTTACGCCAAGGTTCGAAGAAAACCACGAAGCCTCCGAACGGTTAGGCCGACGGGCGCAATTAGGTTCGAACCCAGCACCTCCCGTCTACCAGCTTCGAGAGCAGAACTTCTCAGCCACCATAAAAGTAGGAAAAAAATAATTTCTTACGAATCAAAGTAATAAGTTACTGAAATCGTATTATTTAAAGTATACATTATTACAGCAAAATAAATTTGCAATAACAGTATTTAGAATCATTCATTTGTAGTCTGAAAATTTCCCTCTAGCAGTCAAATACCAGTTATTAGCGCTTCTTTTCTTTCACTATACGGACTTTTCTGTAGTCATCAGAAATATGTAAGCCATATTTGTTCAGCTGGTAAGAAGCTTGATGTAATTATGGCCACTTGTACAACGCTTCACGTTATTTCTCATACATTATGCTATTCAAAATCGTAAGTAAACTGTATGTAACTGTTTACTTTGTGTCATAGTATTCAAAACAAGTGAAATATATGCAAATAGATAGTACGACGCAAAGAAGATATTTATATAAATTTTACTTACGACTTTGAATAGATTAACAAAAAAATAAATTAATTTATTAAAATTAATACATTTCAATAGATAATATACACTGGGGAACATCTGACTGCATGATTGCATAACAATATTAACGAGATAAATAAGTTTTGGACGATGTTGGGGGTCCAAATATCAGGAACACTCCTATACCGTCCCGTGTTCCTGATGCTGATTTTGAAGTTTGTAGCTGTCTGTATAAAATTGTTTCAATAAAAAAAATTCGATGTAATTTTTTTTCCGAAACTGGAGCTATTGTTTTATATAAATATGTAGCAAAAAATTAATCTGCGCACATTTTTAGGGTTGTTATTATTTTCTAAACTCTGTCCCTGGGTTTTAGATTCCTTACCGTCCCTCTTCCAAAATGATTTAAATACCAATTTCAAGCATCGTGGCTTTATTGGTAGTCTTACCGTCCCCAAGGTTTATTCCTACACTTTTCAGGGTAAATTATTATTATTTTTTTTAATCCGATGTAAATAACTGATTCTAAAAATTAATGAACATTCTGGCTATGACTTAGACTTAACATGATTTGCCTAAAAATAGTGGTAATTTTTCTTACCGTCCCATCCTTACCATCACTTTTTTTTCCAATACCGTCCCTTTTTTCCTATACCATCCCCTTTTTTACCTTACCGTCCCTTCTTTAACACCTATTTAAGACAATGTTATGCCAAAATTTTGTATTAAAATACTGCATTGTTATTATTTCTTATTTGGATGTTCTGTGGGTACTATGCAAATTCATTATAAATAAAAATTTAGAAGAAAATAGAAAGTTATAGTGGTAAAATGGCACGAAAAATTAAACTCGAAAGTTTAACTTAAACCTCAGTTAAACAAAAAAAATTTTCGCTGATGACCATTCTTTCTTTATTTTGAATCATTAAGGCATTCGTCTGTCAGATTAAAATGTTATTTTAGCAAGTTTAATTTCACCAGATTTTTATTCCCGAAAGTCTAAAGATTGTGAGAATGCCCCATATACTGTATCTTTGGCGGTGATTTAAACAATTTTCAGTCGCATCTTTAACTACAAAATTATATATTTTTCTCACATTTCACTAATTTTTAACACTTTCCAGCATAGTTGAAATGTATTTATAAGTTACCGGTTCGTCTGGCCACCTCTCTGGTCGGTCGTCTGTCCCAACTCTCCATGCTCTAACTCTCATACATATAGTCGGAATGCCATACAATTTTTATATGTTATTAGAATTTATTAAAGAATGTTTGGTATTCAAAATGAAGTGTGTAGCGCTTTTAGTTCGTTTACAAGTGACACACAAAGAATTCCACTACATTATGGTCTATGGGGGGAAATTGATTTCTCTGAATTTTATTTATGTTACGATATTTCAAACATAATTAGATTGATATGCATCATTGAGGTGAATGCAAACATGTATTCTCAATAGTATACAATAAGTAGCGTTTATATTTCGTCAACAGTGACGTACAAAATAATTCCATTAGATTATGATCTACGGGAAATATTGGCTGCGGTGCATTTTAAGGTTGTTATGATGCTTCAGACATAACTAAATTACAAATTACCACTCAGCTGAACTACAACACGTTTTCTATAGATAGTGGTGTGTATAGTATATATAGGAACATCCATTCGTTACTCTTGTGATAATTAGAGCAAATTTTCATATATAATTCCAATTATTTTATTACAAAATATAATTAAAATGAAAATTGATATAAACCAGCTAAATACCACTGTGTTCCACACACAAACATATACCTAATTTGTAACAAAGACTTACTTATGTATATATTAAATGACTCTTGTGACACTCTGGTCACAAGAGTAACAAACATTTGATTGATTATATAGACAAGGGAAATGCTTCTTGTTAAAAATTAGATATATTTTATGCGAGTGGAACATAATTGTATTTAACTGGTTATATCAATTTTTGTTTTAATTATATTTTGTAATAAAATAATTGGAATAATTTGTGAAAATTTGCTCTAATGGTCACAAGAGTAACAGTGGACGTTCCCATATTGTTCATTTACAGAGACGCGCAAAACAATTTGGTTACTATGGTCGATAATAAATTAAAGTGGGTTTTCCGCTATGTTATGCATGTTTATACATTTCTAAATATTAGTGTATTATGTGGTATGTATAAATACTATAATTCACTTACAGGGCTGCACGAAATAATTTTCACACATTACCGGTTATAAAGAGCAATTGCTCAAAGTGCATGTTTGATAAGTTATGTGTTTTTTAAATTGCTTATTTTGATTCCCTATTTCGTTATATGAATAAATGAAATTTCTTAATAATATTCTGTTAGTGTTGGAAAGCGTTTCATAATCTAAACATATGCATGATTTTAGTTCTTTTTTCTGTTGTTGTTGTTCGTTTGTTTGTTTGTTTCCATTATTTAAAAGTCTTACAGACACCTTATTTATAGAATTGTAATTTTTGATTACAAAGTTACCGACACAAAGAACAACAACAAAAAAAAATAAATAGAAATAATTTCATATAAATATCATTTAATTTTCATAGAAATACTTTCAATCTAAATACACTTGCAAGACATTTGTACACATTCCGGGAACTACATCAGAGTCCTTGCAATATAAAAAATCTATTTAGAATCATTTGCAGAAAAGTGACAGAAAACTTTAAATTACTTGATTTTGGGCTTTTTCTCGGTAAATGTCAGAATATTTTTAAATAACTAGAGAGCATGCTTGTCATTTATAAAGAAAATTATTAAAAATTCATGTTACCTATAACAAAGCTTTACATAATATAGCTCATTACAACAAAATAATAATAAATATTTTTCACTATTTTGTGAAAATCACAAATTGAATAAATTGCAATACTGAATTTCTTTAAAATATAGTCGTTTGTATGGTCGTATTCTTGACAGTTGAAAGTGTTCTGCTTAACTTATCAAATTCTGTAAGTATTAGGTAATCCGATTTTCTATTCCCTTGAGTATGAAACCAAAATTTTAACATAAGCTCCAATGTACAGAAAATATGTCAAATGCTAAACACTTATGGAGCTAAATATTTATCCTTTTAAAGATAGTTTTATCTTAGATGTAAAGAAAAGATGGTATTAATTTATGTCTTTCTGCAAAAATGAAACATGCTATTTCTTTCTGTACAATCATAATTTTTTAAGTATTAAAATCGTAAGCTGTGAAATATAAAGTAACGAACGTTATGGAAAACACTTTGTAAATAGGAAAGTTTAAGTAATTTTTTTTTAATTCTATATCGTTTATTATTTCGGAATCATGTATTGAATCTTGAAATATATACTTATTAGCAGATTATTTAATTAAGTTTTACGTTCTTAAGAATGTTAAAATTTTACCTGACCTTACATGGAAATATTAACATGACCTTAAAACAGACTTAATCGCACTTAAAATGCTATACTACACACAGAAAAGCTCGTTATTTGCTTTAAAGATAAAAATAAGAAAATATTTCAAGTAAACTTTTCTTTTACAGGATTTAAGAATAATAAATCATTCCGAGGTACAGTCGTGGTAAAGAAAAGTAAACACCCCCTACTAACTCCTCAACAAATTATCTTAGAAGAAAATTACTGGTACCGAACGATTGGAAATAAAGTCTACTTTTAAATGATGTATATAAAATTTGCTTGGGGGCTATCTACATATTAAAACGAACCCAAACTTCATTTCTTTCAATGGCAATACCCAATTTTGACAGCATAAATGAACTCTACACCCTTCAATTAGCCCAAAAAGAAATTTTTATGCAATTGGTACCATAATTTTCCAAGAAATTAATTATTTTAAAACGAGCGTATTTTAAGGGCTATATCCAAATTGAAATTCGATACTCGATTGTTAAACGAGACAGCCACCTTCTTTATCATGGCACCTTAAGCTTCACTCAAGCAGTCAATGAAGCCTGCAAGAGCAGAAGAAATTTCAAAATATCTAGTCATTTCTATCAGAGACGGCCCCTTAAACTATCATTTTGCATATTTTTACGCATAATTTTAAAACTACTTGGAAGAAAAATGTGAAATTTTGGATTACCATAAAGCAGGACTTAATAAATGTAATTCCATCAAAAAAATTGTAGGTTGTAATTCACAATTTTTTTAAATATTAATTTCATAATTCATAATTCATATCATAAAATTATAAAATTTGCAAATTCAGAGTATTTATGTTTGGGTATATTAGTATTATTGCTACACAAAATATTAATACATAACGAGCATAATTTCAGGAGATATAAATAAAAATATGAAAATGTAATTTAACATTAGAAGCACTAAATTTTGAATGTTTATAATTCAAAAACTTATCATTCAAATGATTTGAAATTTGGTGTCTAGGCATAGTTTGAACCGAAGTTTTGAAATATCTCGTTAAAATTGGGTATTGTCATTGAAAAAAATGAAATTTCGATTCATTTTAATATGTAGATGGCCCCCTAAGCAAATTTTATATACGTCATTTAAAAGTAGACTTTATTTCAAATCGCTCGGTACCAGTAACTTTCTTCTACGATAATTTGTTGAGGAGTTAGTAGGGGGTGTTTACTTTTTTTTTTTTTTTTTCCACGACTGTACATAAACAAAGATCTAGTGACAGTTTAATTTTGTTCAGTTTATCTATATTACGAAAGATTATTAAGCCTATTGTTATATTCATTATTCTTTCCTGCTACTCTGGTAGGTCAGAAATGAAGAAGTTGCTGTTGGAAGGAAATAATAACTATAATAATAATAATAATAATAATATTTTATGCGGACATTAAAGTAACAACTTTTTTCATGTATGTCCTACCAAAAGTGCATTTAATCATAACGACTATTCTTACAGAAACATTAATGAGGAAAATATGAGAAACTATAGTTTGTTTCTAAAAAAATATAAATTGTTATAAACACTTGTGTAACGCAAAATATAAATTTAAAAACTTCTTGAAATACCATACATTTCATGGTGTTTCAAAAAGTTTTAGCTTTATATAAAAATGTTGCATATAGGTTTCAATTTATTCCAATTAATATTTCGCCCCACCAGTGGCCGAGAAATTCCACCCTCGAAGCTGGTAGACTGGACGAGTTGGGCTCGAACCCAATCGCGACCGTCGGCCTAATCGTTCGGAGTTTTCGTGGTTTTCTTCGAACCTTGTATTTCCAAGCGTAAATACGGGATAGGTACCCTTAGAAAGACCCCACGTAGGGTACTCCCCCCTCCCCTAGGGCATATATCCCTCGTGTTGGTAATTGGCCGTCATAAACACAAACCAAACCAATTAATATTTCGAAAATATTAATCTATCATTTCTTGCAGTATACCAGAAAGCACATGCCTTGATTTTGAAACTAGCTGAGACAGCTACAATGTCATTGAAATTTCTCATGTTGATGTAAACAACAGTTTCTGAAATTGCAACAACTGAGGTTTTCAGCAACATTTTCAAAGTACTGACACTATTCATTATTAGGTCTTGTAACACAATAAGTTCTTTTGAATACTAATTCTAAAATCAAAAAGTTCGTAGGCTAGTTTTGTTAAAGAATATAATTTATTGATATCATGTGTTACACGCCAGCACCTTGAAATTAATCTAATTTTTCAGCTATCCATTTCTGTGACACAAATACGGATACTGAAAACATTCTTGGGAGCTTTTGGACGAGACGCACTGTAAAAAAAATAAAAAATTCGTAATCTAAGAAAATATAATATAACCGAAAACATATAAAAACCTCTTCCTTGTTACCTATGATTTCAAAAATTCTTCTTAATCTTTAGAAACCTCTGAAACCAATGTAATTTCGCGATTAAATAAATAATTAATAAAAACAATGTTTCTTTTGCTGCCACTGATTTTCGGAAACGTTTCTGAATAGTTTTCACAGTATATTCTCAAATCGAAATATCGGTTTTTAGGTTACTATAAATTCTCAATGAAATGTTTTAGCTGCTTAATTCAATTTAAACATACATGAGTAACAAAATAATATTCATTGAGTGATAATGTTAATGCTGTTAATTTATCATGTTTGTCTGTTAAACAAGTTTGTTGAACACTAAAAATGATATCCTCCAAAATATCTATATTTCAGATTGAGAAAACTTATTAATACACTAGAAGAAACTACTCGGAAACGTTTACGAAAATCACTGGCGGCAAAATTAGCTCTGTTTTTACAGATTCTTCTGTAAATCTCGAAAATATATCGGTATCTGAGGTTTCTAAAGATAAAGGTCACTTTTCGGAGTCGTGGGTAACAGAAAGAGGTTATCGGGAGAAATTAGGGTACATTTTCGTTCGTATTTATATTATACGTTACTAAATTAGGAAACTAAATTAATAAACATATGTCATTTTTACAGTGTGTTCTTCATTGTAGTTATCACAGTTTCCTCAACCTTAGATGCACTGATGAAACGGTGTCCTTTGAAAACACCTTATTAGAGCATATTAATACCTCACCATAGACATGCAGCAATATGCGAAATATTTCTGTCGGTGATTTCTCCAAACGCTAGAAAAATTTGGTGTTCAAACGTTTTCTTCAAACACCGTTTCTAATTTCAGCGAACGTGAACGACTACATGTCACACATACGCATTTCGATTAAAAAAAAAAAAAAAAAAAAAAAAACAGTCCCTGCTGTGGCAGATTCTCGAAACATATTGGTTTCCACTTCCCGTTACTCAAAATCTACTTTGAACAAGTAAATTTATTATTTTAATTCTTTTTCCTAAAACAATTCATAGTTCTACATTCATATATTTATTTTACCTTTCTCCTTTCGCAATGAACGTTTCTCAACACGTATAAAGATTTATAATTTCATATTTTTTCCACTTGTTCAAAATTCTCATTCTCCCATATTTATTTTTCTATCTTAACGGTCTTTATTTAAAAGCAATCAAGGACATAGATATACCTCCGTGCATCTACACTTTTTTTTAACGTTTCATTTTTTTTATCGTATTTTATCTGCGCTATAAATAAATCACTCTTATTTCCTATTATAATTTGACGGGTAAAAAGAAATAAAGAAAAAAATTATTTATTGGAATTGCGGTTTCAAATTATATTTCATTTATCATTATGCTTTCTACATTTCACATACATTTATTAAAGATTTCACAATCGCATTTAACTGCAATCTGTTGTTAAAGTAAACAAAGCCAGACTTCATGTCGTCTTATTCTTGAAACATGTAGGGTTGCTTCACATCCTGTGGGCGCGCTGAAAAGGGGGACTGCCACGTAATTTGTCTGCTAAACCTGCCGCCAATGCTTTGTCTCTGTAATTCCGGCGTCAAAAACTTTGTTGGTTGGCGATAATGCAATACGCCAAGTCATGTGATTCAGTACGCATTAAGTTCAGTTCGCTCCCGACCCTGCTACTGTAATGGTCCATGAAAGGGCCGCTGTTGCTTTTTTTCTCTTGACGTTACGGAACAAATTATCATGGATAATTATATATCTACATAGTTTCATATCTGATACTTTTTCTACGAATTGTCTTTTCTTCATTTGAGAATGAATAAACAGTGACTTCCACTTATAATGTTAGAGTTTCTTTTATCTCACCATTTCATCGAACCCGTGAACCACCGCTGCATAGAGAATCAAACGCCACCATAAGTATTTAGGATTCTCCCTCACACCTGCAGAAGTACTTCTTCCTAATCACATCTCATGACAGATTGGCTGCGGTAAAATAATCCTCCTGCTCTCCAATCTGGGTTGGAGATATCAGTACAATGTCCGAACATTTTTATCCTACTTTCAGAACTTTGAACAATTCGTAATTCAATGGTTTATATCTTCAGCTATCTTCGAACAATATATCTTATGCCCCTTTATCATAAAAACTGTCCAATGTCCCGTATTATCACATCGAATAAACCCAAAAGGTACTTTAACATTTCTCAATTTTCTACTAAACCAGTGCTAGGCCACGAAGTTTCTAGCCAAAGTATTCAACATTAATGGAGATGCATCTTTTTCATAGTAACTGATTATTTTGAAATATAAATCGGTTAATTATTTTACAGAAAAAAAGTGTGACAACCAGTCTTTTTTTTAGAGTTCCGTACTTAAAAAGTAAAAACGAAACCATTATAAGCTCAGTCCTGTGTCTGTCTGTCACAGACATTTTACTCGTAAACTATGGAGCGTGAAAAGTTCAAATTAGAGGACGTAATAAAGTTCACATATTTCCAGATTATTAAACATTTATAAATATTTTTACGAAAAATGTATAGGGGCTAATTAAGTTACTTGAAAAAAATATTTTCTTTGAGTATCGTGTGAAAGCTTTCGTAACGCTGAACTAAAAAATAAATTTCTTTTAATTTTAGGTATTATATTTTCAGAAATATCATCGAAAGTGTAGTGCAAAAATATGTCCCCCCCCCCCCAATCTGTTTTCGAATTTACTGGAACTAAAATTATGAAAAAATTAGAGGTAGTAGACGTTAAGTTAAACCTCGCAGGAAAATTATAGCGATTACCTTAGGTCACATAGTTTTTGAGAAAATCGCATTTTTTCGTTACACACAAATTTCGATTTGCGGGTACTCAGCAAACGTGTCGAGGAGCGTTGGGGGTACCTATCGTAGCAGAAGTATAAAAATATTGTTGATAATGATTCTTGAAAAAAAATCGTCGGTTATTAGCCGAGATATTAACCCTTAAAGATAAGGACATTTTGGGCATACATAATGACAGGGGCGGAAAACTCTATGAAGTAACGGCTTTTAAAGCCTAGATAACAACTTCTGGAGAAAGTGGAAGAAGAAGCTTCTGAAAAAACGTGGCACGGACAGTTCTGTTTTGCAATTTTTTTACCTCTTTTCGAAGCGTGCTTAGCAAAATGCCAAGTTTGCATTGAACAATGATTTTGTTTTAGCTACACTGGTAAAAGAAAAGTTTATTACGACGCAGAGTTTTGTTTTATGAAATGCCAAATGAAGTTTAAATATCAGTTAAATTTGTCAGTGCCCAGTTAAGTTCATCGTAAACAGATTAGGATAAGATTTAAATAAGAGTTATACAGAATAGCAATATTTGATATTATTAGGCTTCATATCTCTTTACACTTTTACAGTATACCCATTCATACTTTTCTAGTATATTACAGCTATACCAAACCCTACGTTGTATATATTTTTACAAAGTCTTATTTTTTACTTTCTTCTATTTTTACAAAAAGAAAGTACTGGATTCTTGAAAATGTTCGGCTTATGTTTTCCGACGGATTTACATGTTTTAGGGATCAGAGATCCCGAAACACATGTTTTTACAAAATGTCTGTATGTGACACAAATTTTGAGGGCTCTCTATCTCAAGAACTAATGCACGGAATTTTAAAAAAAAGTTTATATTCTGGTAGTCCCTAACATAAATTGGTGCTGATTAGTTTTTGAAGTAAATCGCCCAACAGGTGGCGCTGCTATGCTGCATTTTTCGCGATTTCTGCAACAGCTGTATCCAAAGAACTAACTCACAGCTTTTCATCAAACTTCAGTTTCAGTTAGTTCTTGATTTAAGTTGGTTCTTATTACGTTTTAGTGTAAATAGCCCATCAGGTGTCGCTGCTATGCTGCATTTTGAGGGATTTACACGATTTCCGCAATAGCTCTATCTCAGGAACTAATGCACGGATTTTCATTAAACTTCAAATTCACTTAGTCGTTGATATGAATTTGTGCGGATTTCGTGTTGATGTAAATCGCCCAACAGGTGGCACTCCTGTGCTGCATTTTTCACGATTCACGCAATTGCTCTATCTCAAGAACTAATGCACGAATTGTCATCTAACTTCAGATTTATTTAGACGTTGACACAAGTTGTTGCGGATTCGGTTTTGGTGTTAATCGCCCAATAGATGGCGCTGCATTGCTGGAATTTTCACGATTTTCGCAATAGCTCTATCTCAAAAACTAATCCACGGAATTCCCTCAAATTTCAGATTCAATTAGACGATGACATACGTTGTAAGTGATTAAGTTTTGGTGTAAAACACCCAATAGGTGCGCTGCTAGGCTGCATTTTACAGGATTTACACGATTTCAGCGATAACCATATCTCAAGAACTAAATGCACCCAATTTCATATCTTTAGAATCCTCATGATGGGCATAGATTGCCATTTAATTTTGGCAGTGTGATAGGTAATTTTGTAGTATTAACATGTGTGAGATAGAAGAAAGTTTTGTGATTGGTACATCCGACTAGTTCTTTTAGTAATGAATTGTTTAATAATGCAGTTAATTTTAACCTTCTCACTGCCGTGAACTGATATATCCGTTTACTTAGCTGCAGGTTTTACTGCAGTAGAAGCATTATTTAAATTAATATAATTCTACAAATGTTATCCAGTTTTAAGAAATTAATTTATGATTAATACTATCAAGGCTTATATGCCTATACGTAATAAAACAAATTAGATCATGTTCGAAAAAACATCTTTTTTTAGCATTTTTTTAAAATGACAGAGAAAACAACATTACAATTTTGCCCTTTTGCTCGCCGGTCAGGGGGTTAATAATACAGTAATTCATATATTTGTTGTACGGAACCCTCTGAGCGCGAGTAATACTCGCACTTGACCGTTTATTTCAATATTTAAACTGACATAAACTTTCTCTTAAGTTTTCAAACAAAAGAACATACATTTAAAGAATTATGTATCGAAAGGAGAATTTTAAACAGTCAGATCGAGAATATATTTATCAAAGGGAGAGAATTGTATTTTGTTTTACTTAAACATGAAATTTCGAAAAAAAGCAGCAACTAAGCTCTTCTACAATGCTTTAACTATATCTGCATAAAACTTCATTTTGTAAGACGTATTAAATTTTATAAATTGAGATCTCTAAACTTTCATAAGAATAAAGGTATTCGGAAATAGCTTCTTAATTAAAATCTGAGACCACTTTGAGTCATGACATCACGAATTTGCTTTTTAAATATTTTAAAATATTTAAAAATATTTTTGTTTGGGGATATGTTTATGTAAGTTATTTACTTATATAGAACATTTAATTATTGCATAATTTAATTTTTATTATCAGTAAATAACAATTCTCTTAAGTACAAATGAATAAATGTTTCATATAATGAAAACGCGATATTAAATTTTAACTAAAGCCGAAAAGATGCAATTCTAAAATAGTCTTTATAATTAGTTTTCTGAAAGCATCGTGCCTAATTAGAACATCAAAAGAGTTGCGCAATAACATGACGAAAACGGAATAAGCTATTTCCAAATGCCATTTCAATTACCTTAGGAATATCTTCGGTAACGAAACTTTAAGTCTTTCATTTACAATTTTGCCCCCACACAACCCCACCCTCTTTCACCAATGGATTTTCCAATTTTAGTGGCTTTATAACTACACTTTAAATCAGTATGAATTTCACTTTTTTATGGACAATATGAATTTTATAGTAATTCGTTCAGTATGAGAATATTTATAAGACCAAGATATAATTTGGATATCAGCATTTACGATTGAGACAATTATTTAAAATCAAATATTTGGCTTTTTTATTCCTTTTCATAAACATAGCAGATCTATTTAATACTTACTGTAAGCTGTTGCACTTTTCTTCTTTACACAGAAGGAGTAATATTTTAATTATACCAATAAATTTTGAGTCAAAGCACTTACAGACAAAGAATCTGGAGAAATCATTTCAATAGGTAACCAATTCTTCAAATCATGAAATAATAAATAACACCATTATATATAACGGGACAAATATTCTAATGTTCGCTTAAAATAAAAGAAACAGAAGATGGAATAACATTTTAGGAGCTTTTAATGATAAAGAAATCGATTCATGTGATCGTTAGGTATTGTTTGTTCCATGGAAATGAAACAAACAATAATGTTAATTTAAAGTAATTGCATTTAAAGAAATATATTTTTTCTTTAAAAAATGAATAACGATATCTTTACTGTATTTGGTGTACACGGTAGACCTTCACATTCTTGACAATTAGCTAAATTCAAAACCATTAATTTTAGGAAAATAATTTCAATTCAAAAAATGTTTCATATTTTGTTTCTCATCATATGAAAATTCATTTAAGTCAAAGAAGTTGATAAGAAAATTCAATTTTTATATGGTTCCAAGATCGTCATGGTTATATTCAGAAAAAATCATTAAAAAAACACCATGCTCTAACAAGTAAAATAGCAAAAATTACCTTTTTCAACCAAAATATCCCGAGTTACAATACGTTGAATTTTATAAAGTTTCAGCGTTTTCTGGCACTAAAATCGCATTTTTACGTTTTCTTTGCTCTAGAGTAGAAATTTTACACGGAAACTTTTTCGGCATCTGCCCTTAGAAGCCCTGTTAAGGATAATGATCGTGGAACATACAAAGAAAACATCAGCTGAACAAGGATATAGATGGTCCACAATGGGATTTTCTACGCGATAAGTTAATCGAAGTTACATTAATAACAAACAATTAAATTAAAAAAATCAAAAAACCCGACTGTGTAAAAAGAAAACTAAATAACTATCTTTTTTCATCAATGTGAAAATATTTTTTTTCAATTCCTACTATTAGCTCACACTCTCGCTATATGGGGCATTCTCACAATCTTTTGACTTTCATGTCCCTGAATAATAATTTTTATTTTAATACACTTTTTTTTTCATATACTTTGGAACATCCCATTGCAAGATTGCATAACAATTTTAACGAGATAAATAAGTTTTGGACGATGTTGGGGGTCCAAATACCAGGGAAACTCCTATACCGCCCCGTGTCCCTGAAGCTGATTTTTAAGTTTAGAGCTCTCTGCATAAAATTGTTTCAATAAAAGTAATTCGATGTAATTTTTTCCGAAACTGGGACAATTGTTTTATATAAATATGTAGCAAAACATTAACCTGCACACATTTTTACGGTTGATATTATTTTTTGAACTCAGTCCCTGGGTTTTTCATCCTTACCGTCCCTCTTGCTAAACTTATACAGAAAATCACTTCAGATGCAGCCACAGAATTTTTTTCAAGTTTTTTCTCATGCAGAAGTACGCTAGAGAAAGAATGTCTAAAATTTTTTGACAGGAAATTTACTGCAGAATTTAAATCAGCATTTAAATATCAATTTCAAGATCGTGGCTTTATTGATAGTCTTACCGTCCCCAAGGTTTATTCCTGCACTTTTCGAGGTAAATAAAAAAAAAATTACTTAATCCAGTGTTAACAACTGTTTCTAAAAATCAATCAACATTGTGACTATCACTTAGTCTTAACATGATTTGCCTAAAATAGGTGGTAATTTTCCTTACCGTCCCTTTTTTCCTATATCGTCCCCTTTTTTACCTTACCGTCCCTTCTCTAATACCCCTTTAAGACAATGTTATACCAAAATTTTGTACTAAAATACTACATTAATATTATTTCTTATTTGAATGTCCTGTGGGTACTATGCAAATTCATTATAAACAAAAATTTGGAAGAAAATAAAAAGTTTTAGTGGTAAAATGGTAAGGAAAATTAAACTCATAACATAACTTTAACATAAACCTAAGTTAAATAAAAAAAATTTTGCTGCTGACCATTTTTTTCTTTATTTTGAATCATTAACGCATTCGTCTATCAGATTAAAATGTTATTTTAGCAAGTTTAGTTTCGCCAGATTTTTTTCCCCAAAAGTCAAAAGATTGTGAGAATGCCCCATATATATCTTGTTCAAATTTTCAATCGTTAATAAAATACATATTATTCATCCAATCAAGCTCAAATAAATTTTTAAGCCTTGTAGTGGATGACATTTGATGTTAATCCAGTTTTTTTCAAATATTAATTTATTAATTAAATTAAATTAATTAATTTTCAATAATCGAGAGAGCCCTCTTCTGGTTCAAGGTATTTTAATACCGAGATAGCTCTCTTCTTGGATCAAGGCATTTTAAGCGCCACTCAAGAGGGAATAATAATGGGAGAAAGAATTTCTCTTATTGACCTCAGTAGGAATTGACTTAAAATATATATATATATGTATATATATATATATATATATATATTATAATACTTGTTTATATTACATACCTATTTTTTTTATTTACTTGCATTGAAGACTTTTAAGTTGTGTTTAATTGTTAGTTCCTATCTATAAACACTGTTTTGATGAGGTCTATAGATGTCTATGATGGTTAGGATTGCAGTAAAGCTAGAGAACCTACCTACACAACTTCCAGGTTGTATAATATTTTAACGCAGCATCTGACTGTAATATAGTCATTGAAAAATCGTCTTCCTTTTGAATGACCTATCCAATGGTATGCTACTCAATACGGTGCGTAATTTTTTTTCCGTCTCTACCGCTATTTTAAATTTATAAAAACAAAACCTAGCCTATAACCATTGGATCGTTAAGACGAATTGATAGAGATCTCATTCATTAATATCCATCCAGTCGTTGGGATGTTTCGAGGGTATAAAGAAATTCACATACACAGATATGCGTGAAACACATAACCCTTCTTTCCAGTCCGGTAATTAAAAAAAGCGTTCGTAGCCAAATCGGGGGATTGATCTGGTCTCACAATCCAATCACTTTGTTAGGGCATATGTCACGCAGTTCTACGCACTGCGTAGCGATTATTCGTGATAATGGAATACAAAAAAATCTTTAATTTATAATACAGATTAAACATCTACAAAAATGCTTAAAAAATTTCTGAATGGAAAAAATCAGCACTTTATTGAACTTTTAAACGTTTATGTTTGTTTGCTTTTTAAAAAAATTAATATCAATAAAAATGTTCAGCATTTCCAAAACTTCTTCCTTTGAAACAGAATACAAAATATGCCACCTAATTCTGTTATTGTTTCTCCTCTCCGTTATAAATAAATTTCAGGCTATTTTATGTGTACGAGGTACATATTTATTACTGTAGTTACGCGAACTGATAATGGATGAACAAAATTTAATTCAAAAATAAAAAAATTATGACATTAATGATTTGATGCCTTCACAACAGTAGTAACTATTCTGAAAATTTTTCTACAATAAATGATTTCTTTCCCTTTATAAAGTTTTAATATGTATTGATTGTTTATATATATATATATGATTACTTTTTTTGATAAAGTTTTATTATGTATGTAATTCTAACATACTGGAATATAATTATAACAAAAAAAAAGACATGTCTCAAATATTTTACGGGATTTTGATAAATGAATTGAATTATAAAATTGACCGCAACATGCAATAAATGTGGAGAAACAATTGAAACATTAATATTTTAAGTTTTTACCAAATCTGCTGATTTAAAATTTAAATTTTTGATAAAGTGTGTAAGAAGGTATGTAAAATTGTAGTTCAAGAAATGAAATGAAAACGAAATATCCTCGATGTTCTATATAAAGCCATACATTTTAAAGGATTTCGAAGACTTGTTTTATATAGATATAAGATTCAAAACATAACAAGAAACGAAATTCGAAGTTTCTTCCTCTAGGGTATTAATGCTACAAATATGCCTATATTGAATTTATTAATTCGATATGGCTTGTTTTTATAAATCAAAAAATACAAGCCTAATATTCAAAGATATTCCTTCCATATATTTTCTCAATATGTTAAAAAAAGATAATGTAGCTATATATTAAAAATGTGTAATGTTTTGTGATATTTATTATAGTTCAGTTGATTTGTAAATATTTTCGAAATTTTGTAGCATTTTAAAAAATTCGTTTTCTTTTAGATTCCCTTTCTTTTTAAAGGACTTTTTATAAAATGTTCTACATAAACAGTACTTAATAACAATGTAACTAATAATATTTTCGTATTTTATGTTATCAATACAACAAATTAACGCTGATTGATATCACAGGAACTTTTATATTTCAGTAACTTATAACATTTTTAACTAACACTTCGAAATAAATAGCTTTTATTAATTTAAAAATTCCTAACTTTTGTCCTTTACTGAGTATTTTTACTCTTATCACACAGCATACCTTTTCATAATTCTGCCAGAAATAATAACTATGTTAACAATATTGTTTAATTAATTGTGGCGACAAGACTAATATAAACAAGAACGAAATATTATGGACAAGGCATTCCATTATGAAATACTTTCCAACAGTAACAGAATAATATTAGGAAATTTAAGTTTTTCATACAATAAAGTGAGATATATAAATAAGTCATTTAAATAAAAAGAAAAATGACCAGTTAAACTCATGGCATCGAGCTCCCAGGCTATCCACACTAATTGTATATCGTACTCTTATTTCAAAGAATAACGCCCCCGAAACATAAATTGAGGGGGGATTAGCCCCCAGTTTCCCCCTTTATACTTAACAAATGAATCTACAAATCTAATCAGGGTAGAGCCTTATCAGAATAAACCTTATACCAAATTTGAAGCAAATCGCATATTTCTATCAAGAGTTATCTCGTTGCGTACATACATATACATATGACGCATTCTCGCAATCTTTTGACTTTTAAGTCCCTGAATAATAATTTTTATTTTAGTACATATTCTTGGTTTTTCTTATTTCTTACATTTGGAAAAATTCCATTGTATGTCTGTATAACAATATTAACGATATAAATAAGTTTTGGATGATGTTGGGGGTCCAAATATACCATGAAATTCCTTACCGACACGTGTACCTCATGTTGATTTTTAAGTTTGGAACTGTCTGTGTACAATTGTTTCAATAAAACTAATTCGATCTAACCTTTTTCCGAAACTGGGACTACTGTTTTATATAAATATGTAGCAAAAAATTAACCTGCACACATTTTTACGGTTGTTATTATTTTTTTTAACTCTGTCCCTCGATTCTAGATTCCTTACCGTCCCTCTTGCATTTATACTTTAGTATTTTTATGAAGTAATTATACAGAAAATTACTTCAGATACAGCCACCAAATCTTTTTCAACTGTTTATTCATGCACAAGTATGCTAGAGAAAGAATGGCTTAAATTCTTTGACAGGAAATTTACTGCAGAATTTAAATCAGCTTTTAAAAATCATTTTCAAGCATTATGGTTTATTACTAGTCGTACCGTCACCAAGGTTTATTCCTCCACTTTTCGAGGCAAATTAATTTTTTTTTTTTTTTTTTTTACATTTAATCCAATGTAAATAACTGTTGTTAAAAACCAATTAACATTGCGGCTATCACTTAGTTTTAACATGATTTGCCTAAAAATAGGTGGTAATTTTCCTTATCGCCTTTTTCTTACCGTCCATTTTCATTTCCTTACAGGCCATTCTTTAACTTCCATTTAAGACAATTGTATACCAAAATTTTGTACTAAAAATATTACATTGTTATTATTTCTTATTTGAATGTTCTATGCAAATTCATTATAAGTAAAAATTTAGAAGAAAATAAAAGTTATGGAGGTAAAATGCCAAGGTGGCGGTAAGGAAAATTAAACACGCAAGTTTAACTTAAACCTCAGTTAAATAAAAAAAAATCGTCGCTGCTGACCAGTTTTTTTTTTTTTTTTGAATCATTAAGGCATTCCTCTATAAGTTTAAAATGTTATTTTATTAATAGTCCAGGCAATAGGGTATTTTACCTAACAAAATTAATGGTAGTTCTGAAAATTGGCTTACTTTATGTTTTTTGGGTCGCTGAATCCGAATTTGTAACTTTCCACCAAAATTTCTCCCCCGCAATACCCCCAAATTTTGGTAAAAAGCCCCCAAACGCGGTTTTTATTAAAAAATCATTTTTTTATTGTTTTAGGGAAAAAGTATCTAGAAATTCAGAAAGTAGACAAAATTTGCAACCAATTAGATACATGACATTATGACTTAGGATGAAGGGGAAGGAGGGATCTGCCTCGGAACATGCGCGCGGTGCTGCGTGGACTAAGTTGCGCAATTCCACTTAACCACTCACACGTTTACATTTGCCCTCCCATCTCCCCTCCGAACTTTCCTTATAAGGTTTACTTTAAGTTTTTGTGGTCGCTGAATCCGAATTTTTAACTTACCCCCAAAATTTCCCCCCCCCCCCCGAAAAACCCACAAAATAGTTGTTATTAACTTAAATTTCTTATTGTTTTAGGGAAAAGCATTACGAAATTCAGAAACTATACAAAATTTGCAACAAATAGGATATATGACATTATGTCGTAGGATAAACGGGGAGAGAGGGGGCTTCCTCGGAACATTCCCCGCGCGCTTTTGTCAAAAACCAAATTTTTTCGAAAAATCAATTTTTTGGGGGGTTGCCGGGTGAAATTTTGGTGGAAGTTACAAATTCGGAATCAGCGACCCAAAAAACATAAAGTATGTCGAAATCCAGAAATAGTATTAATTTTTCCAGGTAAAATCCCCTGTTGCCTGGACTTCATAACTTAGTGCACGTAGCGCCGCAGTGCATGTTCAGAGGCAGCCCTCCCCCTCCCCGTTCATCCTACGTCATAATGTCATATATCCTATTTGTTGCAAATTTTGACTAGTTTCTAAATTTCGTAATGCTTTTCCCCTAAAACAATAAGTAATTTAAGTTAAAAACAACTATTTGGGGGGGTTTCGGGGGGGGGGGAATTTTTGGGGGAAGTTAAAAATTCGGATTCAGCGACCCAAAAAACTTAAAGTAAACCTTATATAAAAAGTTATGACGGGAGATGGGAGGGCGAATGTAAACGTGTGAGTGGTTAAGTGGAATTACGCAACTTAGTTCACGCAGCACCGCGCGCATGTTCCGAGGCATATCCCCCCTTCCCCTTCATCCTAAGTCATAATTTCATATATCTCATTTGTTGCAAATTTTGTCTACTTTCTGAATTTCTAGATACTTTTTGCCTAAAAAAGTAAAAAAAAATGATTTTTTAATAAAAGCCTTTTTTGGGGGCATTTTACCAAAATTTGGGGGGGTTGCCGGGGGGAATTTTGGTGAGAAGTTAAAAATTCGGATTCAGCGACTCAAAAACATATAGTAAGCCTTTTTCCAGAACTACCATGAATTTTGCTAGGTAGAGCCCCTATACGGTCTCTATTGCCTTGACTATAAGTTTAATTTCACCAGATTTTTTTTCCTGAAAGTTAAAATTTTGTGAGAATGTCTCATATACATACATACGTACGTACATATAAAACCTGCGGGCACATTAGCTCTCAGGTGTTGATAGCCTGTGAGCTAAAAACGCATTATTATAGAAATTGGTAAGGTACAGTTTCGCCGATTGATATCCATATGCAATTTATATTGTGCTATATAAGATCTATAGAACTTATTCTCACCACATAATACACAGAAAATTAGATAAGTTTCAAAATGCACACTACAGAGTAAAACGCACTATCAACAATTATCTATCATATTCAGTCTACTTCTATAGAAAACATATTGTAATGCACCTCAGTGATAGTTTTTTAATTCCACAGTTTTTATCATTTGTAAGTATTATAACAGCATTAAAATTTACCGCAGTCGATTTTCCCCATGTGATAATAATATAAGGGTATTCTATTGTGTGCCCATGTAAACGAATTTAAACGCTACATAGTCTATACTTCTGACAAAAAAGGGTTTTCTCCGCCTCAGTGATGCATATTAATCTAATTATGTTTGAAATGTAGTAACATTAATAAAATGTACCGCAAACAATTTCCCCACATAGACCATACTGTAACGGAATATTTTGTGTGTCCCTGTAAACAAACTAAAAATGCTACACACTTCAATTTTAATGGTGAAAATTCTTTTCGAAATCACGATAACATATAAAAATTACATAATAATCTGACTATATTTTTGAGAGTTAGAGCATGGTGAGTTGGGACAGACAGAAAGATAATCAAACCGAATTGATAAACACTTTACAACTAAACTGCTAAGTAAAAAAAAATAACTTAGAAATTTAAGCTAACGTTTAAATGAACCTATGATTTAAAACAAGGGATATTTCCGTTTGAAAATTTATGAGAGCTTAATGGATTTTTTGCGTTTATTTAACCATCGCAGTACTAAGATCAAAATATTATGTAAAAGCCTAAGATGGGGTATTTTGACAAGAATCTTCATCAAATAACAAAGCATGTTCCTCCTCGATGGGCAAACCTCCACGATTCATTTCATTGAATAGCGAAATTTACACGTAACCGAACACAATAACAAGAAATAACGAAATGATGGACGTTCCTACAACTGCTTGCATGGGAACGCTGTACCCACAACGCCATTTAGTGAACTATATTTGGCAGGATACCAAAAGTTTTCTTTTTAATACTTTCCAACAAAGTTGAAAAGTGTTTATGACTTCGGTTTGTCTGTCCGTCTGTCCGCGCTCTAACTCTCGTAAATATACTCGGATCGTTCTGAAATTTTTGGATGTTAGTGTCCTCTACCATAGCACGAAACCTATTTTAAATAAAGTTTCTAGCATGTTTAGTTCATTTGCAGGGACAGTCAAAAGTTTTCCGTAACATTACGGCCTACGGGAAAAAATCATTTAAAATGGTTTTTAATGATGTTACATGCTTTCAAACATAATAAAATTGATCTGCATTTATCAAGTGCACTAAAATATGTATTCTGTAGAATGTACGGTGCAAAGAACAGTTATTATTCATTTACAGCGCCACACAAAATAATTCCTTTACAGAACGATATAGGGATGGGTGGAATTGTATGTGGCGAATTTTAATTATGTTAAATTATTTCATGTATAATGAAATTGATATACGTCGCTGAGGGTTACTATAACTTAATTCATGTATAATACGAAGTGCATAGCATTTACAGGGACACACAAAAGATTTCAGATACTATATTGTATCCGAAGTACTGTACAGTAGCGATGATTGCTGGAAATGCATTTTTAATTATGTTATGTGCTTATATGTATCACTATATTTATGCATAGTATATGGTGTGTATAAATGTTATAATTCATATACAGGGCTACACAAAATATTTCATAATGGTTACTGGGTACGACTGCAAATTGCTTAAAGGTGCTTTTTAAATGAGTTATGCATTTTTGCTCAGAACTGCATTTGGTTTACTAAGAAATGTGTGTAGAACATATATAAAATGATATACAGGGTTACGCAAAGAATTGGATACATGGCCGTATATAAATGATATTTTCTGGAAATGAGATTTCAGTAGTTTTAAGAGTGTTTTACTTTGAATTAAACTTTAGCTAAATAGTGGAGTGTAATAAAGGTACTATGTTAACTACAGGGCTGTACAAATGTATACAAGTATGTTTTGATCTATTAGTATAAATGGCTGAAAGAGAAATTTCAACCTGTTATGCGTTTTCTTGCTAAACTAAATTTCCCCATTACATAGTATATATATCAACCTACAGATCAAATACAGGGCTGTTGAAAAGAATTGGAATACATATTTGTCTATAGACAGTAACTGCAGAAATCGGTTTTTCAAATGTTTCATGCGTTTTCTAAAATGTTTACTTAGTTCTCTTATATACCTTATTTCTCTAAATAACGAAGTTTTGTTAACGCATTCAGGAAGTGTTGGAAAGTGTTTCATAATCTATGCTTAACGTATGATTTTTCTTACTTGTTTTCCTTTGAAACGCGATAATTAAATGATAGAAAACTTTCATTTCTTCCCCGATCTCCTATGATGGGATTAATGTGAACCCATTCGCAATGTCTACAAATAAACAAAAAAAAATATATTGTACGAAACTTACTAAGTAGACAAAAATATGAAAAAATCTTTATAGAAGAATTCCTAGAATATAATTTTTGCATACATATTCTAAATGAAAAAAATACTACAAAATGTCCAGATGTAGTACTGTGAGGGTTAAATAATAGTACGTACTTTTATAGGTGAATAAAAATTCATTATATATATATATAATGAATTATTTTTCTGAGCTATATTATTTTCTATACTTTTCTTAAAATTGAATGAGACCTTTACTGCGAAGGATTGTATGAAGATTTAAAATACTATTTTTACACACTGAGTAGGCTCATGGTTTCTTTTGGTGAAATGCATAAAAATGGGCATAATTTCGGCAAAATATTTGCATTCTATTTTTGAAAATTGGCAAAAATATCACAAGGTATAAATTTAAAAACTTGATTCATCCCATTCAGAGTTTTGTTTACCATTACATCATCTATTCAAAAATCAAGACAAACGCCCTCTCAGATTCAAAATTTACTTCAGCAGATACAGTGATATACAGACTCAAGACCGTGGTAAATATTAATTTGGAACATAGTCCCCATTATTTTTCAAATATCTGTTCCAATAGTTCACTAAAGTATCGACGAAAGTGTGTAACAGAGGTCGCCAAACTTATTAGACTTTCGACCCATTCAAGATTTTCTCAACGGTTTATCGACTTTCATTATTTTACTGTTACCTTACTAGAGTAAAACAATTAATGAAAGATGCTTATACATCTATTAGATATGTATTACTTATGAGTATAAATAATGTTATATGTAATCAAATGTATTGCGATGTTACTTTAATTAATTTTCTGAACACGATTGACATTGTGAATGTAATGGATGCGGTGTAGTTGGTAATTCGTGGCAAAGTTAGGAATGTTGGGTTTAAAATTCACTACTTTTAACTTTTCATCCTAATAAAATTCAATATCTGAATTTTCCTTTGTTTTGTTGGAATAGAATTAACAAGAGAGAAATTCAATCCCACCAAATATAACTTTTTTACCATTGACCCACAATCGACCCCCGAGGCCATATAAACGCCTTTTAATGTATTAATATCTTGTATAAATATAGACCACTTTGAAAACCCTGGTGGGGAAGAAAAACGTCGATTTAAAAGATTTATGGGTGAGAAAATCAACGAAGTAAAATTGTAAAACAAAAAAGGTCAAGTCTGGAAATTTGAAAGAATTAGAATATATAGTCATGTGATCATCGACCCCTCAAATGCACGATTTTTTTTTTCGAAAAAATTATATATTGTTCTCTAAAAGGTTTATAACGCAGGAAAAATAATGAAACAAAAAATTAAATTAAAAAAATAAAAAAAAACCGACAGCGTAAAAAGCGAACTAATTATTTCTCATTTATGTAACACTATTTTTTATATTACTTACCTATTTTTTTTTTTTTTACTTGTATTGATGACTTTTAAGTTGTGTTTAATTGTTAGTTCCTACCTATAAACACTGTTTTGATGAGGTCTATAGATGTTTATGATGGTTACAGTTGCAGTAAAGCTAGAGATCCTAGATAGACAACTTCCAGGTTGTATAATATTTTAACGGAGCTTCTAACTGTAAAATAGTCAATGAAACACCGTCTTCATTTTGAAAGACCTATCCAATGATATGCAACTCAATAGGGTGCGTAAAAATTTTATTTCGTCTCTTCCGTTATTTTGTATTTTATGACCGCCATTTTGAATTTATAAAAACAAAACTTATCCTATAACCATCGGACGTTTAAGACGAATCGATAGAGACCTCCTTCATTAAAATCCACCCAGCCATTGGGGTGTTTCGAGGGTATAAAGAAATCCCTATACCCAGATAAGCGTGAAACACATAACCCTTCTTGGCAGTCTGGTAAAGCCGCTATCAGATTCACCGACTTTTCGAGCAACCAACTTTACAGCCGATTTTAACGCCAACTTTTTCCAGTTGAAAGAGAGAAAAAGGTTACAATTGTCTTTGCTAAAGTTGGAGGAAAACCCGGGAAAACCAGTACTACTAGTACCAGCCGTCAGTATTTATCGCATTTTCGTATCAATCGCTTATCTCTGATTCGCTGAAATGTTGAAAGGTGGGAGGAAAAGTTGCGGCTAGGACAGACTTTTTTGAGATGCGGATAAAAAGTTGGGGATATTGCTGTTTGCTATCACACTGGGTGTCGAGACAACATTTCGCGAAAAGTTGGAGGAAATCAAGAGTTGGCTCAAAAATTGCTCGAAAAGTTGGTGAATCTGATAGCGGCTTAAAAAATCACAGATACATTTTTCTTGTAATACATCAGCCGTTTCTTATGCTGAGCATTTATAATACAAGTAAAAACTAAAATATTGCAAATTGGTAAATATTTTAATAAGTATGAAACTAATGTACCTTATTTTATATAATTTTTTTTATTTTTTAAAACTTAACTCTTAAATGCATAAATTATTTTTTTGAGAATTGTGTTTTTTAGACTTATATTAAGGATAAGACACCAGAAATTTTAAGTTAGATTTTTAGCTTTATATTTTTGTCATTTTTACATGATTAATATTTCTATATAAATATACTGGTTGCTAAAAATTAAATAAAAAGTGATGTAGATATGCATCACTATGCATTTAAGGGTTAAACATAAAATATTGAATATCTCGCTAGTCATATCAAATTCTGACGCCAGGTATGTCTCTTAAAATGAAAGCTTTGAAAACATTATAAAAAGTAAGACATCCTTGAAAAATAACAAGAGCAGTGGAAATATAATTCCGAAGCCATAAACCGTCTCGTGTACTCTTACGTAAGTCACGTTTTTCATTCCTCTCAACTCTACAAATCTTAACTTATAATCTTACACATTAAAAATATTTTTTTTATCTGCACATCTCAACTAAAACAACATAAATCATATCCTGCTTTATGCCACTTATACAGAGACAATTTTGATTCTTCATTATCTTACGTAAAGTCATTTTGCCTAAATCCGACTACCCCTAAATACGATTATGTACTTGTACTTAAATTCTTAATGCAATAAACGTACATAAATATTATACAATGGGATATCCGAACTTCAGGAGCAATATGCGAACCATTTCTCATCATTTAAAACGTTTCTTAAAAAAAAAAAAAAAAATTCAGATTACAATACACATCGTTCATTATAAAGAGCACCATATACCCTAAATATGGTGAGAAATCCCGAAATTTGTTCATGATTTTTCTTTTTATCTTTGACGATCAAATACCTTATGAACGTCAAGGGCTACAGTTTCCGTTTCGTTTGCATGAGGTGCAAGCTCGGGAAATAGAGACAAGTTTTCAAATTAGAGTTGTAAAATATTCTGCGCATTTTACTGACTGTTTTCTTCAGAGACCTATTAGTGACAAACTGAATGCCCTAAATGCGGAGAGACTAACAGAGAAGATTAACAGAGTTAAGGTTATATGGTATTTTTAGATATTGTGTTTAATTATATGGTATTGAATTAATAAATTAGGAATTTGAACATGATCCTCTCCAATAGTTTATTTTTCTTTGGCCGTTTTTTAAATATGTGATTCAAATAATCAAAATAGAAAAATAACATGTCTTTAAAAAGTTAAATAAAAAAAATGACATTTTCCAATTCAATCGGTGTGCTGTTCCAGACTCATATTTCGATCCCAATGCCATTCAACGATATAACAATTTTCAAAATCAGAATATGAATTAAATGACTTAAATTCTTCTGTACCAATCATATCCACCAATGGCTTGTCTGTTAAAAATTTAACGATTAGTAAAGATTGGAGAACTAACCTGTAACCTGCCAATAAATAAGATTTTACTGATGATCTTCCCGCTAAAGTTGACAATACGTTTCCTGATTTTGAAATTAAAGATAATTTAATAAAGTTGTTTAATGAGGACTTAACAACTAATTCTAACTGTTCTGAAACCACTTATTTTTCAAACTGAGCACTGTGATGGCGATAATACAACTTCTTCAATAACGTGCAATGTGTCTGTTTAAACAAATTAAACATTACATAGAAATATAAGTGATGTAGATTTTCAACTTTTACAAACAATGGGTGCATATTTTAAAAAATAAAATGCAAAACCACATCAGATTTTATTTAAGAATTGTCTGGAGTAGAATCAGAATCATACTCACAAAAATATTTCTTCCTGAAGCTAATCCATCTCATGCTTTTAAAATCCGTTTCTTAAAATTTGTTTCCCCAAAAAATCAAAATAAAGCCAAAAATCAAAAAGCAATAGTGTCAAACTTTACTGAACGTTTAACAACTGAAGCATACGAGGTCTGCCTGATAAGTCTACTACTTTTATTTTTTACGCGCGCATTAGTGATTCTAAGGCGGCGCCAATGTGCACATTGGAAGGAGACAGCTGACTGCGCATTCTCGAATTTTTCCAAGAATTCCAGTGAGTCAGTCGTTGCTTGCTGGCCACCGAATGATGCGCTGTCATACGTGTTCGTTTCATTTTGATTTCTCTCAAGATGACAAAAACGGGTTGGGCAAAGTTACTGCATCGAATTTTGTCAAAGTTTGTTGATTCTCAAAGAGAAACAATTCGTAATATTCATCAGGTGTCGTAAGATTCATTAATTCTCTAGCTCATTAATCGCGCCTGATTCAGACTTTCTTGGCAAAACATGGAATTCCAGTCGCTCATCAACTTCCCTAATCTTCATACATGGTGCGACTTCATGTTGTTTCCGAAATTGAAGGCGCCACTGAAAGTATCCCGTATTGAGAGTAGAGATACGTTATGCAGAAGCGACAGTGGAACTGAACACCATTCCCAAAAAATCCATCAGAAGTATTTTCGGCAGTGGAAGGAACGATGGGCTGGATGTGTGAAGACGCAAGGAAGGGGATTACATTGAAGGGGATAAGAGTGCCTATCCCGTCAGGTAACGTATATATTATTTTCGAACAAAGATCGGATACTTTTTAGACAGGTCACGTATATGAAAAAAAAAAATAGAAGAATGAAACTGAAAAAGAAAAACAAAGATAAAAATGGAAAAATACAGAACAAGTAAAGCCTAAAAAAGCATAAAAAAGTAAAAACTGCATTTAAAAAACAAAATTCGGCAAAAACTCAAAGCCAGTCGCTAAAATAATCTACATGTAAAGTTGCAGAAAAAACAGAAGCTATGAAGAAGCCTAAACCTCTAACCTTTCTAGATCCAAACAATTCAGAAAACAAACAGAAAAAAATTAGGACTAGACGGAAGATGAAAAGCAAAAATGAGTTAACTGCTTGAGGAGCGGTGGGATATATTATATCCCATCTAATTTTAATTAAGATTCACACCAGAAAATTTTTACTGAATTTCACTTTTAAAAGTTTGGTGGAAAAATGTTCAAAAATTCCTTTTCATTATTTTCAAACAAAATTTTTCGATGATTCCGGTGTCAATTTAACATTACAGAGCCACAATTACTTGTCCCTGAAAGGGTTAAAAGCAATCTGAGTAGTAAGAGATTTGATTAAAAAAATATTATAACAGTCATTCATTATTTTATTTATTTATTTATTTATTTATTTTTATTTTATTTTATTTTATTTTATTTTGCTTATTCCATAGTTCAAGTTAAATGCGTGTAAAACATGAATGTTAAATTATGCATTATTTAATTATAATATATTAAATATTATGTATCTCAAAGTTATTTCTTTTTATTATTTAAGTCATTTTTAAATAAAATTATTAATGTATTAAGTAATTCAATAATAAGATATTCAACTTTCAATTTTATGTATTGCAACTTTTTTTTAAGTAATTCAAAAATTTATAGCAGTTAAATAAATCATGTATAAAACGCATTCTCACATTTATAACTTTGGACGTCTCATTTAGGTTTTAACTATCATAAATGCGACAATCGTATATTTTTGGCTTACATTACAGATAATGATTCAACTTCTACAAATCAAGTTAGTTTTAAATTAAAGGCACAATAGTCAATAAATTTCTGTTGAACCCTTAAATGCGCGATTTTTTATTTTGCTTCGAAAAAATTATATATGATTCTCAGAAAGGTTTATTACACAGGAAAAATAAGGAAAAAAATCAGAGATACATTTTTTCATATAATACGTCAATCTTTTCTTCTGTTGCACATCTGCAATGCAAGTAAAAACTGCTGTTGTGTGACTGTTTTAAGTTAAAATATTGCAAATTAGTAAATATTTTAATCAGTATGTCTCCAAATACCTTATTTTATATAATTATTTATTTTATAAAACTTAACCTTTAATCCTTTAATTGCCACGAGAATCTGACTTTACACCTGAAAGTTTCAATGGTTAATTTCGCTTTATTTAAATACGGAATGTCTGTTATTAATTAAAGCAAATATTGCTACTTTAATTTTCAGGTGTGGGTTAGGTATATACGAATTAAAAAAATCTAATAAATTTAAAACACAGTTGTTTGCATATATGCAAAGCTGCACACTAAAGGTATAATAAAATACATATTTTTTATTAAAATGCAAATATATCTTAAATGTGGCAAAACGATGAAGAATTGCTTCGCATTTAGGCACAATTACCCTATAAAACATCGTAGGTATCTTGTTCTTGCTCTCTTTCCTTTAAAAAAGAAAAAAAAAAAAAAAAAAAAAAAAAAAAGCAATTTAACAAATTACAGCGACCATTTGGAAAATGATTTTAAAAAATCGCACGGAGTTGATCATATATTACGTACGCCATGAATTAAACATTAATAGTGTTATTACACGTAAAAATTGCAAGATTTCCTGAAATTTACGTATTAACCACCTGAAAATTACGCATTATCCAAGCATTTCATTGGCTGTTTGGGAAAAGGCTTTTCCATCGTCAGATTTCCAAGAAATCTTACGACCAATTTTAAATGAAATTTCATTCATAAACTTCTAAATATCCCACAATATTACTTTTTACACCGTCGTATAGAGAACAACGTGTACTTTTAAATGCAATTTGTTTGAAAGCTGTATCTCAATTTGTTTCTGAGTTATTAATTTTTTTTGTAGTTTTTATTACTTTTTTGTCATAGTGGCAACAGAAGTATCCATCTGTGTTGAAAGTAAAGGAAATACAGATTACTGTATAGACCGATCAGAAAACGAATAAAATGCGGATTCAACCAATAAAAAGCTTCAGATATGCTTTTGATTTCCTACCCTGACGAGGACAATAACCATTTTTCCAAATGGTTAAAAAAAAAAAAAAGGTGACATAGCAAACCCGATCTGTTGCATTTAAATTGGATGAGATCTTACGATGTTTTTTCTTTTGAAAATATAAATCTATTTTTATTATACACTTAAAAAAAATAATATTAATTTGACTAAATACAAAATTTCAAGTAATAAACCATATTACAATATAAGTATAAAAGATTATTCAATAAAAAACGCCCATTTTCTATGCTTCATTAGAAAAAAAAACATCGCCTTCTCTTAATAATAAACTTTTTATTTTGGTGCTAGTGACATGAAAGTAAAATTGGTTTGATGAAATTGTACAAATATGACGTCTTTTGGACTAACTCATCAAGAAACATATCCAATTTATGAATTAAAATATATGCATACAAAATGACATTTTTTTTCACTCAGTCATTCCGCCTTTAGTGTATTTGTCAAAAATTTTAATAAGCGTCTTTAAGGAATAATTAGTTGAAAATTGATCTGTTTTCTTTAAATTTATGTGGTCTAAATATAGGGAATAATTCTCTAGTTTTGTGAAGGAGTTTATAAATGTTTTTGTTCAGACTCCTTGGTTGAATAATAATAATTTTTAAAAACTCCGATCTAACGTTTATCGAAGAAAATCTGTCGACAGTCGAATACTTCATCTTTAGAATAAGGTGATTCGTTGAGATGAAAATGTTTAAATTTACGCTTCATTTTCTCTTTTTTTTTTTTTTTTTTTTTTTGTAACACTTATTTTGAATTATTTTTTTCCTTTATTTCAAGAAAAAGCGTTAATTTAATTTTTTTTCTATTTTGATTTTGATTGTGTCTTTTTGACGTTTTACCACTCATTTAAAAGTGTTTAAAGACTTACATTTTCCCCTATACGACGGTTTAAAATATTAAATTGTTCGATTGTATGGACGTTAAATTTATGTTTTATTTATTTTATTTATTTATTAAGTTTTAATTTCGTTATGAAATATTAGCCGGAGACAAAAGCTGTGGTCTTTTTATTGTTTTTAGTGTAAATGAGTTATTATTATTCTTTCATAATAGAGCCTGTACGCGATAGAGATAGATTAAAAAAATGCATGATTAAAAATATTTAAAAAGGCATAAGAAATGAGTAAACTGCGATTCAGGTTTCAAACAAACTTCTTTTGAAAGTATAATTATTTCCCTATACGATAGTGTAAAGATTAAAAATGTGCGATGTTTAGAATTTTAAAAAATTGCAGTAGCAAAAATTAAAATAGCGAAATTTTATCGTGAAGGTTGGCATTCGCAGAATGACGTCAGCGTTACGCACAGATACGTTTGTCCTTTATAATATAGAAACTGCATAGGATTTTATAACCGCGACTGTTTTAACTTTTAGATGAACAATGTCACTTTTTACTTGTATTTTTCTTACTTTAAATATTCTTTCGACAATTATAATGCATTTTGTTGAAGATACAATTAAGGTAAAATAAATTTAAATTAAAAAGCGAATCACACTTTTAATAGTTTTCTAGACACGATAACTCATTTGACCAACACAGTGATTTAACCAAAAATGAGCCTCAAAATTTTATGCAACGTTATCACAAATTTATGAACTTCTGTATAAGTTGCTAATAGTCTGTAACTTGCGTAGTATTGAAACAAAAAAGCGGCATCTAAGTAATGAAAATTTCAAGAATTTTCAAAATTTCCCTATACAATATTTATGAGCTACCTAATAAACGTCTCACTTATTTCATCATTATGTTTTTATAGCCAGTGAATTGCTCAACGTCTTTAGAAACACTGGGTGTGTAAGTTTACATTTCATATTTTACAGAAAAATTTACCTTTCCACGATCTAAATCTTCTGAAATAGTTCAGCCATATATAAGAAAAACATAAAAAGCTACCAAAATTTTACATGAAACTTTCTTTTAAATTAAATTAGTTCATTTTGTAGGAAGATTGTCTGTAAAAGTTTTATGGTTAATAATTTTATTTCTCTGGAGATTTTTTCTACGAAATCTTGAATTAAATTTTCTAAATTGATGAAAAACAGTTAACAGATTTTCTTTTATAACTCTATAAAGATATAAGAAAAATGTATAAATTATAACTGTTTCCGGGGTACTTAAATTTAAGAAGCTGGATTATAGTGTCAAAATTGGGTGTTATCATTTTAAAAAACAAATTTGCTACTTTTTTATTATGCAGATGGTCTTTATCTTAAAAAGTTACATTCATATCCTGAAAGAAGATATTATTTTGTGTCTAATGACATCGTTGTTTTGTTTTTATTATAGCTGACCTGCGAATAAATGCGGGTGTTTCTTCCTTGTATACCGCCCGTACTTACTTTGTTTTAAGATTAATATAAATATAGAAATAGGAAATAAGTCTAGTAAAAAATAATAAAGATACACCTAGAAATGATATCGCCACTTAAAAGTTTAATTTTTTTTTATTATTATTCTCGTTTTTCTACATGCATTGTACCACAAGACTTTTTTCTGCACGATTCCTTAAGTTGACGTAATTTTAAAAAAGATATAACATATAATTACTTAATTAATATCGATATAAAATATGTATAAATGCAAATGAATATCTCCAAAAATAACTATATCAACTATATACATTTTACTTTAGTACTTAATAAATAAGATAAAATTTATGACAAAAACTAATCTTCTGAGAATACTCTTCAATTCAATGAAAAAAAATTATACCCTTTAAATCACAAAAACATCTTTCATTGCCTTCATTCTTAATTCCAAATTGAAGTGTTTATTCTCTCAAGTACTATTAAAAAGACTTTGAATGCTATTAGAACACCTGCTTGAAATCCGAATCCTATGTTTTCTCTTTCGATACGCTTATTTTTTTTATGAGTACCGAAATAAATAGTTGAACTTTCAAGATGTTGAAATAGCTTTTCTAAATGGCTTTACTTAAAGGATTTTATTTATTTCAAACAATATAAATTCTTTCGAATTCAGCTTAGTTAAATTATTTTAAAGTTTATTTCAATATATAAAACTAAATTTTATAAATATGATAAATTTAAACATATCATAAGCATTCCTAAAACATTCTTAAAAAGCAATGATTTTTTCATTATAATTTTTTTAATCTTTAATTTTAGAAATGAAAAATTGTGCAATGCCAAGTAATATCAGTAAAACGTTATTATTATTTTTAAATTGAAACGTTTTCTGCAAAGCATCAATGTAAGATTTTTACACCAAAAAGTAGAAAGTAAAATGATTTGTGCTACGTTTTGAAGACATTTGATTCGTTTATACAGGGTGTCACAAAAAGATTGAAAATCGATAGATATATATATTTAACTTTTGCTATTTTTTTTAACTGTAAATAGCCAAAGCATTCAGATAAAAGCAGAAAGTAAGATTATGGTAATGAAATAGCCTTCCATTATTTTAAAAAAGATGGGCTTTAAAAAACTTTATGCGACCTACCTCGAAAAAATTGCTCAATTAGAATTTTTTTGCCTTTTGTAGCAGCCAGATCAATACTAAAAACTCCATATATGTATCATTAACATTGAATGAGTTGTCCTTATATGAAAGTTACGTTTGTGAATGGGGACCACTTATAAAATTATAAATGTAAATCTGTAACATATTACAAGAAAGAATAAGCACGTAAAGTCAGTAAAAAAGAAAAGAGAACATACCACATACATTTTAATAATCAAATTCCATCCCCACCCCCAAAGAAAAACATATTTATCAATTCGACTGGAAATTACGACTTCTTTCAATTTATGTTTAAAAAATGAGTTTATAGGGTCTTCTACATACTATAATTGCATAATTGCACCAAACTCTGAACGGTTTTATAAGAACATTATAGACATAACAATAAGAAGGAACATAAGAATTTTTATATCATATTTAGTTTTTTGTTAAAGTGTACTTTCAGATAACAAACGGAAAGAAATTCGGTCAAATAGTTTAGGATAGTTAAGGATAGATAGGTTTGGTACTCCTAACTTTAATCCTAACTAAATTCCTAACGTTAAATTAATTTATAATCGTTGTAAAACCGATTGCAAAGCGGGTAGTTTTTAATCATAATTTAGGAACGACTTGGCGGAAAGAGTTTTAATTTCGGATTTGCATATTTGAAGCACTATAAAAAGTTATAAATTAATTAAAAAAATAAAAGTTATAAATAAAAGTTATCTCACTTTAAAAAGTTATAAATTACAAGTCATAGGAGAGACCGGGGCACATTTTCCATAGGAGCAAGTTTTCCAACTCGCTTTAGTTTTTAAATGAGCCGCTAGGTGACGCTAGCGAGTGAACTGGCTGAAGTGGCAACATCTTACACACCATCTACAAAAGTTATAGTTTAGTAGCTGCTGTCACTTCGTCAGGAGAGCTGTTTTTTTCATTTTTTCAACGGCGAGTAAAATTTCAGGTCTTTATTAAAACGTAAAATAAACGTACTAGCGTTAAACTTACTGTTTTGACATTACATGCACTAAAAAAGGGTTTCTTTCTTCAGGTAACTATGTGTTTGTTTCACAAATAACTTACACAGCTATTTGTCCAGGTAGTGTAAAAGTTCAAATATGGCGACGGGGCAGTGCTTTCCAACATGTTTCTCGTTGGAAAACGTCCCCCCACCTAAATCAGCTAGTCTTATTGTATCAAAAATGTATTTATTGCGTAGTAAAATCTGCCGAATAACCATATATACTACGAACCCGTTTGATCATTTAGTCATTTCAGTAAAACTATCAATATAAAAAAGGGTAAATTAAAAAATATAATAAAACGTCAATTTTTTTCTACAATGGATTCATTTAATGAATCCATTTTATGGTAATTATGCCTTTATAGTCATAAGCTACAACACTGAGATCGCAGTGTGTATGAACACCTCAAAAAACAAATTAACCGTACTTAGAGATGCTCCACTGGCGTTAATCCTCAGTCAATATTATGGCAGGTTTTAAACGTTCAAGAATTTGCAATATTTACAGACTCTGCTTTTATGCCATCCTACTTTTCTGACAGGCTAGTTCCTGCCGCACCAAATCTTGAAAGCACCAACAATCCTGAAAAGATTTCAAACTTTCCTCAATAATCGATTGCCCTCCCCCCCCCCCCCCAAAAAAAAAAAAAACAAACAAACCCGAAAGCATCAAATCTTTCTTCACCAACGCAGACTAGCACTTCCAAAGAAACTGTTCCTTAAGATCTACTCAAACTTTCCCTATTGCTTATGAAAAAGCATTCCTTCTACATCCAAATAAACTTCGCCAGCACCAGAGCAAGTTAGGACTTTTCCGAAGGCTGCACTAAGGAGGTAAACACGGCGTGGAAAGTATTATACTCACTGATTCTCCTGTTAAAAATCAACTGAAAATGGAAAAAAAAGATTCATCTAAAAAAAGGGAAACTGCAAAAGGAATCAGATAAAAGGGGCGAGAAAACACAAAATCCAATCCCGGCCAGGGAGCTCTTTGGACCTTCGTCTTGAAATGTGAAATGGATTAAAACTGTCTGTTATGTTACCGTGCATTTAGTTCAGAATAAAAAATATTTATTAATTAACAAGCAAGATTTATTACCTGCGTTTTACCATTTAAAGTGCAGTTGGAAAATTTACACCTGACCATTTTTAGTAAGCTGGAAAACTTGCCCCGCATACGGGGCACATTTTCCAACGTAACATCATTAGACTTATCCATTTTTTGTGAAAAAGAATATTTAGTTTTTGAATAATAATTGTGCCAGTTTGTGCACAGAAAGGTCTAGGGAATACAGGGATATCCTATAGATATTTTAATAGATAAAAATAAAAAATACAAAAATAAAATTATAAAAAATTTGGAAAACTTGCTCCGGTCTAACCTAATTTTTTGTATATTTTTTTTACCAATCTCGATTTCTAGAAGTTTTAAACATGCGAACCCAGAATTACGGCTAAATTCACCCAGTAGTTTTTGAGTTCTGCTTGAGAGACTACCTGCATTGCAATGGTTGCAAATGAATTAAACATTGGAAATTCCAATTTTTAACCCTTCATAATTCCTTAACTACTTGGCAGAATGATTTTCCGTTCGGTATCCTAAGATAACATTTACGTAAAAAGTCAAATATGATGATAAAATTAGGAGTCGTATATAAAGTTTCTGAGTTTAGTGCAATTTTTGTATTAAGACAACCTACTTATTTTTTAGCATTAATTGAAAACAGATGTAATTTCTAGTCAAATAACCATTTTTCTGTGACAATTTTGAAATTAAAAATTTGAGGTAATTGCTTTTTTTAGATAGATTTCCTAAGAAATACTACCTCACTATATCACTTTTTTATGGACACTATAACTTCCATAATTCTGCACAAATCTCTTCCAAACTGATACATAAAATCAAGGTGCATAAAATCTCAGTCATCTTCGTTAATGGGAAAAATCGGACCAAGGGGATAGAAATAGGGAGGAGTTTTGTGAAAATCGAAAAAAACGCCATAACTTCTTAATTGTGATACGTATCAAATCAGTTCAAAGTTATGATTAATTCTAGGAAAAATGCCAAAAGTTTATGGATCACTGATTTTTGATAAAATTAAAAATTGGCTCAAGGGGCAAAAAAAAATATATATATAGGGTTTTATGGAGAAAAAAATCATAACTTCGTCAATTCACAAGATATCAATTCCGCTTAAATTTATTATATATCTTTTTAATATTATCTACAACTTTTATACTGACAAGATTTTGATAGTACTATCCCTTTCAGCCAAAACAAACTAGGCAAAAATAAGGGTTGAAGAAAAAATTATCGTATTAACACTATTCTAATAAAACCAGATCTTACAGAAATATGAAATTAAAATCTCGTCAAATGCGACCATATAAAATTGTTAAACTGGGTTTATCTAAAATCTTCATTTAGTTTTTGTTGGCGAAATTAGTACTTAATCTCGAAATCTACCCTCCGCCGGTAGGCCTAGCCGGCAGGAATATTTTTTGTATGTTTGTTTGGCCGACTGTACAATATTACATATATAGATGACTTCAAACAAAGCATAATCAATACTTGCAGCAATGCTAGGGGCGAATGACTCCAAAATATTTAGAGAAACATTATTAAAAGAGCAAGATACCTATTGGAATTGAAGGAAAAGTCGTTGATAAAGCCTTGTGAATTGCCTTATTTTGTATGTTTTAGGAGATAAAAATAGAGTGTCTTTACATAATTTCTGCCTATAAAATCCTTTATTTTGATGCAATTTTAGATCTAAAGAACACCATTGACAGTATTTTTATGGTCTCTATTTTTACTGATGAAATAGAATTTTAAATGATCCGGAAAAGTGGTATTAACCCTCTCGCTGCGTAATTGTTTTATCAAAATAGCTTCAAAAATTGCGTCTTTTAAGAATTTTATTCTTTTGTCACCGGTTTTTCAAAACAAAAATTTTTTATTTCTGGAAAATGCTCCAATTAAATAAGGCAAAATTTTGCAATAAAAATAATTAGTGGTAATAATCAAGGAGAGTTAATTAGACGAAAAAAATGCATCTCCGAGGAAATCTCGAGTTGCGCAGCGAGAGGGTTAATCAGAATTTTGTTTAATTATAATTAAGTTAATGTATGGAATATTTAATAATGATCTTGTAACAGCAAAGGAAAAAAAATCTAACAGGCCAAATTTATCTGAGGGACTCGTTAAAAAGTTTTAAAAAGTCTGCAACTTTTTGAGGACTATTTTATTAAAATAATCCTATTCTCTACCTTATTTTGAACGCTTTTACAATTTACATGGCCTTCGTATATCCAACAGGTAAAAAATTAAGGTATGTTTAAAGGTTTTGGGGACAACATGCATACACATTGAATGAAGGCTTTGAGAATTGGTCCCTAATTCTGTAAACATTTAACATATTTCTAGTGATATTTATAATAGAAAAACATCTGTGAAAAACTCTTATTGTTATTATCAAAAATTATTATTGGCATAAAAATTTCGCAACAAGTATATATGCAAACCCCGACCACACTGAACATTTGAGTAATATTCCCAATAAATTTCACACTTGTTAAAGATCGGGTATTGCTTTGGTAATACTCAGAATTTAAAACGGTAAGTTCTCAATTAGCTTAACCTTTACAAGCCAATAATTAGTACTATTATTTTTTCCCTATTTTGCCTTCTTACGCTTAATTTTTAAATATCAAAAATTAAATTGGGGAGAAAAAAAAAATATGTATGACTCTTATGGTGTCGCCAACTGGAGACTTAGGGCATTTCTAATTATTCTCTCTAAGCTAGATTCAAAAATGGAATATACTTTTATTTAGATTAATTAATAAGCAATGTAGTGAAACATTTTTAAATATTTATTTTTGTTTGTAAGCACATATACATATATTTTTATAGCAGAATGAAATATATCATTTATTGAGAACTGAATCTTAAAAACATGAATGTTCAGTGACAATAAAATGAAAAAAATGTACAGGCTAGAAACGCGAATCGAGTGATTTCAGCTTATGCTATCCAGAACAAGAATTCAGAAGAATAAGAAAAAAAAAATCTGCCGGCTCGGCCTACTGGGGCAGGTAGATTTCGAAGTTAAATACTAATTTCACCAACAAAAACTAATTCAAGATTAGAGATAAATCCAGTTTAACAATTTAATCTGACCGCTTTTGACGAGGGTTTAATTTCAATTTTATATAAGAGCTGGTTTTATTAGAATCCTTTAAAGGCGGTATTAAAAAATATATTTTTCCATGCTCAACAAATCAAAATTTTCTGAATTTTTTTCAGATTCATTTTTAAAAGAAAAAACATGAAACTTGCTGACATGATTTTTGAAGACATTTATAAGCAACCTGTGTCTTTATTGTTTGTTCAATTAATTAGAACTTGATTTATAAACAATCATTTTCTCGGTGCGAATATATTTTTCGTTTCCAACACGACCGCTTCACAGAACTTAGTTCAAAATGCCCACTTTGACATCATTTTAGGTAGATTTCGTATGAAATAATACCTATTACATTCTCCCCTATGTTAGAATTTGGTAAAAATTTTTGCAGATCTACACCGATCCCAATTCCACCTCTAGAACCCAAAACCACCCCCGTAAAAAACTTTATATGTACATGTATATATGTGTCACATTTTTATGGAAAGGATAACTTCAATAATTCTGCGCAAATTTTTTCGAAATTCATACATAAAATCAATGGGCATAAAATCTCAGTCAAGTTCGTTAATCGGCAAAATCGAACCAAGGGGGTAGAAATAGGTAGGGATTTTGTGAAAAACGAAAAACAACCATAAGATCTTAATTTTAGTACATACCAACTCAGTTTAAAGTTTTTATTACTTCTAGAAAAAGGGCTAAAAATTTATGTATGACAGATTTTTGATAAAATTAAAAATGGATTTGGGTACACCCTCAATACAATCATTTTTTCTTCAACAGCTATGTGTTTTTTATTTGTTTTTGCTATAAAAGTTGGTCCTATCAAAACTTTGTCAGTATAAAAGTTGTAGATAATATTAAGAAAATTTATAATAAATTCATGCAGATTTGATATCTTGGGAAACGACGAATTTGTGGATATTTTTCATCTTCACCCCCACCCCTCTTTTTGTTTTCGTTTTTAATTTTTTTTTTTTTTTTTGCGGTAAGAGTTGGTCCTATCAAAAGCTTGTAAATATAACAGTCGTAGATAATATTAAGAAGATTCATAATAAATTTAATTTGATTTGATATCTTGAGAATTGACAAAGTTATGTTTTTTTTCTCCCTAAAACCCTAATTTTTTCGCTCCTTGAGCCCATTCTTAATTTTATAAAAATTCTGTCATACATAAATTTTTGGCCATATTCCCCCTTTTGATAGAAGTAATAATAACTTTAAACTGATTCGATATGTATTATAATTAAGAAATTATGGGATTTTTTTTACTTTCACAAAATGGTTTGGTTTTCCCTCCCTATTTCCACCTCCTTGGTTCGATTTTGCCCATTAACGAACTTGACCAAGATTTTCTACCCCTTGATTTTTATGTATCAGTTTGGAAGAGATATGTGCAGAATTACGGAAGTTATCGTGCCCATAGAAAAGTGATATAGAAAGATAGATAGATAGATAGATAAAGTTTTTAACTGGGGTTGGTTTTGGGTTCTAGGGGACATGATCGGTGTAGATCTGCGAAACGTTTTCAGAAATTCCAACATAGTGAAGAACGTAGTATAAGATACGTAGTATTTCTTACGAAATCTACTTAAAATCGATAATAATCCGATGATAATATTTTTCAATAAAAAGGAAATGAGCCTTACATCTAAAAAAAGAGTGTAAGATGCACAAAAGAGCGATATTTTTAGCCACTTAATAGCTTTTCCCCGATACCGTTCGGACACTCTCGGAAAAAGAGATTGTTCTGATTTGGCCGACAGCCGCATAGTGTGACGTTTTGACGATCTAGGTGAAGAAAATTATTTCGTTAAAGTTTAATTAGTTTTTTTTTTAATGCATCACTAATAAAATACTCAAACAGTGATAAATATTTGGTTATTTAACAACAATGTCTTAAAATAAAATTACAGGGTGCCCACTAAAGTCCATTCCTACCCTATTAACTGCCGAACGACTGCATCTATATTCATAAACTAGGTGTCTAGGTAAGAGGCTAGGCGCTCCTAGATGAGACCGCTTTCAGCGCCACCTGGTACAAAATGGCGGCATTAGCATTCCTATCGCGAAAACGGTTCGAAATATGGGATAAGAGTGAATGACGACACCTTGTGAAGATGAATGCTAAATGAATCTTGTTCTGAATATGAATATCGTTTTCGAGATAGGAATACTAACTCAGCTGTTTTGCACCAGGTGACGCTGGAAGCGGTCATCTGGTACCGCATAGCCCCTTTACTATACCTAGACACCACTTTTATAACTATAGCTAAAACTGTTCGGCAATTAAGAGCATGGGAAGGACTTTAGTGGGCACTCTGTATAATGCATTACAAATAATGCGTTAAACATACTTATTTTACAATTAAATAAAAACAATATAATGCACACATGTAAGTTAACATTCTTTTCTTTTTTGTATTTTTGTCTACTCAGAATTGATCGAAAAAAATGTGTAGTTATCCTGAAAAATAATTTTTTTTAAATAAAATCTTATTAAAAAAAACATTAATGTTTTGTGGTACCCTGTAAAACATATAAATGCTACCAAAATGATTTCCAGTTAAAGAAAAGCTGTTGTGTGAAAAATAACCAATATAAATTTTATTCAATTTGAAATAAAATTTCTGCAAATACAGACGGTAATGTATCTGAAATTTTTATATGTCACTGTAAAAGAAATACACCTACTACATACTTTGTTTTCAATTAAAAAATGGTATTGTGTATCTCAATAACCTATAGTAATTTTGTTGAAATTTAATTAAAATTTCTGCTTTTTAGCAACAACCTTTCCGCGATCTTTTGTGTGGCCCTGTAACAAATGCATAATTTCTACGTTCGTCAAATTATAATTTAATATAATTATTATCGAAAAAACACATGTAGGCAAAGTTTCAGCTTAATCAGATAATTGAATGTGGTTTAAAATTGTCTTGCAGGATTTGAATTTTTTAACCTTTAATGTAGCCCTGTAAAAAAGCGTGACTGCTACGTTCCATAAATTATAATATTGCATTGACATCAGAACTTCATATCCTAAGCAAAGTTTCAGCTCAATCAGATTATTGAAATTGGTTTTAAGTTAACTTGCAAGTTTTAATCTATATTTTTGTGAAGCCCTGTAGAAACAGAATTCTAAACACGCTTCTACAATCTTTAAATTACAATAATATTGTATTGTCATTCAAATTACACATATTTTCATTGTTTTGGCTCAATCGGATAATTAAAAGTGGTTTAAATTTGACTTGCAAGATTTGAACTAAACATATATACATGCATTGCAAGTTAATATGATGCTTGTTATTTATTAATAAAAACTTAATGATCTGCAAACATCTGCAGGAGTTTATTTAATTTTTCAATACTTTAAGAATGGCACTTTGATTTTAAAAAGTGCTTATTGCTGAATAATGCTGGATAATATATTAAAAGTGAAAATGAAATTTGTAAACATAAAGGATCATCCAGAATTACAACCTTTGAAAAAAAACGGTTAAGTGAGATTAATATCACTTATTTTCAAACAAAAATGGGTTAAATCTGACCTTGACAAACCTATGACATATGTTCAACAAACTTGTACTTTCAAATAAAACAGAATAGTCACGACGTGCTTTCAAACTTAAAGGAAGCTAGTGCAACTTTTGAAACTCCCTCAAACCAACTGCGCAAATGGCTTCTTTACGGTCATATTCGACACCTCTGATTTTTTTCGACAAAACGCTTACGAGTCTCGAAAATACAGATATTCAGCTACCAGTACGCGCGGTTTTGTCAAATTCTGAAATATTCGGAAAAATGAATTTTGTTCACCTAGGTCCTAGATCATCAAAACGTCCCACTGTGAGCCACTGAGGCAGGATATATTTTCGTATCAAGTCGACTAATTTGACAGTATTTTGCATTTTTATTAGTTTGCATTGATTCTAATGATTGTGGAAATATGTAATAAAAACATAATGCGTATGTCCATACCGAGATTTAGAAGTATGTAGAGTTGTCGCTCCCCGTAATACAAGGTATTCTTAAATATGTCAATAGCGCCACTGTCGACTATTTTTTAAATTTATTCGTACCACTATTTTCAAACAATAATCTCCGTAGTAGCTTTATCCACATGTTGTAAAGATCTATCGCGCAGATTATTATTACGGCAATTTTGACTATTCCTATTGCCATGTTTCAATGTCTATCCTGTAAATGCTCATATTCGAAAAGATACTAAATATAAGTATTAAAATAATATATGTTCTTTACTATTATTTATCATTATAAAATGTTTTTTCCAGTTCAATTCGTTCTAGGAATGAAAAGACATTGTTTAGTAAAAGTAACATATTTCTAATATAAGTAAAAATTACTTTATATTTATAAATAACAATATTTGAAATATCTGGACTACTCTTTTAAATTTATATTATTTAATTGAATGTACAATTATTAGATAAAAGGTGCTTATTTTTGGACATAATATAGCACAAAAAGTGTCTATTAATAGGCTTAACAGTCAAATGCACTTTAATTTCCCTATATTTACATAAATCTAATCATCATTGTTATTATTTATAAAGATTTGCATTTAATTTAGGTAAATCTACATTGATCAGATTTGACAATGTAATCTCTTTCAGTGCTATGTAATACACATTAGACGTAGTTTCCACTCCTACAATCACCATGAAAGTAATCTGTTAATTCACAACAACGTTCATTGCTTGATATTAAGGTTTCCCTAAGATTATTTTGTCTGTAGTCTGATCAATAAATCTAATAATGCTATTGTCAACATTTCTTTTCCTCTGCTTAAGATTTTTTTTTTTTTAATTATTAACATCAAAAAGTTTCCATCACCTGTCTCGAAGAAAAGAAAATTTAACTTCTAAGAATGACATTAAAAAGTGTTTAATGAGTTATTTTTTAATTTTTAAACAACAAATGGAGCTGTTTCATATTTTTACTAACCCCTTCCAGAATTGTTGAAAGTGTTATGACTTCTATCTGACTGGCTGTCTAACTATCCGTGTTCTTACTCATATAAATATACATGACTCACCGTAGGTGTGATACATGCTATTGAGGTTTACCATAAGTCATTCGCTATTGAAAGTGGAGTGTGTAGAATTTATAGTTCGTTTACAGTAATAAACAAAGTATTTCCGTTACTTATGGTCTATCGGGAAAAGTAGCTTACAGTACATTTTGATAAAGCTGAACTTCTTCAGAAATAATGAAATTGATATGCATTATTTACGTGGAATACAAATTCTTCCTGGAGAATATAGAATGCATAGCATTGAAAAATCATTTCCAGTGTATTTTAAAGATGTGAAATTATTTCAAACATAACAAAATTGATGTGTTTTGCTGAGGTGTACTACGATTTCCTTGTTGTAGAATATAGACTACATAACATTTATTTATTCATTTACAGGGGTACAAAAAGTATTCGTTTCTAAGAGTAATAATCACTGGAAAAGCGTTTTCAAATGAAGTATGCGCTTTTTAACATTAAATTTTTTTATATACATGACATGATGTGTACACAGTCTATTTTTCATATATAGGGTTACACAAAATTTTTTTAAGTATTACTGGCTGTGGTCGTGAATCGCTTAGAGGTGTTTTTAGGGTTCTGTACATAAAAAGTAGAAACGGAACCATTATAAGATCACGTCTGTGTCTGTCTGTCACAGCCCTTTTACTCGTAAACGATGGAACGTGGAAAGTTCAAGTTGGGGGAAGTAATAAAGACTATTGACTCACATGTTTACAGATTATTAAACATGCACAAAAATATTTAGGATAAATGAAGAGGGGCTAATTAAGTTACTTGAAAAAAAGAAAGAATCTTTTCTTTGTATATCGCGTGAGGTATCTTGTTAAAGGTTTCGTAACGCTGAACTCAAAAATACATTTCTTTTAATTTTAGGTATTATATTTTCAGAGATACCGTCGAAAAATTAGTGCAAGTATATCCCCTCCCTCTATTTCCGAATCTACTGAAACTAAAATTATGAACAAATCAGAGGTAGTAGACGTTAATTTAAACCTTGCAGGAAAACTATAGCGATCAATTTAGATCACATAGTTTTTGAGAAAAAAGCATTTTTCCGTTACACACAAATTTCAATTTGCGGGTATTCAGGAAAGGTGTTGAGGAGCGCTGGAGGTAACCATCGTAGCAGAAGTATAAATGGATTGTTTATAATGATTTTCGAAAAAAATCGTCGGTAATTATTTGAGAAATTCACACTTAAAGGCACGGATGGTTTGGCATACAGGGGTGACAGGGGTGGCTTACTTTTTGCACCATCCGCTTTTAAATCCTAGATAACAACTTTTAATGAAATATTTGTGTAATGCAATACCCAGTAGCAGTATAAAAGCAATAAACATCAAATTGTTAAAAACAGACTAATTAGAATTAACCATATAAATATTATGGGATTGAGTGGCTCTCTCAATACGTCACCCGTGTCTTTAAAGGTTAATTAAAAACCTATCTGGAAAAAAGCGACACGGACAAAGGCCGCGTTGCATTTTTGCGACCTTCTTTCGAAGTGCGTTTAGCACAATACCAAGTTTATACTTTGAACAAGGAATTTGTTTTAACTATACACTGTAAAAGGAAAAGATTATTACTACACTGAATTTAGGTTTATGAAATGCAAAATTAAGTTTAAATATGCGCTACTTTTATTGTCAGCAGCGAATTAAGTTCATCATAAACAGATTTATACAGAAGAGTTATACGGAATAGCTATATTCGGTATTATTTAGGCTTCATATCTCTTTGAACTTTCATGGTATATCCATTTACACTTTTCTAGTATATACAGCTATACTCTACCCTACGTTGTATAGTTTTTTACAAAGTCTTATTACACTTTCAGCAACGATTTTTCAGTAATAATACAGTTATTAATTATATATTTATTGCACGGAACCCTCTGTGCGCGAGTAATACTCGCTCTTGACCGTTTATTTAATTGTATTATGGATTTACCTGCATAACTATATTTAGTATACTGAGATATATTTGTAAAATATAAATAAGTTCATATACAGGACAACACAAAAATTGGATATATTTTTATATATGGATCGTAATTCCTGGAAGTACAACTTTTGTTGTATTAAGCTTGTACTAAGAGTTTCTTAACTGAATTAAATTTTAGCTTAAAATAGCTTAAAATGTGAGCTGTACAAAAATTTCAACATACTTTCTATAGGCGGTAAATCCCTCAATTAATTTTCAAAGGGATTATGAGTTTTAAAACTGAATTAAATGTTAGAAAGCCTTACAGCTACTGGTCATATACATGACTAATCAAAATAATTCGATATCTCAACGACTATGGCCGACAATTGTTGAAACTAGGTGTTCAACTATGATATGCGTTTTCTGAATATTTTATTTAGATATCCTTTTATATACATAATGAAATAGTGAGGTTTCGTTATAGCTTTCTGGAAATGTTGGTTAGTGTTTCATAATCCATACGGGACACATTATTTTTCTTCCTTGTTATTATTATTATTGCAAGTGAATCACTGTAGACTTTTAAAAGGTTAAATTAACACATACTGCAAGAATATATTAACAGTATTATTGTTTTCAATATATGTCTGGATTTTGAGTTTAAAGTAAAAAGAAGAACAGCGAAATATTTACTAAAAACAATTCTTTATTAACTTTTGACGTATCTAGATCAATGTAAGACTCAAACTTGTTCACTTAAATTTTATTGAGGAGTGACGCTACTTGCATCGCTTACCACTGATTTTTTTGTTCCTTTTGAGAAACTATCAATCGGAATGAAAATTGGTTTAACACTAGAAAGTCCGCGAGCACTCATTTTGACTGCTACCAAATTAATATATCTCGGTTCGAAACAGACATTTTTTTATCCCTCCGAGCGTCTTACAAAAGGGTAAATTTGTAATGTCGTTTTCTTTGCATTTTGTTTTAAATGCTAAGAAAATATGGTTCTTTCAACATTATAAAAAAAACTCAATTACAAATATGAATGTAATCCTTGAGAGTATTAATCATTCTTCAATGTATTTAAAATTCATTAAATCTTTAGAATTATATTATCTTAAATATTGCTTGTATTGCTGTGAAACCTGGAGCTTAGTGAACGGAATATTACGCCCCAAACACTTAGAGGGTTATAGAACTAGATTAAAAGATACAAAGAAAAAAACTAGTTAAATGTATAAGTTAATAATTTAAAATAAAAATTCTGGTGGGAAATATTTTTCTAAAATTTGAGTAAAAGTCTCGGTTTTTCTAGTGTCAAGTATCATTATATCACTCTCTATTAGCATCGAACTATTTTTTATATATAAAAATGAAATGGAGATGTGGCAATATATGGAATCGAAAAGTATTTGTCCTCTTTTTGTAAATGTATTATATATTGAATTACAAGCCAGTACTCTCAGATAAAAAAATTTCTTGGGCTGTCGCTTTCGAAATTCATTCAAAATTCTATGTTTGATAGCAGTTCCCAAAAGATCATTTGCCTTTACCAAAAAATAAAAAAAAGCAATTTGATTTTGTGATTAATTAATGAGAATACCTGTCAATTTTATGCGTACGAATAACAATGAATTTAGCCATGTTTCAACATGTGACAAAATATTCTGTTTGAATTGAGAACACCTGTACAAACTAAACCCTTTCGACCACCCTCTTCAAGTTCCCCTTAAGTGTTAATAGATTCATAGAACAGAATAAGCTTAAATTAAATATTCATTAAATAACTTTAAACAAAAATACACTCACATATAACTTACGAAGCAAGTTGCTTTTAATATCTAACAAATACAAGTCATATATTTGTATAAAAAAATTCCGCTTGCAATTCGATCTAAGGTATGGAAGTTTTCCTCAAAATATTAAAACCCTTTAAAATTAAATCACAAAAAGGACTTATCAAATTATCATCCAATAGATTACAAAATGTTTTTTTTTATTAGTAAATTTAAAATTTCACAATTTCCTCATTTATTCCGTTTTACGAAACACTCGCTCTTTAGATTGAACCAATGAAAATCAAAATAGATTATTCACAAACGGTAATCATTTAAAGTTATTCAGATATGTTCCTAAATGTTTACTATATTTAATTATTGAAAATTATTTATATATTATCTCAAAATATTATTGCAGCAACACAGCATAAAATATTTTAATAATCCATTTAAAACATAATTTTAAAATACATATATTTTCTACCAAATGATTTACAAGATTCTGTAATTATTAAGATAAACATGTCTAACTTATGTGTGAACTTAACCCATATTGGACCACACCGTTTAAATATTTTTGAAAATTTTTAAAACTTCAATTATATCATTAACGTGGTGTAATTAAGTAGATACTAGCAAAATTTTGAAAAAAAAAAAAAACGTTTTTAATTTTTGAAGTTACTAGTTGTCCTATAAACAGGACATATTAGTAGAACACATAGTAAGGACATATAAAATGCATACATAAACTAATTTTATGAGTAAATATTTTAGTTTACTTTAAAAATACTGTCTATGTTGTACAAAAATTCTCTATGATTTCTCCAATAAAAAAATAATAATAACGGTAAAATTCTAGATTTTAAGATCACAATTCTTAAAAAAAAAATTTAAATAGATTTTTTTCAATTAAATTTTAATTGGTTACTTGTTTTTCTTTTGTTTATATGTTATACTTGTATGTATTTTAAAGACGTCATAACAAAATGCATCCAAAAAAATCCTTGCCAAATTTATTTTGAAAAATGTTTTATTAGCTGTCCTATTTATAGGACAGCGGTCCAATATGGGTTAAAATGCAAAAGCATCAGTTCGATTGATTACATGAATAAAAAGAAAACAGAATTTCTGAAAGAATCTCTAATTTCAACGAATAATTATTTTAATGAAGACTGGAGTTTTATCGCTTGCAAAACTAGTGATTGTTAACAAAACTTCTTGAAAACCAAAAATTAAATAAAATTTTATAATCCAAACAGTTTTCATTTTAGAAGATTAAGTAAGTAATGCGTCTGCTAAACAAATTACATGTATAAACTTCCATATGTAAAGCACAACTTTCGTTTGCTTGCTACTTTTACAACATTCACTAGCATAAAGTTAACAGTGAAACCAATTTTATGAGTTTTGAGCTTTTTATGTCAACTTAATTATTATTATATACTAGCTGGTCTGCCTGGCGTTGCCCGGGCCCGTGATGAATTACCCTTAAATGAACCTCAAACTTGTATGACTTTATACCTTTAACTCTATTTTGATGATTTTATATTTTTAAATTCAAAAATGACGGAAAAATATTGAATTGAAAGTATATGCTATTTAGAATTTTATTTATTTTTTTGTGTAATTTTATTTTTGGAGTCTTATTATCTTTATTTTTGGATTGAAAGACCACAGAAACAAACGATAATCATTTAAAGTTATTCAGAAATGTTCCTGAATGTTTAATATATTTAATTATTGAAAACGATTTATATATTATCTCAAAATGTTATTGCAGCAACACAGCATAAAATATTTTAATAATCCAGTTAAAACATCATTTTAAAATACATATATTTGCTACCAAATGATTTACAATATTTTGTAATTATTAAGATAAACATGTATAACTTATGTGTGAACTTAAAATGCGAAAGCAACAGTTCGATTGATTACATGAATAAAAAGAAAACAGAATTTCCGAAAGAATCTCTAATTTCAACAAATAATTATTTTAATGAAGAGTGGAGTTTTATCGTTTGCAAAACTAGTGATTGTTAACAAAACTTCTTGAAAACCAAAAATTAAATAAAGTTTTGTAAACCAAACAGTTTTCATTTTAGAAAATTAATTAAGTAATGCTTCTGCTAAACAAATTACATGTATAGTAAAGTGGGGATAGATGACGCAGTTTTACTTTTCTTCTTATAAAATGTACAATAAACCAAAAAGCAACAAACTAAGTACCAGAAATCATTAATCAAAACCTTTAGAATCTAAATTTTATGTTAAATAAGTTAAAACCCTTTTAATAAAATAGCCATAATTATTTTCCCAAACGTCTTTTTTTTTTCATCATTTTTTAAGTGCTGGGTAAGATGCCGCATGGGGTGTTGGACAGATGCCGCATGGAGAAAAAAGCTAGGCTGTTTATTTTTTTTTTTTAAGCAAATCACACTTTTATTTTCTCAAACTTGTTAAAATGAAAATAAATCACAGTAAACTTACAAAAATTATATATATATATATATATATATATATATATATATATATATCACTAAATTGAGAAAAGTTTAACGAAAATGCAAAAATGTAAGTTCGAAAAATAAAACTTAAGACAAAAAATGAAAATGAAAAGTAAAACATTTGATGCATTTAAACACTAGATGCATTTAAACAATATGCCTGTTCTTGCAGTAAAATCTGCCTCTACATAAAGGAAGAAAAATATTTTGAAACGTTCACTGTTATTCTTTCTTAACTAATCACTTTTTTGACATTATTTACGGTAATACTTTATTTCTGTGCCACTGTACGTTACGATTAAAATATTGTGCTTCTTTTTTGTCAATATTTAGATTAATATATTGATTGTGTACCATTGTACGTTACGATAAATTATTGTAAATATATTATTGCGATTATAAGTATTTCGTTAGAAATTTTTTGATGAACACCGAAATTGAAAAAAAAAATATTTGAAGAAACAAAGAATAACAAATTAAATAATTATTTGATGCACCAACATAATCAAACAGACACTTAAAATGTCGCACAGTATTGCCAACTGTACGTCCATGTCTCTAAATTTAGGGATACTAAGCAAGTTTCCTCTTCATGAAAGAAAATCAACTTTTCAGTCCTATTAGATATGGTGAACTTGCTCATGTTGTTAATAAGATTATATTATAAAATTTAACAATGCAACGTTAATTGAATTGTAAAAAAATTAAGTGAAGTGACTACAGATCTTATTAGTTCAAGTATAAATAGATAACGAATCACCTATTAAAAAAATTAAGAAATAATTTATGCTAAACAGTTATCATAAATCAATTTGTAAGATATAAATAGATGCAAGCGACAAATTAGATATCACTTAATTCCAATATTATCATCTTAGCATGGACGTATAAAAAGGTACCAAGATACAATGAGTTATCTCCCGGAAACAATATGTTGGCAAAAATGCATGAGGCTGCATTTTTCGTCAATAAAATATGCGTCAAGACTAAAATTCCAAGTTTTCAATTCAGTGTTATAATAAACGTTATCCGGGGCGCGTTATCCCGGATTATAATAAGTTCATTATTTATTTTATAACTGATATTTTCTATGTATTCAATTATACTGAGTGTGTTTAATGAGGATATGTGTATGTGTACACGCGCCAGTGAATTTCATTTCTTTTAATCATTTTGTAGTATAGTAAATATTTTTAAGTTTTTTCATTATCTTTTTGAACTGCATTTAATTTAATATTGCTTTATTAAATATAGTTAACAACATTAAAAAAAGATGCTTTTTAAAATAATAAATACTAGATAAAATTACTAAACAGACTTAAAATTTCATAAATTATGATTAATTTTAATTTAGTAGTATTCAAATATTATTCATCGTTTAAGTTTTCGCAACATAATAAGACTAAAACTTTTTCAACTGAGAAGTGTTCTTTTTTATACAAATTTTTAATTTACTAAAGACTCCAATTAAGACTTTTACATTTTAACATGTCAAAACTGAAGCAGTGCTATTCCTTTTAACGTTGAAATCATGGGGCATACCGGCGAAATGTCCTAAAGTCCAGGTCAAAACCCGCTAACAAAAGATACGCTCAACGTTTTAAAGAACAACTTTGAATTAAATTTAAAAAATCAAAAAACCCGACTGCGTAAAAAGCAAACTAATTATTTCTCATCAATGTCAAACTATTTTTTATATTACTTACCTATTTTTTATTTACTTATATTGATGAGTTTTAAGTTGTGTTTAATTGTTAGTTCCTATCTATAAACACTGTTCTGATGAGGCCTCTAGATGTCTATGAAGGTTAGAACTGCAGTAAAATTAGAGAACCTACCTGCACAACTTCCAGGTTGTATAATATTTAAACGGCGCTTCTGACCGTAAAATAGTCAATAAAACATCGTCTTCATTTTGAAAGACATATCCAATGATATGCCACTCAATAGGGTGCGTAAAAAGTTTTTCGTCTCTACTGCAATTTTGTATTTTACGGCCGCCATTTTGAATTTATAAAAACAAAACCTAGCCGATAACCATAGGACGGTTAAGAAGAATCGATAGATACCTCATTCATTAAAATCCATCCAGCCGTTGGGATGTTTCGAGGGTATAAAGAAATCCACATACCCAGATACGCGTGAAATACATAACCCTTTTTGGCAGTCGGGTAAAAATTGTATATCAATGTCATTAAAATATTTTTAGCTCAAATTCATAACGCAAAGTAAAGGCATTACAGTTTATTTTGGCTTGTTTATTTTTAAGTTGAACCATTAGAAAATTAATGATTTTCATTTTTCAAAACGGATACTCTAAAAAATAATCTTTTTTGACGAAAACATTTAGACTTATATGATAGACTTGGATTCAGGCTTCAGAAAAGATGAATCAGTAGGTTTTGATCGTAAGCCTTTAGGAATCTGTGGAAAGGACCATTACAGCATGAGAAATTTCATTTTTCTTTACATATATTTAGGGAAAATATTCATTATTCAAACGAAACAAACTAAATTCAAGTCACGTTTACTTTTAATTTAAAAATAGGTAAACTTAGGTTGATTGGGGAGGTTCTCTTGACTTAATAAACAAGACTTATGAACATCCCGTTTTTTCACAAATTTTTAATAATCATTTAAGAATTGCGTCACATCTTTCTATTGAAAAAATCAAGATAGAGTCTAATATGGCGGTCTGGAGCCTTTCGGGTTTGAAAAACGTGGTAGATCCGCATTAGTTCCAGCTTATTCAAACCATGGTCAAGAATCAGAAATACATTTCTTTATAATTAGTTAATATTATGTCTTATCAAATAAATAATAATAATAATAATAAAAACATTGAAAAAGTTTGCAAAATGACAGAATGGTAGACACTTAAAATTAATTTGTTGATTTATTTTAAACCCTTTTTATTACCTTTGCCATGATATAAAAATATATATATTATATAAATTTTAAAAATATTATTGGATCATTGCATTGTCGAAAGTGTTTTCTTTGCGGGAATTTTTTTTTTCAAGCTGGAATATACGCAGATTTGAAAAATCTTGTTCCGGGAAAACGTTTTGTAAACTATTTGACCAATAAAATTGTTGCTATTTTTTCCATTTTGCACAAAAATTATGTTTTGGCGGATCTTGTGTTGATGACCGCGAATGTTAAGTCAAATTTTTAACATTCAAAAGGGGAAGAAATAAATTTGTGAACGCAAACTCTCTACCAGCCTGTCCCTTTCCGAACAGAAATTCAGTACATTCAAAAAGCTGTAGTAAAGTAAATAATGAATGGATTCAAAACCCTCTTAAACACATTCTACACACTTATAGCTTTCAAAAAATGCGAACGAAAAAACGCTTTTTCCAAAACATTCCAAATAAACGCGGTATTAATAAATTGGTGTTTTAGAATTTTACCATTACAGCATGATTAATTTTAATTGTTTTTGCTATTTGAGGAAAAACCTTGTGTTCAAAATCATTGCATTTTACACTGAAATCATAAAATTACACTATATGGTTACCCCTGAGCTCTACATTTCATTAAAAATAGACCGCAGTTATTTAGTCAGACAATTTATTATTATTACTTTCTAAAAAACTCAGAAAAGTAGAAAAAATAAATTGAGTTTTTGACAAGATTTCTGTAGATCTTGTTGTTGTAGGGCGCAGCATTATACTGACGACTTAGAAATGAACTAATTTATATTACAGATTTTAGCTTACTTAAACCATTATTTACTTTACAGTTATACTTTCAACTTTTAAGCTTTTTGTATGTTATTAAAAATGTTTTTTTTTGTTATTAACATCTACTCGATAAATGAGAAAAGCGTTATTTTAGAATTTTTTGTATTTTGTAATCTTCTTAGAATAAATGTTAGAAAAAAGAGGGGGGTACAATATGTTTCTTTTCATTTTTCCTACTGACATTTATAAAATGAATAAATAAAGTATACCTTTAAAAATTGATCAAAATAAATAGTTTTAATGTTCATTACAGCAAAAGTTTTCTTTGGCTACTTACGGGTTTACAAATATTTATAAAATAAATAACAACCTGTTTTGTACATGCATAAAGAAAATAAACTCTACTTTTCAACTTGTCAACGACTCGAATTCAACCTTTCGATATATTCACATTCAAACAAAACCAATGGCGACAAATTAAGGACGACTATTGAGAATCAAAGATTATAAAGAAAAGGAAAAATTCAGACTACACGAAAACTGGTCAGAAACCATTTCATTCTTTACCAAACAGATATTAAAACTGCTCGCTACCAGCCTCACACATATGCGAGTTATTGAGAGAGCAAGCTCTGTAACATTACAATCTCTGCATCCAAAGAATGGAGATGGGAATGTCCACGGCAGAAGAAAAATTTGCTGAATTTTTTTTTTTTAACGGAAATACAAGTGTGATACACTATGACGCAAAAGTTTAGACAATGACGTCATTCAGCTTTAAAATGTAGAATTATGACGTCAGAATTACAAAAACCTGTAAATATATTCAAAAACTGATTTAAAATGCTATGTACAAAAGACAGTCGTTTTATTTGCTATAATACTAATTTTTTTCATAAAAATTCAAATGTGCTTGTCGCAAAAGTTTAGACACTATTCTAAATTTCTTTGAATATTCGCTGGCATATGCAAATTTAGAATCGATGATGTCACAAATTTGGAGTACTTAAGTTCTGCAAACGATTGCGCTTCATAGTCGACATGCCGAGAGCTAAAGAAATTCAAGTGAATAAGGTTTCAAGGATTTGGCAGTTGAAAGGTGAAGGGAAGAGCGTTTCTGAAATTTCTGCTATTATTAATAGGTCAAAAAAATCTATTTATCGAGTTTTATCGAGTGGTTCCGAATATAAAGCAAAATGTTGGTCTGGGAGGCCACGTGTGACAAATGTACGAGAGGATCGCCTGATACAAAGACTAGCGAGTACTCAACAAATGAGCGTACGTGGAGTTCAAAGCTCATCGGGACTCTCTGTATCAAAGGATACGATTCGTAGACGAATTTTGGAAAAAGGAACAATCGTTTATAGCAAAATGCAGAAGAAACCAGCTCTGAAACCATATCATAAGTTACAAAGACTTATGTGGGCTCGAAAGCATATGTCATATGGAGAGAAATGGCAGTCAGTCATATTTAGCGATGAAAAAAAGTGGAATCTGGATGGTCCAGATGGTTGTTTATCGTATTGGCATGACTTGCGGAAGGAACCTCGACGTTTTTTTAGTCGCAGACAAGGAGGGGGCTCGGTGATGGTTTGGGCAGCCTTTTGCTATAATGGACAAGTATCTCTGACCTTCACCAGTGGTCGTCAAACTTCACAGCATTATACACAGACATTAGAAGAAAACCTACTGCCATTTGCTGAGCTTCTAGGGGGTCCTCAGTGGGAATTTCAGCAAGACAATGCTTCAATTCACACTGCAAAACATTCAAAATCTTGGTTTAATTCCCATAATATAAGAGTTCTCGACTGGCCAGCATGTAGCCCAGATCTTAACCCTATAGAAAACCTTTGGAGCATCATGTGTCGCAAAGTTTATAGCAACGCTAGACAATACTCTTCTGAAAAGGAACTTAAGACATCTATTGAGAATGCATGGTACGATATCGATCCACAAACTATGCAAGATTTAGTTTCTTCCATGCAATCTCGTGTATATGACGTAATACATAAGCATGGATGCGCAACCAGGTTTTAAAAATTGTTTATTTCGATTTTATTTAATTTGTGTCTAAACTTTTGAGACAGCAGTTTATTTTTGTAACCATTTAATTTATTGCAATATGCACAATTCCACTTTTCTTTGTTATAAATATTGTTTATATGTACAGCACATTAATTTCAAGCAGTGATTTGAAAATTGAATAAATATTTTTCAAAGTATGTAAGAATTTCTTCATTGTCTAAACTTTTGCGTCATAGTGTACATCAATTTAAAGCAAAAGAGTTGCTGTATATGAATTTGTAAGTTTTAATTTCCTAAGAAGAAGTCTATACCGAGACCGAGCTGGAAACTACTAGTATTAAAATTCATTCAAAGTTGAGCATATAAATCCACTTATTGAGATGTATGTTTTTTTACTTCTTTTCTTTAAATGAAATTATTATCCATTGAATATAACAAGCTATTATTACATCCATACATAGTTAAGAGTTTTTATCTAACAAGGAGAGGGCCAACCTTGTTAATCACAGATTTTGATTATTTTAATATATGTTGTAGGGTAGACACCCCTTATTGTCAGGTTCAACGGATTTTATCCAATGCTCCTTAGTTTTTGAAAAACCAGGGGGTCTAATATTAATAGACAACTTAAAAACTTACTTCGCAGCAAAGATGGCAGGTTAGTCGTAGCTCAGTTGGCATGGCGTTTGCCGGCTGATCCGAGGGCCCGGGTTCGATACCTGAATGCGCTACATTTGTTTTTCTCATTTTTTGTTTTATAAATATAGCTATAATTATAATTTAATAATTTCAATTAAAAATTTTAACACCAAACATTAATTATAATGTTAACAAACTTAAATGTATCATTTCTTATTTGTAAACTATCATTTCCCATCCATTAAAGAGGTTTAAAAAAAAATGGATCTATTATTGAATGATAAAAATTCCAAAATCGTGACAAATTCTGCTGTGGTGCCATCTAGTTATGATTAAAAAAAAAAGGAATATTCAAATAAAATAAAAGCAGAAAAAAGAGAAAGGGGAAAGCAAAATAATTGAAAGCACAAGCATACTTATTACAAATTTAAAAATCTTTAATATGCAAAAAATCGGTTGTAATTTAATTATGATGCTAATTTTTAATATGATTGTGCTTGTTACTTTAAAAACAGAATAATAGCTTTATCTCATTGACTTCCTTTATTAAAGCAATGCGTAAATGATGTTTCTTTAAAATCACGAATTGACACAATTGCTCAATATCATTGCAACGATAAAGAATATATGAAATACATTTTAAAAGTGATTTAAAAAAAAATAACAGTTTTATGATGTTTTATTACAACTATTCAGTTAAAAGTAAAAAATTAAATTGGTTAAAGTTATAATTGATATACAATACTAAAAATTTTAATTGACAGTGAGATTATTAAGTTATACTTACAAGTAAATTTATAAAACAAAAAATGAGAAAAACAAATGTAGCGCATTCAGGTATCGAACCCGGGCCCGCCAATCAGCCGGTTAACACCATACCAACTGAGCTACGACTGACCTATCATTGCTTTAGCAAAGTAAGTATTTAAGTTGTGCACTAATATTACCCCCCCCCCCCCCCCCCCGCTTAATCAAGAACTAAGGAGCATTGGATAAAATCCGTTGAACCTGACACTAAGGGGCCTCTACCCTACAACATATATGAAAATAATCAAAATCTGTGATTAACAAGGTTGGCCCTCTCCTTGTAAGGTATTAAATACAATTTTAGCTTTATTTATTAGTTGATAATTAAATGTCAGAAGAGTAACAGAAAACATATTAAAATTTCAATTTCATAAAAAACTACTTAAAATTTTTACCCAAAACTTCTAATTCTCTGATTTCGAGGTATAAGACAGATTTTACATTAAATATTTTTATTATGCTATGCATGGAATAGGCACTGGGGAGTTGTCACAAGAGTAACAAACGTCTGGGTCACATGAGTAACACATAATACTTTTGTCCATAGTTTGGCGTAAAACTGCGTTAGAACCAAAACAAACAGAATGCTTTAAGGGGGTCCAGGACTCAAAAATCTTCAAATTCTCTAAAATTTTCTCTGCTGTTTTTCTGCTTAAAATGATGTTTAAAGCATGTTTCTATCTTAATTAGAACAGGAAATATGATTTTTTTTTTCGTTTTGGGTTTGTTCGAAGCTGGTAGACGGGAAGTGCTGGGTTCGATCCCAATCGCGCCCGTCGGCCTAATCGTTCGGAGTTTTCGTGGTTTTCTTCGACCCGTGGATCTTCCATGCGTTAATACGGATTAGGTTCCCTTAGAAAGACCCCCACGGAGGGCACTCCCTCCGGGCCTATATCCCTCGTGTAGATAATTGGCCGTCAAAAATCAACCCAACCCAACCCAACTCGTTTTGGTTTGTTTACAAAATCTACCTTTCAAGCTATGGTTGTCATGGAAGCCACATCTTGTGAAATTGCGTTTTTCTTCATAATGGGTTTTTTCACCATTACCCTTATTTAAATTGTTATAAATCAAGAACCGTTACAGATAAATGGTTCAAACTTGGAACATGTCGTTTTCAATAGTTTTACTTTAATTTAGATTCAGCAAATTAAAAAAATAATAATAACTTTTGAAAATATGATTATTTTTTTAAAGTGACATCATTTTTTTTCTAATTTTTACTTTAATTTTTTTTTTTTTTAATGCTGAATCTAAATTAAAACTTTAAGAATTATTTTAAACGGAAATCCATAATACAGAACTTCTTATAAGTTATTGTGAATAGCAAAATGTTGATAAACGTTTATCAACATCTTAACAATGCTGTTACTTTTTCAAAACGCTGATAAACGTTTTGAAAAAGTAACAGTTGAAGAAACAATTTCTGATTCTTTACAAAATTTTCGAAAGCAACTAAATCCATTTATGCAGCACACATTCATTCAAACTTGTACACAGGATTATTTTCATACTGCCAAAAAATTAACCATTTCTCAAAGAATAGTTATGCCAGTAGGTTTTCTGAAAACTGTACATTTTCATGCCAAGACGAAATTTTGGTATGATATACTGCATTACTGGTCAAATCCACAAGCGACTGTATTTTCAGCCACTATTTAGCATGATCCCAATAAAGTAAAATCTTATGCTATTATTTTAGACAATGTAACACATAATCAATTTTTTGTAAATGCTCTCGTATGAAAAATTTCAACATAGCATCTTTAAGGGAATTTTTATTTTCCTAAAGTGTTCCTGTTTTACTTTTTTATATGATGGTTGTGCTTTCCAATTTAAACAAAATTATAACTATATAAATATGCCTGCAATGAATCAGACTCCTTTCTCAATTAACTTAATTGGGCATATGTTTTTTTCAAATAATCCTGTTATAGATGCTGTAGATTTATTTTGCGTTGTTGTATAATGATATATGTGGAATGAAGAGCGTACTAAAAAACCAATTCTAAGACATACTACTTATTTTGTGAAAAGAAATAAAACAATAACGTTCCATTACTTTGAGAGAAAATACCAAGGGCGTTCAACAAATACAATTTGTTAAAACCATGAAAAATGACACTATCTACTACAAACCATACACTAACATGATTCGTACAAAGAATTTGTGTTTCATTAAGTAAATCCAGGAGAAATTGCAAGTGATATTATTGATAATGAAGACAATGATTTATTCTGTTAAGTAGCAGAAACTGAGAGGTTGCTATATGGTTATAGTGATAATTAATTTTAGAATTTTTTACATTCTTTTATGTTATTTTAAAATTAAACCATCATTAAAAGTTGTTTTGTATGGAAAATAATTTTTTAAAACTTATTTTAATTATTTTGTTTAGTATTTAAACTGAATTTTGGCTAAAATTACATTATGGACAAAATGTCACAAGAGTAACACTTAGCATTTTGCAAAATCAAATGTAACTAATTCATGTGTTATGAGATGAGTTCAATGAGTAATGCTTTTTAAAAAGATATAATTACTCTCCTATATTTTGCAAATTTTATTTCTATAGTTTCATATAATTCATCTACATCAAACACAATTTTTGAAAATTTCATTTTTTTGTGGTCACAAGAGTAACAACATTTTTATTTATTATCTAGGCAAGTAAAATACTTGTTGTTACTAATTCTATATGGTTTATGAAAGTACAGTACATGTATTTTTACGTAGTGGCATCAAATTTTTCCTAAATATATTTTGTAAGAAAAGAATAGGAAATATATATGGAAATTTGCTCTGATGGTCACAAGAGTAACAGTAGGCGTTCTAATCCTCTGTAGAATCGTGTTCTAATCCTCTTTAAATCTTGAATCGGTACCCTTTGAACATTTTTTTTTTTTACATTTAAGCATTTTAAGGTACATTTTTGGCATAATAATAAAGGACTCAATGGAGGAAAATGACTCTATCAAGAAATTGTTCGATTCCCATGGCAAAATTTTAAAAATTTAATTTTTTTTAAATTAATTAAATTTTAAAATGTATCTTCTCGTACAATATTGAACTATTTTTTTTTAATATTCTTATAAGTGTGCTGTATAATTTTAAGTATCGGATTTACCATAAGTTAATTAGTTCCGGATAAAAAAATAAAATGTGCAAATACGTGTAAAATCACATTAAAAATTGAATTTATTTTACATTTTTATGTGTAAAAAAAAAAAAACAACTATTTACTTTATTGTAAATCCGATACTTAGTTTTATCAAATAGAACACAAAGAACAACCAAAAAAATTCAAGTTAATTATAAAATGTACGTAAAAGTTTTATCCCTTTGAACATGCTAAGTCGTCGAAAAAACACAAACTGAGAAAAATCATTTTTAACACTTTCACTGCCGATCTCGCGCCAGCGCGTGATGACATCACGCGCTGGAATCAGAAATTTTAAATTGATACCGGAAAGTTCGAAAGAAGATAGTTTACTTTATGTTATTACTAAATGTCTTTTATTAAATAAAACGTAAGATACTGTTCTTTATTTCTTGTATGAACACTAAATTTCTGGATAAATATGGAGGCCAAACTGGCAAATCTGTATGGTGCCACTCAACGTGTTAAGTGAAGTGAGTGTGGCATTTAAAGGAACGGCAATGTAATAAAATCGCTTTTAACTGTATTTTTAATACTCTGATCTTTACGAAACTTCATCGGATTATACTACGGACAATAAAGTATATTTTAAGCAAAAAATTATAAAATCGACATTTTCGTCATTTTTCGCCGAATGAAGGGTACCGAGTCCCCTAAAGACTAAACAAGGGTTTGCCGATTTTGAAACTTGTTCTATAATTCAATTTTTGAATGGAAGGAATATGCAACTAACAAAAATCTATAGGCAAATAGAGGAAGTTCGGGTATTATGGATTACCGTTTTACTTTTATGTGTAAGTCAACATAAAAAATTAAGTTACATTAAAAGTTAGCAAAGAACAAATTTTGACTATTTTTTAACATATTTTTGATGCGTTTAAAATAGAATAAAAAATACATTTCAATATTTAGCTTTTAAAAAAATTTTACACTTTTCCGGTAATGGCAACCAGACAGGTAATATGGAATAGATTCACAAGCAATATTAAAATTGCAAGAAAAACCGCTATTTAATAGTATAGCCAAAATTATTTCATGCAATATTATTTTAATTTTTAGGCTCGTCCTGGAACAGTTAGCTAGCTTAAATTCCATATTAACCGACACGCCATCTTGAAAAACATAACCTATTTACACGTGAAAAAGTTAGCATAAAGGAAAACTGACTAAAACGGCAATAACTATAACTGTTCAATTTTATATTGAATTTAGTTAACATCACTGATGGTGAAATTTTATAATTAATACGAATTTTATAAAATTTACCTTCAAAAAACTACAAAAATTTAGAATAAGACTTTATTTCACCGCGTCTCTCCGATAACAGGTATCCGAACAGAACTGAGCGCAGTGCCTTATGGGAGTACTAGAAAACCGTAAGGTAGTTTTACGCTTTGCTACAACACAACCGTATGCGCCAGATATTGAAATATTCCATATTGTCCGACCATTCCATAATACCCGAACTTCCTCTATATGAGGTCTTCTGAGCGATGAAACGGTTAGAACATGTGTTTTTTGCTCAATTCAGGCATAACGGCTATGCACAATGAATTGAAAAGGGGTATCTGCGGCCATCTGCCGTGATAGATGATGTGATTAATCGTATTAACCAGCATGGTGACTTTTCACCTTTTGTTGTATGTTAGTTGGTACATTTAATTGTTACCAAATTGGTTGGGTAGTTTCAGAAGTGATACTCAGAATGAAAGTGCAAATAAAATCCATAAAGTGTAAAACTATTACATTAGATGTGCAGTCGTGGAAAAAAAAGGAAACACCCCCTACTAACTCCTCAACAAATTACCGTAGAAGAAAATTACTGGTACCGAACGATTGGAAATAAAGTCTACTTTTAAACGATGTATATAAAATTTGCTTAGGGGGCCATCTACATATTAAAACGAACCATAACTTTGTTTTTTTCAATAGCAGTACCAAATTCTGACAGCATAAATGAACTCTACACCCTTCAATTAGCCTAAAAACAAATTTGTATGCAATTCGTACTATAAGTTTCCGAGAAATTAATTATTTTAAAACGAGCGTATTTTAAGGGCTGTATCCAAATTGAAGTTCGGTTCACGATTGTTAACAGAGAGAGCCCCCTTCTCGATCAAGGCACATTAAACGTCATTCAAGCAGTCAATGAAATCTGCTAGATTGCAGGATAACGTAAGAAATTTCAAAATATCTAGTCACTTCTATCATAGACGCCCCTTAAACCATCATTTTGCCGTTTTTTAAGCATAATTTGAAAACTACTTGGAAGAAAAATGTGAAATTTTGGATTTCTATAAAGTAGTGCTTAATAAATCTAAATCCATCAAAAAAAAAAAAATTCAGGTTGCAATTCATAATTTTTTCGAATATTAATTTCATAATTCATAATTCATGTCATAAAATTATAAAAATTGCAAATTCAACGTATTTATGTTTGGGTATATTAGTATTACTGCTGCACAAAAAATTAGCACATTAGGAGTATAATTTCAGGAGATATAAATAAAAATATGAAAATGTAATTCAACATTAGAAGCACTAAGTTTTGAATGTTTATAACTCAAAAACTTATTCTTCAAATGACTTGAAATTTGGTGCCTAGGCATAGTTTGAACCGAAGATTTGAAATATAACGTTAAAATTGGGTATTGCTATTGAAAAAAAAATGAAGTTTGGATTCGTTTTAATATGTAGATGGTCCCCTAAGCAAATTTTATATGCATAATTTAAAAGTAGACTTTATTTCCAATTGTTCGGTACCAGTAACTTTTGTCTATGATAATTTGTTGAGGAGTTAGTAGGGGGTGTTTACTTTTTTTCCACGACTGTACAATGCAAAAAGAAACAGTTAAAAGTGTGAAATGCAAACAAACATAAAATAAACCTATACTTATACCATAACCTACCTTGGTTTAAAATTAACAAGCTAATGTCGTTGCTTGACTATATTAAACTCTTTAGGTGGTTCTCCCGCAAAACATTCAAAAAATCATTTTTATTTTTACTTTACGAACCCTTAAAGTGTCTGAAGTGTTTGTAATATTCCGTAAAACCATTTTTTTTTATTCCGGCCATTAATTAAATAGTAACAATAAGTTAAACGGGTCGGTATCACGGCTGACAAAAAAGCTGATTAAAAATTTTAAATGCGTTCATCTACTAAATTCTCACACAATCTTTTACATTTAGGAAGTATCATTGATTTCGATGCATATAACACTCATGCAAATCAACCATTTCTTAATAATGTTGGCACAAATAAATTAATGAAGGAACTTGATGTAATGTAACAAAGAGCTTATCCATTTTACCAGAAAACATTATATGTGCTCAAAGTCAAAGAAATTATAAATTTTCATAACGTGCAAAATTACGTCCATTAACTGTCCATGATATTGTTTACCAAAGTCTCAAGATAAAAATAATCCTAAATAAGTTGGACCTTATGAAATGATTGTGAAACATTAAACCATTTCATTTACTGTAAAGAAGTATCAGCGTTCTTATGCTGCGTCTTTATAGTGCACATTGATAGACTCACACTTGCTCCACCTAGAACTAATTTTCTTGATTCTAATCTTAACAATAATTCAAGTGACAATATTAATAATAACAGTAATTATCTGCTGTATAGTAATAAGAATAGGCCTCAGAGTATAATTTCAAGATATAAATAAAAAATACTACATGACATATATCATGAAATATTGTACGGAAAATACTACATGTTTTATGTCAGCTGGCCAGGACATAAAAATATGTTTCGTTGTGAAATGTGCATTTAATCATTTACTATTCTACTGGTTTGTACAGTTTATGATGTATAGGACTTTTTATTCAGTATACAAATTTAGTTCTATATTTCATTTATATGCTACGCAAGCTTATGGTTTATTTACTTTAATATTTTAACAATCTTATTTTATAATATAGGGAAAGGAAGGGTCAAGTGGCCACTCTAAGATTTGTTGGATTTTTAACATATCTTGTTAATCAGTAAAGTTCTAGGCGAAAAGACAATTTTAACTATAATAACTTTTGTTTCAATTTCTATTTTCCTTTAAAAAAAAAAAAAGTTACTTTACAGGAGAAATTACAAAATGGCCACTTTGCCCGCCTAGGTTGTGTAAAATGACCAGCATAGTTAAATGAAAAAATCACATTGATTCCGGATGTATATTTATTCAACGCAAGCTAAAGTAACACACATTAAGAATATATATTGTAAAATTTTAAGTT